>CM023626.1:13844535-14219535 GCA_013358685.1 Antennarius maculatus | reverse complement strand
ATCAGGAAACAATGAGAGCTCCAACGTATCTAATCACCCGAGTTCATCTTTGTTCCTCCTGGAACCGGAATGCGGAGAAAGGCCACTTAAAGCGTCAACGCTGGCTGGTTCTGTCAAAACGCAGATTGTCTTAAAACAGAGAAAGAACAAGATCGCCGTTATGCAACCCGTTGTCGTGAAAACTGTGCAGTCATGCTATTGTTTTCTGCAGGAGAGACTATAAAATCCCTCGTGGGCTTGTAGGATCCAGAAGCTTTATGTAGCTCTGCAGATGGTCAACACACAGACTCTGTCAGCAAACAGACGTGGGACCGACCCCAGCCCAAGGCCCTTAACCCATCCCTGCACATTACCTCCAATCAGCCCTGACCAATCAATACCGGCTCTCCCAGAGGACTCAGACCAGCGTGACATTTGTGTACCCTGTCTGAGTGTTTCTCATTCTTTTGTGACTTGACAGGAAAATTATTTGTGGCTTCACAGCTGAGCTTGTCAAAGTCATAATAACACCATTTTATACCCACAGGACTTCTGCGCACGCAAACATCACCAGTGGAGGTTCTTGACAAACAATTATCTGGTGTCTTTGACTGTTTCTACAGAACCAGCTGGCCTCTTTCGACCATTGAGACGACGGAAGGAGGGCGAGGTCAGTGGAAACAGGGGGTGGATGGGTCACCTACGTGGAAACAGGAGCAACCATGTGGCGAGCAGATAAAAGGGCGTGCACCCAACCAGAACTCTTCCCAGAAATGGCCGGGAGCTGCAGCCTGACTCAGGGGATAACACCTTTCAAACAGCGCAGACTTCCACGGGACAAAAGAAGCCCCTTTTTCAACAAAGCTTCACTTGTGAAATCGTGAGCCGCTTTTAGAGATGCTGCTCTGTGAGTCTGTTTACCCTCACGGGCTTTTATCACAGACTAGATACAAAGGTTGACCAAAGAGACATCCCGCTCAGGGACGGCGCCGATTCAATCCCAGCAGTCTCTCGACAGCGACTGAAGCCCAACCATTGATCATAAACCACATCATACAGGAACTGAAGATCTCACAGTTCCCTGTGTAGGCTCCTGGTTATATGTGTCATATTATTATGATGGAACAAATCATGAAAGGACACTTTATAGCTTGAAAACTACCCAGAAAAGCCTTTTTTTTTTAATGTATGCAAGAAACTGGAAAACAAAAATAATGACAATTCTACCAATATAACTGCAGCCTAACGCAACATATACCCACCCATATGGCCAGGAACTCCAACGTGTTCCGAGCCGTTGCGAGGGAGGAGCACCGGCGTCGACAGTGCCGGGCCTTGACAGTGAGCTACAACCAGAGCCCGCGACACGACAGCAAAACCACAGAACGGTAATTACATATCAAAGCCCCTTCATAGGCAATAGGGCTAAATGGAATATGAAGAGAACGACGTGCACCACAAACTGACATTGCAAGACAAAGGGTGAAGTCAACAAGGAGTTAGGAGTAAATAAAATATCTCCCGAAGAGTGGAGAGAGTCCACTTTTAACCGTTGCCTTTTTGAAGAAGTGTAAGCTTTCCAAAAAAACTACAACAGCAAAAACTTTTTATTTTTATTTAAATCTTTCATTCCTGCATTGGATTTTCACAGTCAACTGATTTGTACTTGGTTCTTTGTGCACATTTTGTTTGCCTCCTATTCTTCTTTACAACTTTCGGACTACATCGCCCTTAAAGCCACAAATTATAATAGAAAAAAAAAAAAAGAATAATTTAACTTGTTGCTTGACTAAATGCACACATTGACCGTGACCCCCAGCGTGTGTGGGTTAATAAGCTTTTCAGGAAACAACTCCCTTCAATTTGACGTTCATGCATGTGAGGGAGATAAGCTTATTTTCTTACCTCGCTATCAGACAAGACCAACTTTCACCGAACCTCTGAACAGACGTACGTAGAAAATGTGATATAATGAACCATACTGTTAACATTCGGCGCGACACACACACACACACACACACACACACACACACACACACACACACACACACACACACACTCACTTGAGCTGTGACTCTCCCTTTCTCTGTGTGTGTGTGTGCGTGTGTGTGTTCCTTCAAGCCAGTTCATGCATGACCTCACTGAGAAAATGTGTACCTCCTCATACAAGGACCCCTCGGTCAAAAGCATGAATCATGTGTTTGTCTTTGGAACAAATAAAAACTGTCAAAGTACATCAGAAATCCACAATGGGACTTGTTATCGCCACCTCCATTCATTTTGAAATCCCTCTCTCTCTCTCTCTTTTCTGCTCCCTCCATAGCTGCATTTTGGTGGAATTCCAGCTCTTAATGTGCGTCCTTTGGAGGGGGAGAGGGGTGCGAGCTGGTTATAATACCAGACGGCTGGGAGGTTGTGCGAATGAACAAACAAGGAGAGGTGAGACGCTCACAACCTCTTTATGATCGTCTCCATAAATAATCCGATCACATTCCCACAACACGGATCACCGCCGTGCACTTTTTGCCTCCGTATGGAACATTCCAAGGTTCTCTCTGTGCTATCTCCGGTCCTTATGGGAAACTTTGTTGGACCACTAGTGCATGAAGTACGATTTCATTTCTTGGTGCATCCTCGCTGAAGAAAAGAGACTCACTACAACTTTTCCCTCCTGTTTATACCAGCTGTTTCACTTGGGGAACATTTCTTCCTGTTGCTCTTCCATAAAACGACATTAAGACAGATTTCACTGAGTTAATGCCGTTTGTGTGGCACAAACACAACTGTTTAGATATCCTGTTGCAACATAAAATGCCTCCCGTCACTCAAAAAAAAATCTGCATTTTTTTTCCTGCGTATTGCTTAAGGGTCTCTAAAATATGTTTAGTTTACAATTAAAAATAAAATTCAACAAAATGTTCCCTCCGTACTTCTGTACGCGTGAAAGAAACCGAGCACATGAGGTTACTTTTTTGGCGACTGCAGAAGCGAAAATGTGATTAAAATGAAATTTAGCTCCAGACAATATGCTTTCATTTTATTCCAGCAGAAAACCTTCTCGAAAAGTATTAGATTTCATGGCCTGAAAACTAGCAGACAGCACTTTTCCACAATTCCCCATCCAGAAGAGTAAGAAATACTGGAGACAGGAGTTGGGTTAAATAACAGCCCCTCATTCCAAACCGAAATACCTGCTGTAAATCTGCTTCTATGGAACTTTACACAAATCAAGTGACGTCATCTTAATTTTGAATGACGCCAGAAGTTGGTTGTTGATTTCTTTATTTTATTAGAACGAAAATTGATGACAAATCATCTTTCCATAAAGTGCAAAAAAAAAAAAAGAACGTTTAATTAAATCACTTTATTTGGTAATGTTTGGGATTTTTCAGCTTCAGATGAAAACTTTTGAAACTTGCGCATTAAGCGCACTGGAGACGACATTATTACAACTTATTGAAAAGAAGATCCGCAAAAAACCGAAATAATCGAACAATTCCGAAATTTGAAGTGGCCTTCCAATAGCCAATCAATAAATAAATGTGGGAATTAATGTTTGAACCGAAACCTGTTTGCTCGTGGGTGAAGAAAATAAATAAATGATCCGACATTTACGTCATTGCGCTTTGAAAAACTAATTCCATTACATTTTAATAGAGAGCTGAGAGGCTTTCACGTACACTCATTAAACTCGGTAATTCCTAAACTCACTTAGTAGCGTAAACTAAAAGGATAATGTTAGTTTGACGCCCTGTGAGGACGTTAAATGGTTTTGTTCAGTGCAGGGTTCTTACTTTGTCTTGCAGATTTTTAGATAATTTGGGCTCATTAAACCCCCCCAATCACATAAGAATAGTCAAAACCAAACAAACGCCGCTGGATCCTCTGCAAGGCCTCTCGTAAACAGAACAACTGCAGATTAACTATTCCACGACACAAGAACACTGGAGAAATAGGTGTGTTTCTCTCAATCCCAAAATTGATTTGGATGAATTTTAATAATTACAATTTATAACATCGGAATCCGACAGATTTTGGCAACTTCATTCACGTTAAAACTCAAACAGTACAACGTGTCTACAACGTGTTAGTGGAGTTTTGTCTGACATGCGTTCATCCAAACGCAACAAGAGAGCTGGAGCCAACCAAATCGGAACAAAAACGCGACACCTGCTTCAAATAAATCATCTATAATTTGGAAGAACGCGTCAAAAACGCGACAAATCTTAACAAATCAACTCATTCTAAATTTTATTTAGATAGAACAGCCCGAGGACGCGTCTTTGATGAAGCTGCAGTGTTGCGCTGCGTCCAATAGAGATCACTACAAGTCGCAGAAACAGGTTGGGCCGACTGGGGTTAAGGCGAATAATGTAGCTTTTGTCAAATATTTTAAATCACTTGCACACGATATAAAAAAAAATAACCATAAATAACAATAATACTTTAATTTAAAACTGGATAATCTGTGAGATTCAGCGCAAGTGAAAGGACACAAAAATCACAGCCACCAGTTTTCTTTTTGGAATAAACTCTTACCTAACTGGATATTTATTCTAATGTATTTTATTTTATTACTAGTGGCTTTTTAAGAGCTCCTAATTATTTCTCCCGTAAATCAAGGTGAGATTCATCAGTTTAATGAGTTGTAACTGTGTACTTGCACCAGAATTAATAAATAAAAACCGTACAATCATCTGAAAAGACAGAACACCGGAATGACTCTTATAAATAAGGGCAATGTTTGGCATCGCAGTATTTGCGTAATTCGTGATAAATGACAGCCGACGCGCCTGCATCAGCCAGTGTTTCCAATAAATCTATATAATAAGGTAATAAAATCAACGTAAAGTAACCCAAGCAGGCAAGTTTTGTTGTTTCCACACCCGTTCAATCATCAGCTAATCAAGAACCAGATTTACCTGTACCACTCCAGCCCGTTCTCGTAGTTGCGGTCGAAGAAGTGGGGCTCCGCTCCCACGGCTCTGATGTCGGGATGAACCCGGAGAAACTCCAACAGAGCCCGGGTCCCTCCTTTCTTCACCCCGATGATGATCGCCTGCGGCAGCTTCTTGCTCCCGGAGCCGTTGGTGAAGCTGGACATGGGGCTCGGCTCCGGCGCTCTGTGCCGCTCGCCCCGCATCCCGTCCCACTCGTCCGCCCTCTCCGTCTCCAGCTCGTTATTGAGCAGGTCTCTGGACGCCGTGATCCTGACGGACGGCTCGTCGTAGTCGCTGTCTATATCCTCCCAAGGCTCCGGTTTGGTCATCAGCCTGGTCACCAGGTCCGTCCTGCTGCTCTCTGTCCTCCTGCCCACCGTCGTACCGACCTCCTTGCCCCGGGAACTGTCCACCACCAAACTTGGCATGGTGTAGCAGTAGCCCAGGCAGGAGTACAGCACGTACACCCAGATTAAAAACATGATGCTGAACAGAATGATTTTCTTCTTCACGGGGCTAGACCAGGGGGCATACAGGCGTTGACAAAACTGGCTATATTCCATAAGCCTTTCGGTTAAAAATCACATCCCAGCGGCGCATGCTGGCCAAAATGAACTCAGTCCCGGTGGCGCATCGGCAATCCTCGCGAAATTACGCACAAGTTCACCTAGAACTAAAAATAAATAAAGCATCTAAAGAAAATGAAAAAAAAAAAAAAAACTAACCTAAATATAACAGAAGATAAGGATGTATCCCGGAATGGAAATGCATTGAGGATTTCTGGATCATAGCTCAACTGAGGGGAATGAAGCTGCGACGGACGCGCGTCGCTGCCGCTCCAGGTTCATCACAGGTTTGTTGAAGCTGCTGGATGAGCCGGAGAAATTATACCGAGAAACGGCAGAGCGACAGCAGCGGGAGCCAATGAAATCACTGGAAATAAATAGGCAGCAGTCCGTCGAAATAAAAAGAGCCAATCAGGAGGAAGCGCGGGCGTGGGATCCTCGGTGCGGGAATGAACGCACGTCTCTGCTGAGAGTTTGGAAAAGTTTCTTATTGCGCACAGAAGCCAATTAAGTCTTGTTTTTCTTGTCACGTTCAGACTAAATGTCAGGCGGCTGGAAACGTTTCCTGCCAGTTTATTTTGACACGCAAGACAACTTTTAATACACAATAAACCAAGAATGAACGTCTGACGCGATTTCACTTGAATCTGTGGGAATGAGAAGGAAAGAGGTTGGAAAAATAAAAACATAATAGGTATAAATAGGGCTGATCGACCGAAAGAAGGCTTTATATGATTCTCAGCAATAATGGTCGCACTTCCCTCACGTTACGCGCTTAGAACTTAAACAATTTGTTTTTTAGAAAAAGTTCAAAAGCTTTCTTTGTTTTAATCATGTCGCTCAATGAACAAATAATTAGTTATAATTGCTTTTAATGCGCATGGAAATGGTTCATGAAAATACTTTTC
The DNA here is from genome assembly GCA_013358685.1 of Antennarius maculatus. NCBI lineage: Eukaryota > Metazoa > Chordata > Actinopteri > Lophiiformes > Antennariidae > Antennarius > Antennarius maculatus. The sequence goes on along the minus strand of CM023626.1, from coordinate 14,213,142 downwards.
AATTATTATCATTATTATTATTATTATTATTATTATTATTATTATTATTATTTACACATACAGGCTAATATAATGACATTTAGGCAAATTAGTACAAGGAAGAACTTATTATGTAGTCTTTGTTTGTTTTTAAATAGTTTTTTTTCTCCATTAAATATTGAAAAAACCTGATCACCAGGATGTCAGACAAAAACTCTCGTGTCTTCGTTGTTTTATTATCGACTTATTTCTAACTAAAAAAAACAAAAACTCATTCTGAACTGATCCAGCAGACATAAAGTTACGGAAAAGAGAGAAAAACAACGTTTTTCCATTTCTTGTTTGTTTGTTCTTCAAAGATTTACGGCACTGTGATAACCTCATAACCCGGGGTATTACAGTTTATTAATTTAAAAAGAAATATTAATGACGCAAAGTCAACCCGCTAGGAGCGAAATAAATTCATCGACTTACTATAAACAATGGATCCAAACTGATCGTTTTTAACGTCTTTGAACGCACCATCGGATCAAACTTCATTTTGACGCTGTTGCGTTCAGGCTGATAGGTTTTTGACGCACTTCAATAAATCGCACAGAAATAAAAACTGGACTTTTTCCCTGAACTTTAAATGAAAACACTCCGTGAGCCAAACGTTTTCATGTGAAAACATCTAATTCTGGAATATCTTTAGAAAATTATTCTAAAGTTAATGCCACCCCCCACCCCCACCCCAGTCCACGCCTTCATAATTGTAATCAACACTTAATCTCAAATTTGGAATCAAACTCTTTTTTATTCTTTACTCCACTACTCTCCAAAGCACCCGGATAGTTTTACCCCCCTGCTCGCCTGGTTTTTAGTCTAAATATTGATTTAGGATCGCTGCTTCTCTTTCACTTGTGTTTTGCAACCACTAACCTTCTGAAGAGGGGCCAGAGGTCATCCGTCATCCTGTGATTTCAGACTTTTGGTTTGAATAATCGTGGAATCCGAGCTCTAGCGCGGCGACTCGCTTGTGGATGCTGAAGCTGAAGAAGCCCACAGATGGACGTCTGGGGACCCTCTGCTGTTTACTCACGCATAGTTCGCTCCTGGTGTTGCTGACTCTGGAGCTCAGACAGGCTTTGAATGGAAAAAAAAGATTCAAGAGGTTTAATGATGGATGTCAAGGAAAGGAAAGGAGGGAAAGTTTTTATTGTGAGATAAGGCAGAGAAAAAATGAAAGTCTTCGTTTTGCTTGAGGGTAAATGTGATGAATTTGAAATGTGTCAAGATATTTTATTGGCAGGTCAAGTTTGAAACTTATTTAAAAAATATTTAAAAAATACCAGTAAGAAGCTAAAAATCACCTCCATGTTGTTTTTTTCGGTCCAGAAATACTCCAAGTGCCAACTTGACACCATCAGGACAAAAATCTCCACCTGTTGCTTTTAAGTTCGGAATGTTTTCTCCTACATCAGATGAGGAAATGGGCGGTTGTGTCATCTGTGATGGAACGCCTCGCACGGTTGTGGATTAATATATCAAGTAGAAGTTAAAAAAAATAAAAAAGACAATCTCAGAAAGCCGAGTTGTTGTCGTGGACGCTGGGACGTGACAGCACCGGTCCCCGCTCCACCGCCATCCCAGCGGATGTTGTAACCCACGATGGGGCCATCCCACCGAGCCCCGAAAGGTTGGCCACGACATTTAATCTCCACCCAGGTCGGGTGTGTGTCTTTGTTTCCTCTCTCCGGGCTGGAACAGCTGGCCCGATCGCTCCCCTTCCACTCTCTGATATGAAACTCCACATCCGGTCAGACACTTTACGAGGACGTCGAGCTCTGTTTCAGGTTCCCCCCCCCCCCGGCCTTGGCTAAATCCCTCGGCCCCCTTTTATGGAGGAAGGATGGCAGCGGCAGGGAAGGGGACGCCTTTCTTTGTGGTGATGGAACTGTAACCAAATACCAAAAACTAGAAGTGGAGGGCGGAAGGGCTGACTGACAGGTGGAGAGGTGGCCTGTTTAGCACGGCTTACTGGAGGGACGGCGGCTGAAGCTGCGTTCACTGAAGCCAGAACTGAAACTTAAATCCACATTTCAAGCAGGCGTGGAGTCGGCAGCTCCACCTAACGAGGCGCGGTGCCGGTCGGTGTGACCGATGAGGCCGAGGCGCAATTCATGACTTTTAAATGGAGTTTAAAAAGCGGCGAAGAAGCGAATGATGACACCAAACACGGGATCACACTCATGAGGCGTTTAATGTCGGAGAACATTTTGCCCTGTTCTGTATATGTGTGTGTGTGGAGGGGGGGGGGGGGGCGTGTGGGGGTAAAACTCAGGCGCCTTTGTGTCGATTTGCAGAAGAACAAAACATGACTGTGCCAAAACCGTCGCGTGTCAACTTCAAGAAATAATAAATTTATCCTCTTTTCACATCCTAACTGAAAACCGTAAATACCTCGATGGTGACCGTGAGGTCACGACCTTTACAGTCCCTTATTTTGCATTTGCAGTGACGTTGATCCTCGTGGGGATCCATAGCAGACATTTACACTGTACAAGACCCTGTACATAAATCATTGTAAATAAATACAGCGTATATTCAGGACGCACGTGGAAGCCATCGTCACACGATTCTGTGCGTTTTTGTTTCCTGATCGAGCAACACGACGAGCCCGCGGTTAAAAGAAATCAAACGTCCACCTAAGAAGCCAAAGACCCTGGAGGTAGATCCGGATCCGCCCCCTCCCTGCGGGTCTTTTTGCAGGTCAGCGCCAGCAGCAGCAGCATGGGGAGGTGCCACAGGCTGCAGAAGAAGAGTTTGCGCGCGCTGCTGCGGTCCCCCTTGCGGTAGAAGCGGTAGGCCAGGTAGGTGATGTACAGGTTGATGGGGAGGGAGATGATGGGGAACGCCCAGGTGGTGACGTCCAGGACGGGGGCCGCGGTCGACAGCCCGATGAGGCCGGCGCTGTGGCGCAGCGCCACCCGCTTGCACATCCCCGGGTGGGTGACGGACATCATGCGGTAGCCGCCGCGGGAGTAGTCCTCCCTCAGGTTCCAGCTGAGGGCGTTGAAGTGGGGGAACTGCCAGCTGTACAGGAAAGCGCCCAGCAGCAAGGCACCTGGGGGAGGGGGGGGAATGAATAAATTAAACCGTTTCAGAGAAAAGATACGAGTCTGTCAACGCCCCGCCCATTGTACCTGGATCCAGACACCCTGTGGCGGCTGTCCAACCCATCACAGGGGGGATGGCGCCCACCACCGCCCCCACCCAGGTGTTGGCGATGCTGAGCCTCTTCAGCGGCGTGTAGCAACAAGTGTAAAGGAAGATGTTCAGGCCGCCGAGGAAGCCCGTCAAGGGGTTCACCGCCAGAGAGAGCAACGCCACCCCGGGAACGCCGCAGGAAAAGGCAAAGGTCACGGCGTGGAGGGGGCTGCAGCGAGACCGGGGAGGAAAACAACACACAAGGGGAGGAGCTTTAATGTCAAGGTCAACGTGAAGCTCATCACCGCCGTGAGGACGACGGTGGAGGTCTGCGAGGTCGTGTAGACGCCAGATAAGACGGTAATAGCCACACACACACACACACGCGCACACACACACACACACACAGACACAGCAGCCATGTTAAGACAGGAGGCTGAGAGGAAGCTCATCTGATAAGAGTTTGCCAGGAATAAAAGCGCCGCTGCGACATGAAGGGCACGTGTGAAGAAAACCACAGCGGCTCTGGCTTCCAGTCGTACCGAGACTTCCTCCTCCTCCGCCCCCCCTGCCCCCCATCTTTTATTGAAAGCAGCGACGGCGAGGTCTGGTTCAAATCCACTAGTAAATGCTCCATAAATTAAAGAGGTGGGGAGATTAAAATCTTGACCAAACGCAGGGCTTTACTTAAAAAAAAAAAAAAAAAAAAAAAAAAGCCAGGCGGGGCTTTTATTTTGGTAGTGCAGGTGAGCGGGGCATTAATGTGATTAGTGGCGTTACGTGTGTTTCATGTGGGCTGAGGTGGGGCAGATAGGGGCTGCAGACAGCGTGGTAGTGGGCGGACTCCGCGGGGGTCAGGGTGGTAGTGGGGAGGGGGGGTTACTGTTCCCTGCTAACAGTCTGACACAGCGGCGCTGAGTCAGAGGTGACCGTCTTCAAGTTCCTGTTCCTTCACTTCCTGTTCGGTCTCAAACGCCGCCAAACCGCTATAAGGGGGGAGGGGGCTGTCATCCGTGTTTTCACAAACGAACGATAAAAAGGCAAGAAAGATGAGACGACACTGTCGCCGCGACGTTAGATGACACGCCGTTTCCTACGCCGACATCAGCTGTGAGGGGAACAAAGCCGGAGAACGCCGTTTCCGCTCGCGCGAAGCCGTCAGGGAGAGTGCGTTAAAAGCGTCCCGGCGGGGGCTTGTTTGACGGGAAGGTCCAGCCTTCCATCTGCCTGCCGTGTCTTCACGTCTGACAGAAGAGGAGGACGGAGTGTTCATCTCTGAGACAGGCGGACACCTCCCATCAGGGACGGGGCTACAAGCCAGACGGCGTTTAGATGGAGAACATCTTCAATCTGCAGCTCTAAACTGGGATGAGACGGCGGGTCACGGTCTCGTTTCACGACGGTAAGAGCTTCTGCTGCAGGTGTGCGTCGGCGAGCGGCGGAGGCGTTTTAGCTTTCACCGCGGACCGCTGGAGGCGTCTCGTCTCCAATGTCAACAGCTTGTTTGCTTTTGTCCTTCCTGAGTGAAAATGAAAGCAGCGACGGCGAGCTTATCCCGCCGCTTCCTGGTGTGGACAATGGGTGGAGGCGGGACGCGGTCAAGTTTGTTTCCTGTTTTCAGTTCACGCATCAGGGAAATCAGGTGTTGAGTTGTTAGCCGTGACGGCGGCGGCTGATGCTGCTACAGAGCCGTGGCGTCGTGTTGAGGCCTTCGCTCTTTTGCGAACTCTACCTGCTGGATGTTTAAAGGCAGAAGAAGCGTACCTGATCTGTCCTCTGACGAGGGGACGGTTCTTGGTGCGGTTCATGTTGGAGTCGAAGGGAACCTCGAAGTACTGTAGAGACAGAACGAACAGCGGGTTAATGGGGGAAACAAATGCACTGAATCGTTCTGAGAGTTGACGGACGTGGGGGGGAGAAAGACTCAGAAGGTTCAGGAAACCTTTAAGACATTTAAAAACATCTCAATAACATCAGTGGTTCTGTGCAGCATCTGGAGGGGAACGACGCCCCGGCAAACCAGACGCTCAACCTACAGAGGTGGAAGGTGGAGGCCATGTCTGTTGGGTGGTTGGGAGGAGGAGGAGGAGAAGGAGGCAGTGGGGGGGGGGGTGTTCTGGGATACAAATATGTGAAAAACTACTTCTACTCCTGTTTTATGATCCACGTTGGAGGAGTTTGCTTCAAAGTGCTCCCATGAGATTGGCAATGTGTGACTAAAATGCAAACACATGGGGTGCTTAAACGCAGGAACTGGCTAATCTGTGTGTGTGTGTGTGTCTGTGTGTGTGTGTGTGTGTGTGTGTGTGTGTGTGCGCGTGTGTGCAGCCAGCATATGGACGTAGATGCATTTGCCAGCATAAGAACGTCTGAATGGGGAAGAAAACTGATAAAGTACTTAAACTAGGAGGCATTAAGAGCCATCTCTCCTGGAAAACGTCTAATAAACTGATAATCCACTTTTTCTGTTCCACTTCCCAGATTTACTGCAAGAAAAAGTCCTGGTGGAAAACATTGCATTTAATTTCACATAGATTTTGTAGTTAAAGAAAAAATAAAAGAGGTCAGAATTAAGGTATAAAGGTTTTAGACAATCAGAGCATTAGCGTTAAGACATGATAAGATGTCTCCCTGATGCATCTGCAGCGGCGCTAAAACCCTCAAAGTGCCCAGAATCTTTAAAGTGAACTCTGGAATGCGCCACAAAGAACATTTCCAGCTCTCCCACTCAGCCTTTGGCCCGTGGATCACAGGCGAGCCGGGCCCAAGCGGACTGGTCCAGGTTAATGGACAGCTGTGGACGCGGCTGTGGGGACCCTCAAGGCCCGGGCCGAGGTGTTAATTCTATTTCCTGGGTCAGGAAATGCGTCAGGAGGTCAGGGGCCGCATGAGAGAAATCCACTTTGTGGCTCGGCCAGAGCTGAGCGGTGCTGAAACAGGCCTCAGGCGGGCCCCGGGGCCAGCACAGCAACGCCGCTCATCATAAAAGAATCCACTCAGTTTCCAACAACACCATCCCTCCACTGGTGTTAGGAACACTCGGATACCCTCGGTGACGGCGCCCTGCGCATCGGGCCCCCACAGACATATAAGGAACCTGAGCGGTAAATAAGAGGCGGGACGAGAGAGACCTTTACAGAGTGAGAAAAACATCTGAGCGCAAAAGATCAACAGTGTTGCCGTTGTTTGGACGAGCCTGTCGTTTGTGTATACGGGTGGTTTCAAGCTAACGTCAACGTCACCCGGTCCACTCTCTCGCTCTCCGTCCTCCCTCTGTACCTCCTCAGGTTCATCTGGTTTGTATCAGCCACCACCCACCCCCGGCCCGTGTCACTGTTTTCAGCCAGCGCTGCCATGCGCTACGGTAACGCCATAACCGGGCCGTTGGTAACCCACGAGTACATCGGTGTCTGCAGGTAGGTCCAAAGGTTCCGTTCAGAGAAAATCAGTTTTTCAATGTCTGGATTCCCTTAAGATAGTCAGTTTACAAAAATCCACTCATAAATGCCAATTAGCTTTAAATTATCTCATTTAAAATTAACATATATATATATATATCCTGATTTACAAATTGGATTCATTTGAAACATACATTTTTCTTTTTTTAATTTTTTGTGTTTATATTGCATAATGATCAAAAATTGTTTACCTCCAACAGGAAAAGTAAGTCTGTAAATTTAATTCACCTTCAATTAATTTTCACGAACAAATTATCCGTGAAATAAAGACTTTTTTTTTTTAAATTTCTTAAACTTTATTTCTTAAATCTTGGAACGATTCTTGAATGAACAGAACTTAAACCAAAAAGCGACTGAGTCCTTAGAAATGTGAATGAATCAGAACCGCTGCTTTCAATGCTAAACACAACCTCCCACATCCCCAAACACCGGGGACAACAGTCGACAACAAAGAGAGGGGGTGTCCAGCTTCTCTAAGCTATCGAACATGAAAACACGTTCAGTTTTGATAAGTTTTCATGAAGTTCTGTTTTCTTCATGAAAGCAGAAGATTTTACGACCTCATACTCTGTGCACCGGCTGCTCAATCAGAGAAGGGTTATCGACCCCACGCCTCCTATCTGACTGTTGAAACAACAACAGGAAGTCTGGTGAAGGTCAGAGAAGCGCGATACTGCGAGTATGCACTGCGCTTAACAGCGTTTGTTGGAAACGTACACCTTAGGAACACATGGCCGAGCAGCTGTACGGCCCCCGGATCCCAGAGAACATCAGCTGGCCCCGAACGCCACGCATCTCTGGCTCCGCCGGGACGCCCAGGTGCAGCGCCGAGCTCGATGAAAAGATCACGTGATCACTTGTTAGAATGTCACCTGTTGGCAACGCCGGAGTCGAGCGTCTGCAGGGATGGGCGGCGCTCTGGTGCGTGCCAGCGGGAAGCGTGAGAGCTCTCAAAGCGGCCTTCAGCGCCAACTGTGAACCGTCTCTGATCAACCACTCGACAAACAAGCAGCCAAAGATTTACATAGATTAAGCTTCCCTCAGAAGTGAGTTTAATGGTTCTGGCAGACGTTCGCCATGTTTTGAAGTCACATGAAAGGACACGAATGGAACACAACAGACGTGGCGTGCAGCCATAAACCAGTCCCAACACAGAAACGCAGGTACGGGAGATTGCTATTTACAAGATGTTCCTGCATTTCGGTTACATAAAGTTATTTCTGTTACTTCATTCACGCCCTAAAGAACCTGTTGAACTAAAAAGAAAATTCCAGAAGAGATGAAACAAAACAATCATCTGTTGATAAAGTCGGGCCCAAAGGGTTTTCGTGCCGTCCTGTACATTTAAGCATTAAAAGAGGTGTTGAATACGTCTCGATCCTTTCGTTTCCGTGAGAATATTTGGAGGTGAAAGAATAAAAAAAAACAGGAGAAGTGTCTAGAATGCTGCATCTGGACAGCCGGCAGATGTTTCTTGCGTTTCTCGTCTTCTGCTGACGCGATGAAACGAGCGTTTGGTGCGATGACATGTGAGAATAAACCGTTTGATCCGCACGAGAGAAAAAAAAAAAAAGTTCAGCTTCAGCCTTGGCGGCACCGAATTCGCTCGAGCTACGACTTCTCTCCCGGTCGCCGCCGGAGGGCTCGCAGCTCTCCGTCCTGCCAAAGAGAACGTCTCATCCCCCCCTCTTTCAGCTGCAAACCGAACCCATACCTCTTCGTTCTCTTTCTAGTGGCCCGCAGAGCCGCTGGCAGCGTTTCAGCTGGCATGGCGTTCCACTTGATTAATGGCTCGAGTACGGGACGGTGAAGTACTAAACTGTCCTCATGTTAATCAACCAATTAATGCCGAGCAGATCCGCATTACCTCTGCCCTAATCAGTTCCTTTGCCTGCGGAAGACACCATCGGGATCTGGCGGCGGAGCTGACTCCATGGTGGAGGCATGTGGGCCACGATGACTGGATGATGGGAGGGGGGAGCAAAAAAAAAAAAAAAAAAAGAGGGAGAGATTTCTAAAAGTAGAGGATTACTCTGATATTCTGCTTCTCTTCTAACTTGCCTGATCAAAAGGGGGATCTGACAGCGGCTGTTTTCCCTCCATAAACAACATGAGGAAGGGTTTTTGGTGCGGAACTTAAGATGAATGAGCGCCATTTATTTTAACTCTGTGAAGACAATCTCCTTAATCCGCAGGGCGACAGGGGGTCGTGGGGAACGCTGGAGTTCAGCAATGAATGCCTTGTGCGTTGGGTTGCGTTCGATTCGCCTTTAAATGTAGAGTTCAAACTGGGAAACACTGCCTCCTAGCTGGAGGGAGGACTCGGATTTTAAGACAAATTCTTGGCAGATAAAAACTCCACGTTGAGGATCCTCGATCTCTAAAAGACACAATTCTTTCCTCCTTCCACAGCGCCATGATTTATATATTCGCCACATTAATCAATTATGCATCACACCAGAAGAATGTTACACAGACTTTGGATTACAGGCCGAGTAAATGACTTTTGGCGTATTAATCTTCATTTGCAGAAAGTGTTTCGGCCTCATTCGCAGCTGGATCCTTGCAGACGCATCCGTTTTAACTCCGCCGTAAAACGTCTGCTGTGTAAACAAGACAAATTCCTGTCTTGGAGTGTTGGCCGGCCGTATCTCGAGTCTGCGCCTGATAAGTTAACGGTCATACTAATGAGGGCATTTCACTCCGGTTCCTGATTACCATTAACAGTGCACACATTTAAGTGCTTTCTATTCGGCCTCAAATACTGTGGGAAAACATCAGTGAAGGCTGAACGAGTAGAGCTTCCCCGAGTGTGTGGTCAGTTGTTTAAAGAGAAATAAACAGTCCTTTCCGCCATCGGTGGGCATTTGCAAATGACTGTGAGAGTGTGACTGACATGACAAAGACCGAAAGGCTTTCAACGCTTTGGGTGAGATTGAAAAAGAGGCATGACTGTGTGTACATCTGAGAGAATGTGAGTGTTTAGATTTTTCCAGCGCAGCTGTGTCCGACCACAGCGAGGCCCGGGACGGGTGTCCCGAAGATCCCGGAGAGGCTCAGCCCCTCGTGAAAATTAGAAACGATAAGGCGCAGACGTGCATGAAGGCCTTCACTGTTCTCTGGGAACGCGACAGCGGCCGTCAGCACCTCTGGTGGATTTGTGTTTGCGGCAGTGACCCGTGGCAAAATCCAGCCCTTCATCTAGACGGCCTCCTTCAACAAGCCTTTCAAATCAAAATGATGAAGACCCTAGATGAAGACCACGACCCATAAAGAGGACGAGTTCAGCATTTAGGCGTTGTTTTACCCTCGTTCATCAGGTGCTTTACCGTTAAATGATATTAAATTAAAGTTTGGACAAACTATGAAATATAACAAGTCATATTCGCAAGAAAAAAAATCATTCAATGAGCTCAATTATTAGATTAAGACGCCCGTTACAGGTGAGGAGCATAAGAGACGACTGTATTTTTAGGTGTTGGACGGTTTAAAAAGGGAAACTTCCTGGGATGTGGGTCGCGTGTTTCATAATACCTGCTTGTCCTCCAGGGGACGGCTCTATCTGAAGATATCGCACCAATCCAACCAGATGACCACAGAGCGAGACGGGCTTTACCTTCTTCAATCAACACCATTGTTCTCGTTCCCTTTCTTCTTGTCAGCGTGTTGTGTAAACTAGACTTAACGATAACACACATGCAGGTTCCGGATGAAACGGCGCAGCTTAGTTTGGTTCAAGGACAAAGCAAGAAAACGTCAGGATGATGACTGAGAAACTGCTGATAGACCCGACGCTCATGGTATAAATGGAAAAGACTGCATTTCGCAGACTGATTTAAGAAACTACTTTCTACTTTCGCTGAATCTATAGCGATACAGCAAACCCGTCTCATCTCTTGTCTGAATCACTCTGCGAGGAGATGCTTCTTCTAAAGCTGAAGTTAACAGATCAGTCTCCACGTCGACTGTACAACACGCTGCATCAATGCTGCAACCAAGTCTTAAACAAAGACGGCAATTTCAAAGCAGCAAAGCATCATTAAAAATTGTGGGCTTGTGAAATTGGAGCCACTCTTCCCCTACCCACCCATTCTCTTAAAGAGCAATTACTATAAGAGAAGCCCACAGATAAAAGGTCTACTGGCAGGAGACAGCACACACACACACACACACACACACACACATACACACACACACACACAGACACACACACACACACAGACACACACACAGACACACACACACAAATGCCACGGGCACACGTTATCATTCTCAGGCTGATTACAGCTGTGTGGGTGCAAAATGAATGGGAACTCAGCAGCGGTTACTTCCTTCTGCTTGAATGAGTGACGAGTGGTGATTAATGGTGTTTCGAATAAAACATGTGTTACGCTTCAAGGTCTTTTTTTGTGTGTGTGTGTGTGTGTGTGTTTTCATGCCTCTTGTGTTGAAGGCATATGGACAGATGGATAATGGCGCAGAGGACGAATGCAGCTCAGACTTCGCTGAACTGCACCTAAATGATGATCCGTTGTCTTTTCTATTGTGACGATTGGGAGACAAGAGAACGGCGACTGGCTGTGGATGACGATTTCCGAACTGGGAAAACAACACAACCCCTCCCACAGTCGCTTCTTCAAAGCAGAGTGATGTTATGCAGCGGTACCTTTAAAACAGATTCATAAATTTTGAATGTGGGTTAATAATGGAGTGATATTTCAGCAGCTGGCTTACAGGTGAGCTCTGGTATTGAGTGAAAACAGTCATTAAGACCCGCAGCAGGGTAAAGTAACGTCACGCTGCAGAGATAGAGAGCAGATGCATCGTTTTTCCAACGTCGCGGTGATGTGTGCACACATTCTCGTTCAAAGTCAAGGATGCTGCCGCTTTAAGATGTAACTACTGTTAGCAAAAAGCTACAAACACATGCTTCTTTGTCATAAAACAAAACAAAAAAACACAGCCTGATAAAGAAGCAAGATGCCATAAAATTGAAAATATTCCTCAACAATGAAAGGCAATTTGGCAACACAACCATCTGACTGCATTAACGCTAATCTGGGCTTAATTAATCCTGCCTTGATTAATATTTAAAAGAAGCCGAGCCCACCCCTCCAGCAAATGGCAGGATGGACAGCTAATGAGTTAAAAAAAATAACACACAACTTAATCACTTCTTTTATCGCAGGAAGACATCCTAATGATTTTGGGTTCTAGAAAAACTGAACGAATAAATCTGAAACGGATCTAGAGAACGTGAGACACGCCCAGGCTTTACCGAAAGCTTTGGCGAATGTTGGTAACAATTTTGTTTTCCAGTGACGATGCTCTTGCCCTGAAAGCGTCTTGGGTTTGAATCAAATTAGCATTCAGCGTGTGCTCACGGGAGCGCCATAAACAGGGCCGCTTTTGTTAATTATCTACGGACCGCAGCGTTACAAAAGGGTGTTCCTGCTCGCCTTTGGCTAAGTTACCTCCAAATGGAGGAGGGGGTCTTCATGGGAAAAATGGTGAATTTGGCAAATCCATCTATGTGATGTCATTAGAAAGAAGAAGACCTGACATCTGTGCACACATACAACTCGACTTGGTCAGTTTAAGACGAGGAGTGTCCACGGACACCGTTGCCAGGTTTGTTTTCAAGCAAAGCGGTCTAGTTCACTCGGCCTTTATGTCTGAAACGGGACCAAACCAAACGTTGATGCCTCCAAAAGAAGAGTTGTCCGATTGTAGAGCTCTACACCAAAGAAACAGAAGCTCTTCATTGGTGCATCAACATTTCCTCAGCTTTCATGAGCACTAAGGTGGGCGTCCGCCTCCCTCTGACTCAAAGCTCAATGGCGTCTCACTCCTGCCTTGTTGGTCACTGAAGCCTGTAATCAGTGTTTTGTCAGAATCCAAAGGCTAATCAGGGAGGTGTGTTGGGAGGGGCTCCACCTGCCCATCAGTCACTGCCGTTCATCCCCCGGGTGACGGCGGCTCTTGTTGTGGCGAGGCGTGTTCGCCCAAACAAGCACCGGTGGCTCGCTGAGACACCTCGCGTGCGATCTTCACAAAAGATGATGACATGTTGTTGACTCCTTCGAGGAGTAGAGTCGGCTTTTTTCCTTTTGAAGAGTTCCCTCCTTGTTTTGTCAAAAAGAACATGGGAGGAGGAAGAATATTGATACAGTTTCAGTAAATGTTTCAATGTATGTAAAACGATGAGTTAAACTTGAAAAATAAAAACATTTTGATTCCTCTGATTTTATTATTGGAATCATATCCTAGACTGCTTGGAAAAATGCCTCACACTTCTACCACTCATTGATATTTCAAGAACTCATCTCCATTGGACGTGATGCTGCCTGTTTTACTGACTGAATGAGGCTAGCTGGTATTTTAAGGATTCACATCAGTCGGATTTCTGTGCTGCGTAGAGTCAACACCCTTCAAGTACTTAGCCAGCTGCTGCTGCCAGACAACGCTGTCGGCTTCCTGTCAATCGACTCCAATGAGACCGTCCTGCAACTTTTCCTGCTTTCAATCCGTCCACTAAAATTAAAATAACCAATATAACGCCAGGATGGTGTCCATGGTTAGAGCAGAAGACCTGGGTTTTGAAATCCTCAGATGAATTTAACAATGGAACCTACAGGTCGCACACGGTGTTGAGATGAAACGATAGAATATAATGAAAAAACTTGCTGTTTTATGCTAATTTTCCTCACAGGAAAGGTAAATTAAAAAAAGAAATAATCAAAAATTAAATGCATTAGCAGAAGCCAGGTTATTAAGATCCGTCTATGTCGGAAGAGCGCTGCCTGGCAACAGTATTTGTTCATGTTTCCCCTTGGGCATCATCTTGGGGCTCTATAATAGATGGATTTACCCTTCATGACTTTATCAGAGGAAAGCATCTGTCTCCCTTCTGGGGTGCAGGAGATCCATTTGTACAGTGTGAAATGGAACGGCACCCTGGTGTTGACAAAGACAAAAGCCTTTAAAGAAATTAACTATTTAACAGCTCTGTCTGGTTAAATATTCATTTCAATCAGAATAGAAAAGATTGCCCACGGAGCCTTTCTATGCCATCTTGATAGGCAATTAAACAAAAAAAAAGAAGACTTTCCATCCCTTCTCTCCTGTCTGAAGTGACAGCTTGGTGGACACGATTAAAACAAGGAGCTCAGGGTAATAGATGTCAAAGATCAGTTTGCACTTTTGTTAAAAATACGCTGTTGGAAATCCAAGGATTAGCATTAAAGAAGGGAGCAGATTTTTGGGTGAAATATGCCCACATATATCCTCACATAGAAAATACACTTTCATACGGCCGATTACGGCACATGGCTGCGTGTACTGGTGCTTTCACAATTCAACGCATTAAGTGATCACAGTATTCACTCAATACGAGGTTATTCTGAAAGCATCAGCGTCACTCTGGTATGAGAATGAGTTGAAAGTCGGGGCGATTCTCAACCAAAATGAAAAGAAGCTGCACTAAAGATAGAAAAAGTTGTGGTGTAGGTCAGTGGCGATGAGGTTTTGTTACAACTAATAATCTTCTCAAGAGGTACAAGGTTTTGAGGTACCCCGAACAACAACAAGAGGAACCCAATAACAGAAGATTGAAGTGGCAGCATTGACTGCCGGGGCGCATCCGGGTTAGGGTTTATGTTCAAACAGCATCTGTCTTGTCACGGATGCATAAAGCATATAGCTTCGAATCTAACAATCAGAGGGCAACATTTTTTTGCCTTTTTTTAAAAGGTTCTGTAAACATTTGGTCATGTTTAGAACCGATTCAGAGATTTTTTACATCTTACATAAAGCAGAGATGGAATCGCTGCATGAGCATCTGCTCCATGTTCAGTCATGTACCCCTATGCTGACCAAAGATGCACGCACAGGGAGGCATGCAGGAGGGTAAATAATGCATGCCTGCACAGGACGAGGTAGAGGGTGGGAGGCTGGGGGGGCGTAGCTTTGAGTGGCAGAGTGGATGGGCTTTGGGGGTAGGGGGGCTTGTGGGGTCTCTCTTGTGCGTGCCAACCTCAGACGGCTCACCACAGGAGAGGCAGACACAAAAGAAAACTCCGTGACGTGGTCACGAAAGCAGAAACGACATGAGGCGGCGGCAAAACAAGCCAGATTGAGTTTCCATCAAAACAAACACGCGAGCTAATGCGGTGCGACTCGCGCTACAGCCACTGTCAAAACAGTCGGGCGGCTCTTATCTGACAGCCAAAAGGCCGTATCAACTCTGCTTCGCGCTGCGTGGGGCGGGGGGCTCAGATTCCCTCAGGGGTTTTCTTTAAGGCTCCATCAGACCCAATTATCCAATTAGCCGAAGCGGCGGCCAGACGGAGGCGATGACGGCTGGAGCACCTGTGGAGGCCGGCCCTGGTGTGGGGGCCTCCGGTCCTGAAGACCAGACCAGCTCGTATTTTTTTAACTAATGCTAGCCAGCAGGTTTTCTTTTTCAGCAGGAACAGAAGGAACTCTGCTGTTTAAAGGTAAGTTGTATTTAAAGACAGGTTTCGTAATCAAAGTACACAAAACCGTGTAGACGAAACTGAACATGTAAACTCTGTCAAACCGTCGGAGCTACAAGATCCGGAAGTTCAAGTTCAGTAATGACACTCATGGGCTTTTGTTTTCGTTGAATGTTTTTGATTTTTTTTTCGACTTGACAATTAGACGTGGCTGTTACGTGATTCGGAGCGCTTACAACCTTCCATCAATTTCCCCAAATAGAGTAACATTTTAAAAGGGAGACCACAAGTGTTTCTGGTTGCCCCGTAGGCGCTTCCCATTGGGACAAAGAGCAGCCCTGGGTTCTGACAGGTCCTCTAAGGGTCTGGCTGCCGCTTCCAAGAGCTAAAGCATTTTGGTCTCCCTCAAGGCATTTTCTTCTTTCCTCACGGTAATTTGGCAGTTGTGTGGTCGCATACTTGCGTTCTCTCTTTAGATGTAGAGCATTAAGAGATTAGAGGCGAGCAGCAGCATCCATTGAAAACTATCCAAACTCCCTGCTTTGACTTGTTTGCCATACTTTTGTTTGACTTTTAATATGGAATGAGGCATCTACCAACATCACCGATAGTAACGTACACATTTTTCAAGATGAAAGAAGGAAGTGATTAAAGAAAAAAACCTGGCAGAAGGTCTGAAGGTTGGACAGTTTGCCCTCCCCATTCAGATTTATTTACAGGATTACGCAGAACAAACGGACGACCTGAACATTGAGCTCATTCACACAGGTAAGGAAGGGTGTGTCCTTAGCATTTTGGTCAATTGCACAGCAATGTCATAGTCGCAGCACGACATGAAATTACATGTCACACATGAAATACTTTGTGCCTCTGTGTGTGTAATTACAGTGAAGAAAATGACACGACATGTCAAAGAAAAACAGCACCCACAACATCGGAAGTAGAATGACATAATTTTCATACCAGCCAAGCAGAGAGGGATAATAAACCCAACAACAATAAAGTTGACACCTCATCATGACAGCCAGCATTCAAATCAACATGTGTCCTTAAAGGACTTTGACAAGTCACTTGGAAAACTCAATAAAATACAGGTGACTCCAAGGCATCTCAATCTCTGACTAAACCTGTGTTCACACCGCACCATTTTCTACCCCCATCTCTACGCCGTTGGTCGATTTCACTGCGGCCCGATTCAACAGATTTTCTTTTTTCACAGATCTAGTTCTTTTCTTGCACCAGAGGAGTTCAACATCAAATCCAAATCCAACTGCTTTCACCGCAGCACAGCTGGATAAACTGTTGGCTAGTATCAGATATGGGACTTCCCGACTGGATACCCTAATCCACAGGAAAGTTTTAGGAATGCTTGAATAATGACTCTAATGCTAATATAAAAAGATATTCATTCTTTTTGATTTGCTTGTATTTTGGAGTTTAAAAAATACTGACTTCAAAAATGTGCAAACTGACAAGAATGCCAAGTCTTTCCTGCAGGATTTGTACCGTTGGGTCTAAATGTGCTCTAAGATTCACCTTTGCCCCTGCTTCACCTTCCCTGTAGGTGTGAAACCAGACCTGATGAGGAGACCAACAGCGCGGTGCTGAGGATAATAACATTAGCTCAGTGACACATGAAGCCATGTCGTATCCTCACCTCAGGACTGGGGAGAAAATGAAGACTGGCAGGTCTGATGTGAGGGTGGGCCTCACAGATAAAGGGACACCCGGGTTACAAACGGCGGCGGCTGCGTCTTACATCACTCAACGCTATGGACATTTCGGAGCTGGAGCCGGGGCTCCTCGCGCCAGCGTGAGGAGAGGGGGGAGCATTTTTCAAATACCTGAGGAATATTTACACACCTGCACGGTGTGAGGTAGGGGTGCACACAGGAGGGAGAGGGCAGCGCTGTTTCAGGTCACTGAATAGACAGCACAACTGATGGACTGACTGACAACATTCAGCCTTACTTACAAAAACACAACTAAGTAAACGCTGCATGTTGGGAACCCCCCATATCACTCATTATTGTTACATAACGACGCAGACAGCAGTCGAAATGCCGCTTTTGATGCTATGATGGGATGGGAGGCGGGCAGATGGGCTTGGCCCCAAAGGGCAGGAACATGAAGTGTAATCAATAGCGAAAATTACAGGCCAAAGTCACCGTGGAGCAAGTTCAATCTCAGGCTGATGGAGAGGTCACCCATTAAACTAATATTCTTGAGTCATGGGGCAAATTCCTACGCACAGCGTCAACACCGGCAGCGGGAGGCTGTGCTTATTGCAGGCATTTTAAGTGTCTCTTTTGTTTATAGCTTGGAAGAAAGCTTTCAGCGGGGAAATAATAACAGCATTACAGTTCGCTCAGAACATGTCTGAGATGTGCAGCAGCAAAGCAATGTAGACTAGATCCAAAAGGATGTTCTGGGTGTCTGAGAACTTTCTAGAACATGAGCGCCATTAGAAGACAAAACACTGTACATTCATCATCAAGTTTGTGCAAGTTTAAACAACTGTAAGAAAAATATGAATTATTCTTCACAAAGTCTACAGACGACATAAACAGATATCAGGTAACTGACCTGGTTGATCGAATTCGCGGCACAAGAGGCGAGGCCAGTTCCCAGAGACGACACAAAGAAGATGAGGGGGTCAAAGGCCACCGGCGCCATCGCAAAACCTGCTGCTGAAGTTATGACCACCAACGCTGAAAGCAGAGGAGGAATAATGCAAACCTTTCCAAAACACATTTTTTTCCAAGTTTGCCATTCATTGCGGGGGAGGGGGGTGTCATCTTAGGCTTGTTGTACACTAGGGGAAACTTAAATTGTACATTTTATCTGAGAAATGTCTCTAAAATTGATTAAAACTGTGAAACATTCAGCTCCTCACAACAGAAAAATGGTCTACGGTGGAAATCTCCTTTGAGAACTGCCCAAATTTCAGAAACCAACCTGAGACCTGACACAGTTGATCTCTATGTGGTCAATAAGCCGGTGCTTTTGTACCATGGCGCGACAACAGACGTGACGGCACCTTCTCAATGGACTTTGGACAACAACAACGAGACTCCAGAGAATCATTGTCCAAAGTTGTCCCTTCATAAAAGTAGCACATAACTCCTCTTGCACTCCTCATAACAGCATAAGTGGATATAAAAAAAGAGGTATTCTCGTACACTTTTAGTAAGTCTAGAGATAATGCGCACATTTTTTTTCATTTATTGTCCTTCTGATTGGGGGTAGAGTAGGAATTTCAGGAGACCAGTGTAAAGCCTTTTATGTGAGAATAGCTCAAATTACATGGAAACAAGTCAGACTGTACTCAATGTAGCAGAGGTGTACACACCTGTGAGTTTGATTTTAGCAAGTCGAGAATAGATAGCCGGCAAATCAGCAACATTCAACTTCAGCTGCTTCCACTGCCGGTCTAGACGAGCCTGTTTTGCTTCATCAGTCTCCACTTGGATGTGAGGATGCTCATCCGCATTTGATAAAAAATTGCTTTGCAATGATGTATTTTCTGCATTTGGATTCAAGGGTGATATTTCAGGCTGAGACTTCATGGTCCTGCCGTCTTGCTGCGAAGTAGAATCTGTATTCGCAGGATCAATAGTCGGTATTCTCTGCAACTGTCTTTCAACGCTGTCATCTCTCTCGTCCACAATGGTCACGGCAGGAGCCTGCTTTGGGATGGCACGTTGGTGAAGCTCACTGTTCTTCCTTGTTACATACTGAAAGGAAAACAATTTCACATAGCGGTTTAAAGGGTGGTTTAGATTTATAGCAATAAATCTAAATATGGACATATTACAAAAGATGTTTGATAAAGAAGTAAATTTTGTGGAAAGCAACGAATACCTGGCGTTTCAAGAAGTTGAGATGCTGGTATGTCAGCCAGGTCGATGGATCTCTTCTGTGCAGCTGAATCAGACCGCAAGCAGTCTGATTACATCGAGAAGTATTCTGAACTAATTTCTGCTTCACGGTCACACAAACCAAACCTGAAGGAAATGTGAGAACCAGGTATGTGGCCGTTAGATTCAATCTTGCATGGGCACGTTGAGACCACCAAAATGAAATGTGGTAAAATTAAAGAAACTAAACACAACACACAGTTGCAAAGAAAACATTGCTGAAAGAACTGTTTGGTGCATTTAAGACACGTTTAATCGCTCAATTGCTTTATAATTTAATGGATAAAGTTGTTGCACATCTACCACCAACAAATCTTGACTGTACTGAAGGCGGAAGCTGTTTTTAAGAGCGCTCTGAGCAGTGTTAGCTCATCTTCATGCTGGTTTTGGTATTCTAATAGACAATATATTTATATATGTGAGGTTCAGTTAGGTTGACTGAAAATATGGAGCTCCCCCAGTGACTCAGAAGAAAACCGTAAAAGGAAATAAACACAGGACGGTTATGAGAGTCGTCACATGTGATGTAGAAACTTCGTTAAAAATTCCATTTTAACATGTTTCGTCTTTATTTTTTTGTATTCTGTGACATAAGCAATAATGCAGATGTCGTCATTCACAGTCGGGCAATACGATACTAATTTTAGCATCTAACTATGTGAGTGACTTCAACCTAAGGTCACAGCTAACCTATTACTAAACATCTCGGCTATGCTAACTAGTTAGCTTCCGTCTTAGCTACGGGGGTCGTTTTCAGCCAAAACGACTCGAAACCGACTTAAAGCTGCGCTGTATTTAAAACCAAACGTCACCTTTTCCGTTTTGTTACCTGAAAATCTGCGACATGACGATTTATACATGTTCTCCAGTCATAAAGCCGGCTCCGTTCCGACCCTTTCACACACTGTAAGTCTCCATTGTGACCCCGTGAGCTCATCAGAAACACTTCCGGTGCACGGAAATGAAGTGGCTCGCGCTGGTACGCGTCACACAGAAAACACAGAAAATATAATGTACATTTACAGAGTTTGAAATAATAATATACATAATTTACTATAATCAAATATATAATCGAGAAAATTGTCTTCATTTAATTTTATTTATATTTATATAGAAGTAAAGTAAAAAACGTAATTAGTAAGTTAATGTAACATAAATGAACAATAAATAAAAAAACAGATTTAATTGCCTCTAAATTATTTCATATAAATATTTCATTGCTTTCATTCACATGAATGAGTGTCCAGAGGTCTGTTTTTCCATTTGAGACATTTCAAATGTCACCATGCATAATTTTCATAATTTTCATAAATTTCATAATTTACTTTCTTTGTTTGGTTTAGCTTTTCATAGAATGTGGCTCCCACCAGAGAAAACTGTTGCTTTTCCTAATTCCACAAACTGCACCAGCATGTAAGCAATTTGAGAGCCCATTAGTTTGAAGAGGAAACAAATAATTTAACAGGTTTTTTTTAACACCTGGAGACCTGCTATTAGTACAGCCAAATTAAAACAGCGTGCCTGTTTGTAAGAAACACCGGCTGAAATTTTATTTTTTCAGAAGTCAGGGTGACGGTGGAACTAAATCACTGACCTATTAATCTGAAGTGAAGATGGAGTTAATTTAATTTGAAATTTCTATTTAATCTAAAGTCTGGCCTTTGCCTCCTGCCCTTGTGCGTCCTTTGTCCAGCCCGACTGTTTGGCCTGTTATTTATGTGTATGATCACCTTGTTGGCCGCGTCTGCCATGACCAACAAGATGGAAACCCTCTGATTAACACTCCCTCCAACGCTCTCACTTTCCAGCCTTGCACAATTGTTTTGGTGCAGTATTTCATTTCCAGGAACAATAACATTTTATTCGGCCGGAAGCGCAGTTATTATACTGCTCTGACTGTAGACCATAAGTTCCTTATGCAGAAAAAAATATTCTTTGTTTTTTATTTGATTATTACATCGAGGGAATCCAGTTTTGAATTAATAAATAGCATTAGCAGTATTTACTAAACACGGAATCAAATGACATGTAGCATTTATATTATGAATAGTCATGATGAAATATCCTGAACCATCACAGGTGCTGCCTATGAACTCCAATCCGACTACACTGAGCATCCAATTCTCCTGATCCATCTCATCCGTTCCTTTCCTCTGCCAGCTACTCATTCCCTGCTGAGATTACATGGCGTAATCTTCTTGTGCCATCGCGATGTAGAGACTGATGAATGCCGACGATACACGCATGGCCATCCCAGATCCGGAGAAGCACCTTTATTATAGGAGAAAATCATTACGTGCTATTCTACGAGATTTCATTCCGCACTGACCCGGGCAACCTCTTTGGGGAAGGTTTTAATTTAAGTGCTGAAAACGAGGTTTATTGCATGATTTTACATTATACTATTTTTTCTAGAGTATTGCTATGCAATTTAAATGTGTTTTCCAGGGATATGATCAACCTACCAGTTTATGGCTGTGTGGGGCACTGCATCAAACTGTAAGCTATTGTGTCCCAATCTCTAGACCCTGGATGATTGACATCCTCAAAAGACCAGTCATGGCCTCACAACATCAAGCGGGCTGGTTTATGAAAGCACAACCCCCCCTACTTTAGAGTGGAATGGAATACTATTTGTTTACCTGTGTGGAGGCTGGGATTAATCAATTCCATGGAACAACTCTCCTTATCTCACTGCCTGGCTGTTATTCTGCCCACCGCATTTCGACTGTATAATTTGATTTTATTCATTAAAAGTGAAACCTACGATTAGGGAGGGTTTCCAGAAGACATATGGCATTTGATTGGTTGTTCACCTAAACTCAGGAAACTCTGCGTCTTTGGATAATTGCACATTGCTCCAAAGACAAAGCCTAACATGCTTGTATGCCTTCTGTCCATAAGGTGGGCCAAAAGACAGAACCTGAAGAACAGATGGACTAAAAGGAGTGGAATGGCTCAGTAACAATAGGAGGGGTTTGTGAGGCCTAGAGGGGTCTTTCATGGGATCTTTACAGTTTTCCTAGCTCTGGTGGTGGTCTCAGTATGGGGGCCTTTTATCACGCTGCTTTCACTGCATCTTGAAAAAATGAAATGGCTGTAAACATTCTCTCCAGAGAGAAACAAAAACACAAAAGAAGTCAAGGTTTACTTTGTATGAGGATGACGACATGCAGTTTATCAGAGGGAAAACGGGCTGATGTCTGGAAGGGGATGCCAACCCTCCGTAACGCAGGAAAGGTTTGGGATTTGGATTTGGAATGAAGACAAATTATATATGAGAAAGAACGATAAGCTGCTTTTAAATATATTTTTTAACATGTTTTGTCTTGTTTTAATTTATGTTTTATTTAAAAAATTAAATTAAAAGAGGTAATATTTTTAGGCTGGGATTACCTCGTAAACAAACTGGAAATTAAAAAAAAAGAATTACATAATGACATGCATTGATTCCTGGGTCAAAGATGCAGCAGTCACATGTGTACTATTCACTTCATATCTGATTAGTAATCTAAATTCCACGTTGGTGGACCCAATTTCTGGTCTTCTGGTGCGATCATATGATGCTCACTGAAGTTTTGCATGTTGGTCCAAGGTTATTTATTCATCTCCATGCAATTTGGTTGTTTTAGTTTGTGAGAATGCAGGAAATAATGTCAAAAAAGTAAATATGGACATAAAGGGAAACTCTGCAATTGACAAAAGTAGACACTCGTCTATTTCATTTAACACATACCTTGGTCTGAAATGTGCAGACATGTTTTTTTTCCTCACAAAATAATTAATGATTGCTTAGAATCCTTTGTTATCTCAACCAAATGGTTTAAAAATAGTATATTTTACTTTCATGGATAGGAAAGACAAATAATCCTGAAGTGCAAAGCAGACGTCGGTGAGATTGATGGTGTCGCGCAGTGTTAAGATCTCTGGCTGTTTTACTGTGAGGCCGAAGTAGTGGGAGGAAAACAGTTCTCTTTAGCAATTTCAAGGGTCTGCGAATTTACTGTTTTCTATTTAAAACTAAGCTATGTGACAATTTGTGGTGAAAAAAAGTGACATGTTGCACCAACTGCCGGAAACCCACACCCCAGGTTGTGTTATGCTAAGTGTCATTATTTGCACTAATAAGGAAGGTACTGTCTCCATGCAAAGTGCTCGACACATATGGCCCTCGCATAATGGCCAAATCATTTTTTACTCTACTTTTACATGTCACACTGGGGAGCACACTAACCAGATATAATGACACCACCTCCCCCAAAGAAACCCCAATAAATGGTGTAGTGAAATACCAGGGGCCTCCCAGACCTGTCATCGCCTCAGTTCTTCTGCTCTGATTTACAAGCTCTGTCCCACAGGCTTCAGTGTCATCGCTAATCCCAAAGGGGATGACCATCTGAACGGCGGTGGAGTCAGACCGGACAAAAAAAAAAACAGACAGGCAGACAGCGCTGCATAACTCCAAGCAGAAACAGATGCAAAGACGCTTCCCCTGTCTATAATTGATTTTCAATGGCAACATCTTGTTGTCATAGTTTGTCTAATGAGACCCCGGCTGGCGCCCTCCTGCTCGTCAACCACAGGGAGTCAGCTGGACCTGGTCATCCACCACCCCTGCCCTGCCCCACCCCCACCCCCCCACCCCGGTGGAATGGCACCACACTGGAATACTGACATCACTTGTGGAATTTTCATATGGGACAGACTTCCTCCCTTTGAAAATCCTCTCAGACTTATTTTTAAATGTATTTTGAGTTTTTCTAGAGGAGAGCTGCTCTCCGGACTCGAGGCTCGCCCTCTTTCCACGGACAACAGGTATCGTCAGACCCAATGTTTATGTCTGAGATCATGGGTGACTTTGCGGGCCTCCAGCGGCTAAGCCTCTAATTGGCCATGGCTCATCAATCACACAGAGAAACCCCTTCACCCAAAGTCTCATCCAAACAGCTAAGAGGAATGAGACCAATGGAATGGACTCTATGTCTCCCAAAGGCCTAAAAGTGGGCTTAGGGAGGGGCAAGTGGTTTGTGAGAAACGCACACTTATTCCAAGTTGATGTCAAATCATGTGTCTGTCCTTTGTCTTAAACCAAGGAATAAAGAATACAATATGACCTCGGCTCAGTTTGCGTCAACGTGGAGGAGCGGGGAATATTTTTTTCAATAATGCACAAGATGTTCAGACGGTGTTCTAGCTAAACGTCAGTCTGGATTGAACCTCATTACACCCGTTTAATGTTGGGTTATGGAGAGGCGACAAACATCTGGCTTAGCTTTGCTTCGTGTTTGTCTTTTTCACCCTAACTTGACCTCATGGTGAGAACAACAGCATTTCTTTCATTCATTTTGGTTTGGTGGCAACGTCCGACGAGAAGGAAGGGCTTCGTTTCATGTGGCGTTGGACAAGGTGACACTTTGCAGCTTGCTGGTAAAGCACGTCCGGGATCATAATTCAGAAGCGAGTTCCAGATGGGGTTAGAGGGGTCACGTCGGCTCTTTAGCCGTTATTTGGTTTGGCTGAACTCTTTCGGTCCCGGATTTGGCCACGGCATAACGCAGAGCCCACACATTTGTCAAAAGGAGTAACGAAAAGTCCACAGGACAGGCAGTTGACGGGGTCACAGCAAAGTCCTCACATTTCCTCATATCCACAGATGGTATGCTTCACACTGTGTTTTTTCCATCAACCTAGGTGTATTATTTATTCAGCTATTCATTCATTCATTTTTTCATTCTTCTTCCTTTCCTTCAACAGTCGACTTGCAAACAAATCAGGTCACCCGTCGGGTTTATCCACGGGAAACTTCCGTGATAGAGGTCACGAAGGTCTGATGAAGAACAAATCAAACAAAAGTGGGTTACCTTGTTTCAATTTGCCGTATCATAAACACAAACACACACAGTAAACCTCCCTGAAACCAGTCCATGTCCAATCCCGTTCAGTAACCGAGAGTAATCAGCTGTGTCATCCTCATCGTAAATCTAAAGCGCTGCGGTGGCTCCCGGCCCAGATGGGAATAGACCTTGTTCGGTCGCACTTGTCTCCTTGTCATAAATCCACCGCCGTCTACGCAGGATCGGTTTCCTGTTTTGTGTGTATAACCCAAAAGAAGAGTCCACCAGGAGGAATTCTGCAGCCTGCCGAAGAAGTCAATTTGTAAAATGGACTGTCTTTTCCTCCCCTGCTGAAATAATATCAGGGGTTTTTTTTTAAACCATCTGACGTAGAATTCGTCCCTGTATGGTGGAAGTCTGTGAATAAATGAGAAAAACATGAGGCTTAGTTCAACAATGCTACATTTTTTAACGAAAAGTTTTCAGTGGAAAGAAAGATTTATGGTAGGTAGGATGACTTCTGTCCACGTGGCTGTAAATTTTGCAAGAACTGAAGCTTTCTTTCACAAAGGACACACGGAAAGCTGAAACACAGTCGTGTCCATGTGAGCCTCACGGGTGAACCCAACTTGTTGGAATAGTTTTATGTAGGTATGAAAATAGACAATAAATTTAATCATGTCACATTAAATATTAAATATCCTTTTTTAAAAACTGACCAAAAAAAAGTATAAAAAGAAAATGTAATCATGTGCGAAACCTAAAGTTAACCTTTAATTATTTTTTCCCAGTTGAGATATTCAGTAGAAAGATTCTAAAATATAATTTTAAATCAGGTGAACACTTCAGTCTTTTCTTCATATTCTTCTCTTTTTCCACACCTGTCTAGTGACTCTGTAGCTGCTTCTCTGACCATTAAATTAACCTAGTGTGAATAATCTGAGCCTACGGTATATTTAACTTTTAGCACCCCAGTCACATACTGTCTGCACAAATTATGATCCACCCCTTATTCTCTGAGAACATCTTCTATTCCCAACAGATCAGCGTCTGTCAGATGCTGTGCTATCGCCTCGAGGCCAGAGGAGGACCTTTCTCGCTGTAGGTTGGCGAGCATGGCTGGTTGTGTGACATAGTCTTGGCAGCGAGGTCTAAAGGGCTGCGTACGGAGGAGAAATATGGGCCATTCCTGGATGCCGCTCTAATCTATGGGGACAAAGGTGTTCCATACATTATGATGACAGTCTGGGCTATTGGTGCTCTGCTCGTAAGCTCTCGAACCAAATCCACACTGTACCATGAGGTGAGGGGGGGCTGCAATTCAATTCTCTGGTTGCAGTCATAATAACTTATTATTATTTTGTCATGATTTAGTATTTAAATATCAACAAAATTGAAGATACAGTACTCATGAAATGCTTCTTGTGTTCCAAAGAAGACGAGTCAATCTGAATTTTCCTGTATCATTTCCCTGATTGATACCTAAAATGGGATAAATACAATTTGAAAATAAGAAAACTCATCAGACACAGTAAGAATGACCCCCAAGCTTCTTCTCAAATGTAAATGGTGATGCTGTCACTGCAACCCTGTGATGCTGAACCCCCAACTTCCTTTCTTTTGGAAGATGCCAGAAAGACAAAGTGCCTATGAAACGCATGGTGGCAGAAAACGAGGGAATCTTATCAGTGCATGAATTTAATTACCAGTCAGACGGCTCCACATAATGAGGAAAAAGGTGGATGTGTTAGAGGCTTGCATAATTCATTTAGCTTTTCTCATTTAAACCTGTGCCCGGTCTCGTCTGGATTTTTTTTCTCCCCCTTGGTGTCGCATTCCTCTGATCTATGATCAATAATTTCTTTCCAAATGAGAAATATTTGCCTTGCAGGAATTATTTGCTCCTGAGAGCATAACAGTAACTGGGAGTACAGGTGGTTGCAATCGGTTCTCATAGTGTCTTCTCTCTATTTCTTCCCTCCTAATTTCTCATCTCTTGTTATAATAAATGGATGAAAAATCGGGAACATTTACAGCAGCTGGGTGGGATAACAGAGACAGCAGTCCATTTCATCATTAGGCAGGGATGTCATACTGCTTAACTAAAACAAGGAACACAGGAATCCATTAATTCTACATTCTCTAACCTAGTATATCTGATTTTGTTGGCGGGCACTCTAGTATCCTCATATTTTCTAATGAGGTATGAAAGCATAAAGATCCAGTGATGGTTAAGCTCAGTGTTCCATACTGGTTCCCTTCAAACCACCCCATGTGAAGTAATTTCCAGTAAAGACATGCTGTCAGATCCGGATGTCGAAGACTTGGAGCATTTCTTTATCTCTTCTGACATTTACCAGCATCTCAACCGAGCTCCGCTGAGAGTGAAAAGAAGCATTGAGCATCGCTAAGGGGTGGGATATAAAAATGTTCTCCAGCATCCAAGTCAGGACCTTTTTTTGTACCCAACATCTCTAAGTAGTTTTGCAGTGATGTCATGATATCATGCTTCTCAGCCCCATTTTCGCTGCATTTGAAACGTACGTCAGATTGATGGTCTTTGGGAGGTGGCGATGTACAGATCTTTATCAGAAGTAGGAAACTTAACCACATGAGCCGTTTCCAATCCGACCAGTTCTCCCTCATTCGTGACGATCTCCTCGAAAATCGAAACAGTATGTCAGGAAAGAGTCAGGATAAAGAATGAATTCAAAAAGCTCAAGTAAGTTGTTGAGTATGTCCTCTTTTTCACCTCATTCTGGCAAAAAAAAAAAAGAAAAATCATTACTGAGGCCAACAGCGAGTAAAACCGCTAACACAACTCTAGAGGTTGTTTCTGTCCCCTAGCGACAGCGACAAGGTCATTCTACGCTCAAAAACAAATTGGGAGCAGCCACAAAAAAGCTAACATTTACTGTATGGTTTAGGCATGAATCTTATCTAAACAGGCACAGACAAATTACGTTGTTTTTTTTTTTTTTTTTTATCCCCCCACAGTCTCTCTCTTTTTTTTTTTTTTTTACAGCCCATTTCCACAGTTGCAGACGGTAGCAAACAGTCTCAGAGGCGTCGAAAAGAGACATAACGTGACAGAACTTTTCTTATAAATCATCATCAACAAGCTCCCAACAGTGTTCACACACAAAAACAGAAGCTTAAGTTAGTTCAAGGGAACGCATTTAATTAACTGGTGCAAAAAAAAAAACAACAACAAAAAAAAGTTTGCATCTTCGGATGTGCTGCCATATGCTCGTCTTCATGCATCAGGATGTGTTAGATGGTGGCGCAGAAGCCATTTTTCTGAAGGTCTTTGTCTTTCAAAAGACCTCTGGGTTCATTTCACCTCATTTACAGAGCATTAAAGCTTTCATTAGACCGGATTCCTCAGCTTTTACAATGACCTACCAATTGCCTGACATTATGAGGTACGCGTCTCCACACTAAACATTTTACACATGCTTTTTTTCACCGAGTGAATGCCCACGTTTGTGCACCAGAAGAGTGTGTGTGTCGGGCTGTAGGATGACGGGACTACTTGTTTGAAACTTGACCCGAGGGGCCAGTCGGATTCATGAAGGCCTTCTTTCATGTCCCCACACCATCCGGTGTCAGACTGGAATCGTCCTGTCTGAATCAAGTACTTCCTTATGCCAAATATTTGCTCAGTTGCTTAAAAATATTAAACAGGCCTCTCGGTGAAGGGTTGACAAACCTGTCAATGTGTAACCACGTATGTCAATCAAACGCCTGCAGAGTTTCAGTGGAAAATAGACACTCTGTCACATCGTTTTTCCCATTCCTTTTTCAAATGTTTCCCACCTGACTGACCAAATCAGAGACGTCAATTTAAAACTCCCAAGCGGGGTTCATATGAAATCATTTACTGCGTGAATACGAGACATCGGCCTGGGCGTAACGAATCACACAGATTTTTTTTTCATTTCCAAACATAATTTTTTTTTTTTTTTTGTCAAGGACATTTGTGCCAGGTGGGATAGTCATTATCTGGCATCAACAGGCATGAGGAAGACACGGACATTCCGTACTCATGATTCCTGGGATAATTTAATGGGGG
This sequence comes from Antennarius maculatus, assembly GCA_013358685.1. Lineage (NCBI taxonomy): Eukaryota > Metazoa > Chordata > Actinopteri > Lophiiformes > Antennariidae > Antennarius > Antennarius maculatus. The sequence goes on along the minus strand of CM023626.1, from coordinate 14,184,210 downwards.
TGGAACCTCCCGCACTGCAAAAAAATATAAATTTAACCGCCTACATCCCCTCAAATGCAATACAGACAAATAGATGATTGAATTCGAGATAGTCTCAGAATTGTCAATCAGAGAAGAAACAGAGAGGACGGCCGAAGTTCAAGCTGGTGAAAGAAAGAGATTCTGATTCAGCATGTCAGCGAATCACAAGTACGACAATCTCACAACAGCGTTCACACACACACACACACACACACACACACACACACTGTGTGTGCTCTGCTGTACAACCGCACTTGTTTCTGTTCCTCAGAAAGGCAGCATATACATCTTCAATGAGGACAGTACAGGATATGTGTGTGTGTGTGTGTGTGTGTGTGAGTGCGTGTGTACGCGTGTGATTTCTGGTGTCCATATTCAGGTGTGTGCTCACTTTGAAGTGCCCATAAATACTGTAGGACTAATTTGATTTAAACTAAAATGGAAAACATGCTCTGACCCCTCGACGAAAAACAGCTGTGGCAGATGTGGTAGCCAGGTTGAGAAGCCATCTTTTCAAGGCGTGCGTGTGTGTGTGTGTGTGTGTGTGCATGTGTGTGTGTATGTGTGTGTGTGTGTTTATTCCCCCAGTGGAACATTGTCTCCAGCTGGATCCCTTTCAGCAGGACGTGGGCAAGTCTGATAGTCTAAGGCTTTTGTTACGCTCGTCGATGGTCACGTCGTTGATGCCGACTGGAGCTTGGTCTTACGATGGTTTCCTCCATCGCATCCTTTGAGCCACACAATATGAAAACAGTAGCTCTGGATCACCAGACCAAAAAACCTGGTTTTAAAGTCTTAACTGTGAACCTGTACAGAATTCTTTGGAGCGGTTCTGAGCTTCTTCTTCAATCTGTCTCTAGAAAATAAAATATGTTTCTGAATTTGAATCCGGTGTGATCAATTATTTATTGAAACACATCAGTCTTATCCATGTCCAGATCATTACAGAGGGTGGGTTTTACATATCCCCTCTGGAATGATGGTACTGAAAGAACAGATGATCATTCATATTCCGTCAGGATGTGTTTTGACCTTTGCAGCTCAATGTGAGGGATGTCCACCGAAACATGAAGGATACTATTCCTTACGACGAATGCTTTTAATTATACCCAGAGCGTCGCTGCGCTTCAGTTGCAGACGTTGGAAAGCACTTTGATTTGTTTTACTCAGGGGTTGCATTTTTCTTTGGAGTGGAAGCAAACGTGATGTTTTTATTAACACGTCTGGTCTTCTTTGGTGGGTGTTTTAAACGTAAATAATAAAAATCTGGTCAGTATGGTGTCCATTTTTTTTCCACCTGAAATAAAATGGTTCCCATTGCTGAAGAAGTTTCCATTCAAATATTTACTGGAGACTTTTTGAGGCTCAAAAGGAAACCAAAAACCAAAGGTCACACAGGTTGCAGGCTTGAGAACAAAGCAGGAAGAGATTGAAAGCAAGTGAAACAAAACAGACTCACACAATGGCATCAAGACTGCGTAATATCAATTTTTGGACATTGTGCATAAGCTAATGGTGTCTTTAGGAGCAATAATGATTGGAGAAAGCAGGAAGAATCAGGTTCAACTTCAGGGGAACTATTTCACAAACATGTGGAAGGAGCGTAGTCTCTTTAATTGGGAAGTGCGCTCTTTGGCCGCTCCTGGAATTCCAGTGAGTTCCGGACACATTCCCATCGTTCTGTGTTGGAGGAGTCTGCCGGTGGTTTGGCTCCCGTTCAAATGGTGGACTGAAGAGATTCGGGCAAGGAAACAAGGAGACAGTTATATTAAGTCAGGAATGAGGGTGTAGTGAGGAGCTGGTGACCACTGAACCCCCCCACCCCCACCCCAACACTCCCACGCCGGCACAAAGTGTTATTGCATTTAGAGAGGAAAACTACTTTAAAGAATAATATGATGAGACCAGAATCATCTTTTTGAAGCCTGGTCCGGTCTGGGCTACAGCTCATTTTTTTTTAATACTTAAGAAGCCACAGCCTTTTTTTGTAGAGCTTTTGAAAAGTCAACCAAGTTCCAAAAGCAATTCCGGCAAACGTACTTCTTTAAGTTTGGTTTGGTTTCATTTTTTTTCCTTCAAAGCTGCACCAAACAATATTTTTACATATAAAAAAAAACACTAGGATATTGAAAGGGTTTGCACGCAGTGACAAATCTTCGTAGAATTATTGCCCAACTCTGTAGTTCTCTTCAATCTCGCTACTCTCATTTCACTCACAGCAGGCTGCTTATATCTGTAAATAAAAAATTGATAAACCAAATATATTCTGAAGTAAAAAAAAACTGATAGAGAAATTTCACAGATTGCTGTCAAACACAGTGCAGCAAGTCCTATTGGTAGGGAGAAAAAAAGAAGTTCATCCAACGTCCAGAAACCAGATTGCTGTCTTGCATCAATGTTTGCTAATACTAATGTCTGATGTTGTTTTTCTTAATTGTTCTGATGCTTCAAGTGATTAAAAGCAACTTTTTTCTGAATTTGATTCCCAAAGCATCAATTTCTACTGTCACATTGGCACATCACATCTCATCCAGAAGCAGAAGGTACTTTTCCTTTGTCACCAATACAAATAAGAAAGTCCCAAGAGGGTCTACATCACAGAAATGAACGCCATCGCTGACTTTTTTCCTAAGCCTGACATAGCGTTAGCATTTGACACTTCCTCTGATACGCTCGTTTCATGCATCTGCTTTTGAGCCGAGTGTTTAGCGTGTGATTGCGCGTCATAGACATCGCTTGCATGTTAAACACTCGGAGCAAACTCAACCCTGGTGAGTCTGGGTTATTTTCCTTCCAGCTCATGAATAACTCAGCCACCTTTCTCATGTTTAATTCAGCTTCAGAAAAGCTGTTGACACACGCTTTACGCCAACTGCCCATTGCTTTTATTACACTTTTATCACCGCTTTGAGAGGAAATGAAGTGTTGCTGGATACTGGAAGTGTGATCATTACAAAACAACTTTGTCAGCAGTGGGGATTCCTACTTGCTCTTCCTGCAGGGTTATTATAATCATGCCATGCTTGTTATAATTGGTTTATGTAAAAGTGCTTGTGTGTGTTTCTATGAGAGAGAGAGAGAGAGAGAGAGAGAGAGAGAGAAACATGTGCTTGTAAAATTGCCTACTGTAAATGTCCTGTGGAAGATGGAAAGTTGAGCTAAAATCTAAAAAAAAAAAAAAAAAAAAAAGAAGAAGGCGCATTTTTAGATTAGATGATAGTGCCAGCATTTGTCTTCGTGGGTGCAGGGATGAGTACGAGCGCCACGGGCGAGTGTAGCCTCAGCAGGAAACACGGCTAACGTATAGATATTGTTCTGCTTGGGTGGGCAGAGGACCTGGAGGTAATCTCCGTCATGCAGCTGCCACTGGTGGCGGATAAACCAGCGCCTGTTAAATGATGGTTGAACCCCGGTGTGGGGGATTTGTCTGTGACACAGGTGTCATATTTAATACCCCCATATATCAATAATAGGCCAGGAAAAAAAAAAAACTAAACAGGAAGGAGCCGTATGTGCAGGAAAGTCTCAGACAGATCACTAAAGATAATCTTGTGTACATTTAAAAGCCCATTTACCTTTAGTCTGTCGGTTCTCTTTGGGGTCATAATAAAACAGCCGATATTACTCCACACGATGTGGAGCCAGCATGCTCCCCACGAGGGCAATGAGATTGTTTATTACTATTTGACCTTTCACCTTAGAGACAAATGGCAATTATAAAAAAAAAATAATGGGAATCATATGGAAACCAGGATCCCTTAAATGGATATGCTGCTTTTCTCCATCTTTTTACAACGTTATCTAACACAAAAGAACTTAATTCAGTTACATACATTTAAAAAAAAATGAATTAAATTCAAATGAATGGATAACCATGACCTAAATGAATGAGAAACTTCACAGATATCTGATATTTAATATATTTAATATGTATGTAGAGGTATTTTCTTGAACTGCATGCCGTATTCCTGGGAAAATATGATATGAGCCGGATACTGCTTTATCTCGAGGAGACTAATTACCCTTTCCCCTTCCACCCCTTCTCTCCCTCACAGCTCATTCCCAAACCACAGATCCGTCTCCTCATTCGTGGGTTATATGGACAAGTTGACACCCAGACCCATTTTACTTACTTAAGCCGATGTCGTTGCAACCCCCCTCAACCCAATGGAACGACCAGTTTAAAGCTACCGAATGGATCCCTTCAAATGTCCCTGTTCTTAGTGTCCCCAATCAATCAATCAATCAATACATCAATGAATAAATCACACTTAATTGTTCAACTGCTCTGGTGAGAAGCAGAGGAAGGGTAGCAGCAGAGGACATTCTGTCAGCTTGGATTACTTAGCTTCCTTGGGTAAACAGACCGGAGTGATAAAGTGCGTCCTCCTAGAGGACGTCGGGGGATGAGACTCTCTAATTAATCCAAACATTAGGCGAGCAGGGGGCTTTTTCACATCCCTCACATTCCCTCGCACATCCCACATCCACACATTCTGTGTGATTGACTCACGGACAAAACGCAGTCAGTTTCTAAGATGACACGTTTTCTTTTAAACTGGACGTTTTGTCGAGGGGAAATGACCGATGGTGCCCACCAGCGTTACTGTAATCCGTTTGTGAATCGCTTCACATAAAGTCAGACTCTTATCAGACACAAACGCTGTCTGGGAGATTACATCAGCAGCCGCGTGAAGCGAACGCCTGTTGGCCTCTGCCTGAGCCCAGACGTTATTACAGATGTTAGTCCAGTCGTGTCAGGGCTGGGTCCTCTCGCCAGTTTGATGAGCGCCCCCATCGCTGTGCACGGTTGCCCTTGCCCCGTCGAGGCGGCACCTGGACGGTGAGACACCGGCGCTTACTGTTATTAACAGCCTCATCCCCCTTTCACTCATGAAAATGACACTTCTGAGACAAGCGTCCCTTGCGGCGGCGAGGTCGTCCAAGGGAAGCTGCGTTCGACATTGCAGTGCAAAAACACAACATCCTGCTTGGCTTAATTACAGTATTTTCCGCACTATAAGGCGTACCTAAAAGCCTTCAGTTTTCTCAATTTCTTATAATCCGATGTGCCTTATATATGAAAAAAGTTTTAAAATAGACCATTCATTGAAGATGAGTTCTCAGATCCGTTTTATAATCCAGTGTGCTTTATAATCCAGTACGCTTTATGTATGAATTTTTTTTTTTAAATAGGTCATTCATTGAAGGTGCGCCTTATAATCCAGTGCACCTTATAGTGCGGAAAATACTGTAATCCCTCAGAGAAGCTGTGGGCAACATTGTCTGTTGATCAAATTTGATGTCCCCAGATTAATCCAATGGATTGATTTATCTTCTCTAAAATTTAACTTTTCTTGGACTTTTGGTGAGATTTTATCCTCAGTCTTTTTTTTTTTTTTTTTTGCAGACCCTGAAACCTGTGTGCATTTCAAACATCAAGACATTCTCCTCTACTCAGGAACACATTAAGCATCATGGACGGCATCCAGAAGTCTTCTTACACTTTGTGATCGTGGAGCTTGTTAATTGATTTTCAGCCAGGCACGACATTCAAGAAAACATTACGCAACAAGATCAAGGCCAACGAGAGTACTCCCCCCCCCCCCGGGGTGGGGGGGAGTGGGGGGGGGCAAGCTGTTTGCGGTCGTATGGGTGGAGAGATCCTGCATTTGAATCTCTTCTCGGTCGGAGTGGAATCCGTTCCGCTCCAATGTTGTCTTTTATTTTTCAAGTTTATACTTGTCACAGGTTGCAGGTTGCATGAATACGACGATGAAGTTTGTGAAATGCAGAGCAAAGTTGCAGGTGCTTTATTCGCTTCGCTTATAAAAATATAAAAACTAACCTGACTCCTTTTCCTTTTGCATGCTTTTCCAATCACATTACTTATATTTCAAGAGGAACGGCGTGGAGGCAGAAGAATGTTTGCGCCTTTAGAGCCATGAACATCTCAGGACTCGGGATGGAGGGAGAAAGGGAGGCGAGCAAAGGAGGTAAATGAAACTGACAAGAAAATGAGCTATGAGATGTCTTTAGTCTGACTGCTATTATCATCATCTCCTCAGTGGTCATCGCCACCTTGGGAGTCTGCTGTCTGGGCCAAAGCACCGATAGAAGGGGCCGGGGGGAGCCGCAGTAGACAGAGCTCATCCCACCTCTGCAAGCTGCCACTTAATAACAGGAGGAAGAGGAGGGTATAAAGAAGGGCAGGCAGCGGGGAATAGAAAAGAAAAATGGGAAGGGAACGTGTAAAAGAGAATGATATCAAGAGTGCGGGTTCGCTAGATGAGAACTAGTGAACCGTCAGTACTCAGGAGGAGGAGGAAGACAATGAGGAGGAAGGTGAAATTAAAAAGTGTAAATGGAGCAGCAGGAAGGACAAGACAGAGGAGGGGAGGGAAGAATGAAGAGGGGGGAATCATGTGGAGGAAAATAACGTTAGGGAACGCTTCATTGTGTTTGAATGCATCATACCAACACATGCTTTTTTTTATTGAGCGGTGAAAAAGAGGAAGATCTAAACGGCAGAAGGAGATAAAATGAAAGAAAGAGAAAGGAAGAGGAGGAAGAGGAATTGTTCCCCGGTGTTTCCGTGTTTACTATTCCTGACTCCCGTGGATAAGATGATAGAAACCGGAAGATGCAACACACACCTGTGAAATACAAATGAAACCGCACAGGAGGAAAATATCAGATTTACAAATCATCTGCTATCGATTTTCTCTGTGTTTGATTCGGACGGAGGATTCGCCGCAGAAAGGCATGATTTCATCCTCCCCTTCTGTTTTCTCTTCTCCTGTTAGCAAAATTAGAGCACAGACTGAGACAGTCATTCTGGGCAGGAAGTCTGCAGGCGCTGCGGCGATTCAACCAGTTCAGAAACTTTAATGTATCTCCAAGATATACAGCTGTGAGGTGCGTCCTCCATGTGATCTGTAAAAGTAGATGAAAAATAGCTCGGATTCGACAATAAAATACAGTGCCGATGTCGAAAGAATTCCCTTGAGGGATATTCTGTCTCTCATTTTCTCCCTCTCTTTCTGACGTTTCCTTTTCTACCAATTTTATTCAGTGACTAATATGTTCAATGTCTTAGATCAGGTTCCTCAGGGTTAAATATTTCTTCAGAGGTGGGTGGCAAGTTTTATTTATCTAACCTTTGGACCATTTTGGACCATTTATGACACGATTACATTGCTCCCCCCCCCCCCCAATTTCAGTGTGTCCTGCAGGTTTTCTTCAGCTCAACACCTGCTATCAAATTGCATTATGGGTATCCATGCACGCATTTTCTCTCTGCCTTTAAACACTTGTTGAAAGCATCTAATGGCGCAATGACTACAGGATGATTGTTCATTCTCTTGTCTTCAAGTCCAGCAAAGGTTGAAGAAATATTGTGAGATTTTTCAAAAACAAGAAAGCATTCACTTAAACATCATTAAACCAAAATTTAAATTAGAGGTTAATTAGAGTCTTGCAATATGAGCAGGAATGTGTACTTTATTCTGAAACAACTCCATGTTAAAAAAACATCCATCCTTAATGAGAGCTTTGAAACTTCTTTGCATTGCAAATTCAGGTAATTTAATTACAGCAGGGAAAAGGACTGTAGTGTTAATAAAATCTCACGACCATAACCAACCCACCTTTATTGCGAGCGATGCTGGTTGATGATGTGTGTGTTCATGTTTTCTGGTTACGCACCGAGGAAAGAACATTGCAGTGCTTTGTGGGAGAATAAAAACAGCAAACCCATTCGGGTGAATTGTGAACTCCAACACCCTGGAGTTGTTAAAACACCTTGGAAAAAAGTGGGTATTTGTGAGGCGGCGATGCACGACGATGTTGTTTCTCAGTCAACAGCTGACGCAGCATCCGTGCTGCGAAAGGTTTTCTGCCCGTATGTCTTCATAAACGGTAGGGGATGTCTTCTGGATGGGTAATCTCAGGGGTCAGGTTTTGTGCCAAGATGAGGTCAAAAAATTTTTGTCAGTCTTTACGACTTCCATTGTGGAAAAAAAAAAAAAAAAGTTTTGTGGTTTTACAGGCAATTCTAAAAAAATGTTAAAAGTACAGTTTGCTGGACAAAAACCTGAGCATCTCTTCCAATCTTAGTTCAATAGATGGCGTGTTGCATAAAGCCGATATACGGGAGTGCGATAATAGTGTGACGCCACCATCCTCAGGCAAGACATTGTGGCACTGAGCCTAATCGAGACGTTGCAGAGGCCTATTAGCACAGATGGTTGTCATATGTATGCAAATAAGGAGCAAAGGGAATCACGTAGCCCCATCAGCACCACCTGTCTGCCTCACACATCTACACCAAAATCCCCCGTCAGCATCCTCACCTCCTACACGTGAGCGCACACACACACACACACACACACACACACACACACACACACACACACACACACACCACACACACACACACACACACACACACACACACACACACACACACAGGCTTACACACACTTGACCTACCCTCCAAATCTCTTTGGAGAGACGAGTCTGTTCCCTCCAATCAACAGCTGTATATTAAAAGGAGTAAAGAGACGACATTAATCATCATTTTGTTCTTTTTTTTTTTCTGCAGAAAATAAAAAGCAGGACAAACAAACGAAGTGGATACACAAACACACGCTCAATGATAAGGAGAAGGGCAGATGAGCTGTTCTTTGTCCACATTGAGGGTGGGTTGAAGTGTGTTTCCTCTGGTGAGGTGTCAAGTGTGGCTTTTGTGGTCAAGAAGCTTCACATATGAGGGGGTTGGAGCTTTGCCCATTTCATCTGTGTGTGTGTTTAAGGAGGGGGGGTGTACGCAATTACACCCTAATATAGCTTTTGCAATTGCGAGACACTTCAGGGAGTTTCACTTGGGCCCCCCTACGGGTCCAATACTTACTTTCTGCAGCTGCGAGAAAATATTTCGGTTATATGATAAATTTAAAAAGACACCCTAGAATAGGATTGATGACTCAAAAAGAACCTTTGGTAAATTTATTCAATTCTGGTTGGAATTAACACTCCAGGCCTAGAAACACTAAGAAACCAAGACTACAGCCTTGTTAGCATCTCCTGCTAGCAATGTAGTTTTGACTGAATGCTACACGTCACATACTAAAATACTCAAAGCAGTGCTGACAATGACTTTAATAAGGTATAATATTCTGTTTTCATCAACGTTGAAAATTGTCCTGTTACACAATGTCAAACAGAAAAATAGATATGTGACGAAATCCAAAGGAATCCTGCTTGACACCATCTGGTTTAATGAACATCTATTCAATAGCTTTTGGATAACTAGGGAAAAGATTGAGAACAACATCCTGTCTCCATCTGTCTGACTGGATCCACAAACCAGTGTATTGGATTCTCGTCCGACCCATGTGTCGTCCTTTCACCAAGGTTATTGGAAATCTGTCCAATGGTTCTTGCGTAATCCTGTTAACTAATCGACAACAAAAGCACGACCTCCCTGACAGAGGTAATTAAAATTAAACGTCTGAGGCTGACGGAAGCTAATTTCTAATTTCCCAAACTGACATTTTGATTCAATCACGGTAGGTTTAAATTCACTCTGAGAGGGGCGTGAATGTGTGCAGAAAATGCGAATGTGGTGACATTGTTCCAAAAAAGCAATGCTGACTATCGCTGGGGATGAAAAGTCAAGAATTGACTGAAGTCAGGATTTAATCCTTTTGGGAATATTGATGTCTGGAGAAAATGGCCGATCTAATTTGTTGAGATGTTTAAGTCTGGACCTAGTCACGGCTAGAATAACTCTGCCTCAGTGTTTGTGGAGGATTAGTAATAGGATCTAATCCCACAGGACCACTGCATCGAAAACGCCTTTTTGTTGGTAAACCCAATTGAACACCAACTCAGCGTTCCCATCTTTAAGTATTTGCAAAAAGTCTTAATTGTTGCTTACTGCATCAGTCATTTGAGGATAAATTCTCGACAGTCAGCAATAATCCCTCTGTGTATCACAGCTCCTTTACATCTTCCAGACAAGACGGTTTTACCTATTGCTGTGAATTAAGGCAAAGCAAACTTTGTAATCCGGTCGATTTAGTCGCCTCACACTTGTGTTAATCCCACGTTACACTAACAAAGAATTTGTCCTGCTAAACCTCAACGAGCACAAACTAAGAGAGGATTAGAGCAGGAGGGGATGGGGTTAAGCTACGTTAACACAGGGATTAGAATATGTTAAGTTGTTTACTCAATGCTAACACCTCATTTAGGTGCAAAGTTTGATGCAATCACATTGGTGAGCGCAGAGGGTGATGTTGAGTCCCAGGAAGCCTCCATTGGTTCCTTTTTTCTGCCCCCTCCCCCCCAACAGATCTCATGCAATAAGCTGTTTTTACAGCCCCCCTGGACCCACTACCACAGCTATCAGAAGAAAATATTAGTGCCACCAATTTCATCCTCTGCTGAGTTACTACCCATAATAATGACAAGCAGAGAGAAAGGCCAGCCATTGATGAGGCACCGCCTCCATCGAGGTCCCACCGTCTCTGGGCAGGTACAGGTGGAGACAGCGTCAAGGGGGGTGTTAGCAGAATGCCATATGGTTTCACTATGAGCCAATCATACCGCAGTTCTTGACTTATTTATTGCTGTTCATTCATTTTCTCCAACTTACCATTCAGGTGCTGAGACTGGTCACAAATGTGCTCTAGACTCCAGAGTCAATGGGGTGTTTCTGTCTCTGCATCACTGCAAACATAACTTTTAATAATAAGGCATTTATATATACTGTATATGCTGTCTGTCCGTAATGCTCAGACACACATAGAAAAAGAACATTGTCAGGTTTTCTGCTCCAGCAACACAGAATTCTTCTCAGAAATAAAGTAAACGAGGAACCTGCGTGGTAACACGTATAGTTTGGGGGGTCGTGGGGGGCAGCTAGAGCCTATCCCAGCTGACTCTGGGGTGTGAGGTCACATCAATGCCCACAGTCATGTAGTTATCCATACTGGAGAACCGTGAGGGAACCCTAGCTAGGAGAACATAAGCAAGAGAGAAGTCCTCAGGTAGGTCCATAGACTGCCCAAATCAATCCGATACCAATGTCATGTGTTCCTTGTATTCATTTTTCACAGGCTTTCAGACAGATCAGAACCAACAAGGGTCTTCCAGTGTGTTGGTAAGTATAGCAGCAGAAAGGGCAACAGTGCAGATAAAATTTATGCAAAACAATATTTACAATATTTGTCTGTAACAGCGACACAATCATTGTTGGTGTTCGCGTCTGCTCCAGAGTTAGTCAAGAGTTTAGAACTTTTAAAACTTTCACTCTCACTCTCACAGGTGGGATTCCTCTCCACTTCAAGTTTACTTAGCGAAAACGCTCTGAAGGCCACAGCTGTAAAAACACATCAAACATTTGATTAATTGAGTACGTTGTACGAATTTGACAGCGCTGGATTTGCAGAGCACACAAAATATCCTTTTGACCGGGTGATAGTCGAAATTTCACCGGGTTTGGAAATCGGTTCCCCTTTGATGGATATCCATCATTACATACACAACAAAAATATATATATAGTGACCTTATTTTGACTCTACATTCATATCGGTCTCCTTCATCGTAGACAAAGCAGCACATTGTTGAGATACCTGTGTAATCACACCGTCTCTGGAGCCTCTTGGCTTTTGACCCCGGCTGTATTATCCACTCCACTCCCTCTCGGTCTTATCCAACGTGTGTCCTGAGGAAGACTGTCTGGGATGATGATAAAGGCTGCAGCTCAACCAGATGCATGACATAATTACCAAGTAAAACTGACCTTGACTATGAATTCCTTTCTTAGCATGTAACACCTTTACTACACACTAAGACACATTATTTAGCCCTAGAGGTGAGGAGTACCAAAACTGTGATGCATGGCAGAAGCGGGATGTGCTCAATCCATTTTTTCGCTAATTGCCGTTTCTAATTTTTCTCTTCTAGTTCCCAAACAGTAAGGAGAAAGAAATCCACCCATGGGGTTTTCAAGGCCACGTTCTTTATTTGTCAAAGTGTCGGGGCAGTTGTTTGGCAAAAGGAGTCGAGTCGAAGCGTGATTAGTCTCATACCTCTCTCTGTGACGTCTCCAACTTTGCAGCAGGAGCTCCGCAGATTTAATAAAGGAGCCCGGAGGCTTCAGGTGAATCAGCGCCGTCGATGAACGACGTCTCGGCTCGGCATAATGGTGCCTTTGTGAGGCGGTGGCAATAATATGGAACTTCATCAGTCTGACGCGTCTGCAGGGGCCAAATTTACTTTGTCATCCAGTCTTTGTGAGGCGGTTACTACATTTATCACTTATGTAGGTGTACTGTTTGCACACAGGTGTTTCAGTGTCAGCCTATTAATGTGGCTTTCATTGTGAGGGCTGCTGTTTTCTTTCCTCGGAAAGAGAGTGTCGAATCGCGTTCAATTATTCAACTCATCGACGAGAATTCCCCCGATTGTCTGAGCCAATCAGGCTTCAGCTCAAGCAGTCAGGAAAAAAAATAATATTTAGGAGAAAGGCGGGTTTCCAACTTCTTCTACACCTGGTTTTTGTTTGCAGGATATAAACTGTAATTTCTAATTCATGCACGATTTTTTTTCATTCATGCCGTCTCCTATTCAAATCCCCGCATGAAACAGCAACCACAGTTAGTTACTGATAGGTTATTAACACACATTTCTCTAGTAACGCTGACAGACTGTCATAACCTGTTGTCTTTATAATGAAAAATGACAACTGTGCACATTCCTTTGATTGATTAGCGTATGCACTTACTGTCTGGGCCGTATAGTTGCATGAAAAACAGCTCCGCCGCGGCTCCTGTCGGCTGTTCTATGTGACATTTTAATCTACCGGCAGATTAATGGACCACTGTTGGACCTGGAGAATATTCCTCTATTGATTTTTTTTTTTTCTGATGAATCAAATCCCTTCATTTTAGTGACAGGTTTACCGTATATCTCATGTATTTGAAAGAGATGTAAATAAGGCAAGAGGGTGAAAGAATCATCGTGTACATCCACACACACACACACACACACACACACACACATAAACACACACACACACGTGGTTGTTGGCATTCCTCGCCGAGATGGGACACCCACAGCGGCGTCTCTGCTCCGTAAACAGACTCATCAGGCGTCTCCTGTTCTGCCTTATTCCTATTAAATCGGACCTGTTCACATATTTGTTTGTGGCTCCGGAGAGTCCTTATTCCTGTCAGACGTACCCAGAGAGGGAAAGAGAGAATAAAAAACGGGGTGTCTGGGCCCCGCTGATTTACTACTCAACTTTAATTGAGTTGTAAAAATCAAATCCGGAGTTATTTCAGGAATGCCAGAATGCGATTCCTCGGCTTGTTTACAGGAGGAACCCGGCAGTCAAGGACACACCGAGATAGTGGGTGAGAGAGAGAGAGAGAGAGAAGGAGATAGTGGCCGAAGAGGAGGAGGATGGTGGGAAAACAGGGAAGATGAAGGGCTTGTTAAAGAGGGAGAGCAGGAAAGAGAATGAAGACGGATAAAGAAGGAGGGAGGAGAAGAGGTGAAAGTTGAGCTAAGTTGGGTTCGTCATTTACAGGCCTGGCCCACGCCGCTTTATTCCGATTAAAATTGCCTGTGATTTATTTCGACTGATAGGCCACACCGCCAAAGGATCAGAAAGTTCTGATGGGAGGGGGGGGCAAACTGTAGAATACAGACACGAAGCAAAACAGACCCACAGTCGAGGTCCAATGTTGAATTTGGAGTTCGTCATCCAAACACTGTGGACCTTTAACACGTCCGCAAATGCAAACACTTCATGTTTTTCCTCTTGTGAAGTGAAAATAAATGAGATCCAAGAGGTAAAAGATTCAAAAGGGGAATGGGGGCGGGGGGCAGTTTTATCAGCGATGAGGGACCAATTTGCACATAATATGAAAACATATCCCGTAAAGTGTCGCGGCGACATGAGATTCACGGGAGAGGTTGACGTTTGAATAAAGGAGGTCAAGAAAAGTTGCTCTGAAAGACCCTTGAGTGAGGAATGGTGAAGCTCTTTATTACGGTTGATCACCAGGATGGAGAACCTCATACAGGTCCCCCACAATTCTTAAAGCTTGATTTCTGTTTAGACTGAGAAATAAATTCAGGTAAATATTTCCCTTCATCTAATCCTGGAATCATTAAAAAGTCATTTGACAAAAAAGACGAAAGTGAAAGTCGACAGGAGCGACGTGGAGCGGTAGCCGCGGAATACGCTCCCAGACATTTATATTTTCCTTCCTGCTGAACTATTGAACCCTCATTATCCGTTTCATTCTTTCATTCTCTCATCATTTACATATGCATCAGACTGTTATTATTACTATTACAATCACGGGACCCCTGCCTCACATCCATTCCTGAAAGCATTTAGGGGTAATTAGGTGTAAAGCCACATCGAGGACTTCTATGGAGTGACACTCATTTGACTTCTCAGCATCACACATGCTTCTATAGTACTGTTTTCTCCCCCCCCACCCCTCCTGCTTTTCCCTATCCCTTTCTTCCGTCCTCCATCTCTCCGTCGCCTCTTACCCTTCCCTCGTTCCTCCTCAGTCGCTGGGAAAGAACAATGCGTTTCATCGCCTGTGCTGATTAACCTGCCTCCAGTGACTCCTTGTGTTTTAATGCCCGTCTCTGTTGTATACAAGCGCTGAGATATGAGAGAAGAGGAAGAGGAGGAGGAGGAGGAGGAGGAGGAGGAGGAGGAAAGGGAAAAAGCATGAGAAAAAGAAAAATGGTCACCGAGGGGAAGCCAGTGTTAAACACAACTGAAAATCGGTGTAATACCCATCCCTCACGTCTCGTAATCACCCTTTGTAGCTAGATGGAGGGTAAAATACGCTAATCTACTGTACACCACTGATCTAACCACTATTCCACATGTTAGGAGAATAAGAACTCAAGCTAAATAAAGCTGTAAAGGACTCCAAACTCCCTTTGCTGTGAAAGTAGGCCAGGCGTAAGTCGTCCCGTCTCCACGGCTCTCAGAGACAGCTTGAGCCGACGCTGTGGCTCGGTGACGCGCTACAAAACAGTTTACATTAGAAACATGGTGTTTCATTTAGCCAGATAAGCTCGGTTCAGAGGTCTCCGTGTGGGGCTCAGCCTCCCTTTGCTGTCAGCACAAAGCCCAGCACGTAGGAAAAGGGGGGAGAGGAGAGGAGAGAGAAAGGGTAAGACAGTTTCTAATTAGCCATGCAAATCCCGTACACTCATGGATTGAGTTTGGAAACGGAATTGGTCCGTTGGATCTCCTCAGCATCTTCTTAATCCCCTGCCAGTGTGACCAGTTAAGCAGGAATGGCTTGAACAGAGAGGTTGGAGGGATTTTTTTGCTTTTTATTAGTCATTCCTTCCCAGTTTGACTAAAAGACCCCAGTGAGCAGTTATCCGTATCCATACTCGCTATGCACACATATTCACCCCCCCCCCCAACCCATCACCCCAACCCCCTACTTGACACAAGACACGCCTGAACACCAGGATATCAGGGAATGGAGGTTTCATACATTTTCTATCCATAACATCTCAGTGTTCCTGGGGGGGTAGGGGTCTGGAACTGTTGCTGCTCACTTTTGCAGAACAAACACAACCATAGCAGCATATTGCAGAGTGTATATATATATATATATATATATATATATATATATATATATATATATATATATATATATATATATATATATATATATATATATATATATATATATATATATATATATATATATATATATATATATATATATATATATGCATAACTGCTTATAACATAAACGATTATTGTTATTATGCATCTACAATGCAAATTAAAGATAAAGTGTTCTCATTTTCCAAGAGTTCATTCAATTTGAACCGCGTGTCTGAAATCCTAGCAGTGGCTGTGGTGGGTTTTTAGGGTCCTCGAGGGTCTGGGGTTAGAATTAAACAACGTAACAAGTCAAGATGTGGCTGTACGTTAATAAAACGTACAATTTTCCCCTCTCTTGCCTAATCCTTAATAATCCTTAATATTTTAGGGTCCTGTCTGAGAAACAAGACTCGCTTTGTCATAAAAAAAAAAAAAAAAAAGTAAATCCTGCTGGTTTTGAAAGAGCACGTTGTTGCCCGCTCATAAAAGCTTAAATGTAATTGGACCGGCGCACGTCCTAAACCCGAGAGATCAAAGGTTAGCAAAGCAGGTACTGATTTAGCACGTCACGGATTAGTTCGCTTAATGTACTGGTTTGGCGGGGAATATGTGTCTGGATCAAAGTTACATCCCAGTGCTGTACGTAACTTGTAATTAGGTTCTCGGGAGGAGAGAAGAGGAGCGCAGAGGCGTTTCCAGTTGACGTTGATGAGTTGGAGCTGTGCATGATACAGAGCAGCGCCGGCGGAAAGCCTTCAGGTTTGTTTAGGGAGAGCTGACATCCCTAAAAGTTGCCACATCGCAGCATTTGGAGACGTTCCATCTGTCCACGCCGCTGCACACTTGTGCTAGCAATAAAGATTGATTTAAGTGTAATATAAACTGTTGCGTGGCGAGGGCACAATGTAAACTTCGGCTAAACAGAAACTACATCCACATCATAACACGCAAATGTGTGCTAGAACACGCCTGTCTTCGAAGATGTCTCATCACCCCCCGGCATGTTTGTTTTAACACGCAGGGCATGAAAGAGCCTCTAATTTTATTGGAAACCAACTATTAAACAACTATTAAATGTTGGCAGTTTGTGCTCCATGTTGTTAAAAATGATTGATTTTTAATCTGTAATCTGGATTGAAGTTCATCCTGTCTTCTGGAAATACTTCAAGACTCAAGAGCTAATTGAGGCAAACTGAGCTGGAACTAAACAAATCTGCTCCAGTTTACAAAATGTGTTCAAAGGCTCCATGTGTCAAATTAAAATAAAATATATCAAATATGTTTCGTCTTCAAAAGTAAGAAATACTGTCCTCACAGGAGATTATAGCATGAGGTAATTAAATGTTAAAAGAGTGTTATTTTTACAATCAGAGGCAATACATGACCGTTAAAAGAAGCACTTTAAACTTCCTTGGTGTTGCTCAGCAACTCTTTGGAAGCCCACAAGTTCAAACACGAGAGGGTAAATCAGCTGTAGAGGCCGTGACAGCTGAGGATGTCGTGCACGCGCTCCTGTACGTGCGTGATGTCATCCACGTGCAACCGCATACGTGCCGTGTGCTCGGA
Organism: Antennarius maculatus; assembly: GCA_013358685.1. Classification (NCBI taxonomy): domain Eukaryota; kingdom Metazoa; phylum Chordata; class Actinopteri; order Lophiiformes; family Antennariidae; genus Antennarius; species Antennarius maculatus. The sequence continues at coordinate 14,166,943 of CM023626.1, read as the reverse complement.
CTGGGCGTGGCGTCTGGGGCCCGCAGACGAGACGGGGGATTCATCCTGTCTGACTGCAGCTTATCGTCGGACTGGCTGTCGCTTAATGGGATATCAGCACCCCTTCTTTTAAAAAAGGAGAGGGTGGAAAACATGTGTGTATGACCGCTTATTAACCGATGATTCGTCTGGAAGAGTTCAAAGCCATTGAACCAGAGTCAGTCAGCCAGAGTCATTACAAAGAGGGGAAGTGGGACGACAAACGATTGGAGTCCAATGAGCCACGTCCTAACACTGATCCTGCTAATGCCACAAAATGCCCCAACGACAGCGACAATGAGCGACCGTCCACACTGGGGGGATCATCCCCATTAACCGTCATTGTGCCTGAGTCCGTCTCAACATTCCTCTGTAGGCTGGGTGTGAAGGGGTGATAGGCTATCCTAAATGTGACGAATTAGGGGCTAGTGGGTAAACAGAGGCAACCACAATGTTATTGTTGGCCTCTACAGAAGGATCTAACGGGGGAATTGTGATAAGAATAAAGACTAGAGCATGTGTGTTCCAGTTTATGGATGACTACATCGAAGGGCATTCTTTCCAAAGACGAGGGGACTAAAAGACGGACGCCACCAACTGCTAGTGGGATCCCAGTTGATGCAAAATGCTCAAGAGCGTGAAGGAACCTAATCGCCATTGCTTAAAGAACTGGTGTGTGTTTGTGATGTGATGTTTTTCCAGCCCATCTGGAGCCGTAATAGTCCGGTCGGTTGACCTCTGTCATGAAAAGGGGGACTGTCTGCAGCCATGATGCAACGACAGCAGGCATTACTTTTGACTGACAGGACAGTCCTGGATTTGGATTGCACTATTTATGGGAGAAAAATACACAAAAGGTTCAATAAAGTGTTGAATAGTAATGATTGAACATACTTTAGTTGCTCATTTTCATGCATTATTTGATCTGGATACATTCAGTTTCAGCGATATCCCACTCAGTTTAATGTACCATCTTTACCAATGTACCATCTTTAGCTAACGGGTTAATCAACATTTATTTTAGACAGGTTTTTCAGAAGATTTGACATCTTTTTTACAAAAAAAATCCACCTTTTGAATTTGAGTTGATCTTCTATTGCTATGATCTAAATCATAGCAATAGGGCTGGTTTCACATCTAACTAGCTGATTTTAGCAAAGGCATTCAGGTGTAGTATTTGGTGGATGTATGCTAAACCTATATTTTTGGAGCAACCTTTGAATTTTAATCATCCATCAAACTTATTTGCCTCTAGAATCTGCTATTAAACATGAATCTATCTCAAAAAGCAACATGCATAGGATATGCTGGTAAAAAGCAGACTAAAACAGACTTTGACATAAATTCCAGTATTTCCCAGGTGTTTGGCAGGCATGACATCACATCTCTTCCATCCGAACACAATGAGGACTTTGAGAGGTGTCGTTGAGAACGGTGGGCAAAACAGGTTCGCCACCATACATCAACAATAAATAAAAAAAAAAAGAAAGGAAAGGCCCCTTCTAAATAATATGGAAAGTGGAGATGAGAGCCAAAGTGGTTCACAAGCAGCTGAATCCAGTTAACGCCTGGAAAAAATTATAGAAACATTTGACGGGGAAGGGGTGGCGGGGAGAGAGGAGAGAACACACCGACGCATGACAATTTGGAGGGGTGTGTGCATATGTGATGACAGCTGAGGGGGGGTACAAGCACTCATAGAAACAACATTCTTTCTCACAGCGTGACTTGATGTCGACATGAACTCCCAGCTTGTGTATTTTTTGATACAAGGAGTCTGGAAACAACTGGGTGTTTGTGTGTCAGTCCTAACCTGTCAGCTTTACCTTATTAAAATGTCATTGACTCCTAAACTGCATATTTATGCAGCGTTAACCAGCGCCTGATGGCAGAGCTCGCATATAGTTTTTCTCTGGCTGGCGGGCTGAATCAGACAGACTGTGTCACCCAGAGATAAGCTTTATTACACAATGTATGCTCAGGGTCTGTTTGATTGATGCTTCTCCATTATTATTATGTTCGGGCGAGGTAATGTATTCCAAACTCCCCATAAAAGACCAGTTCTAAATTAGCCGTGTCAAATTGTGGGGCATAAGTGTCGGCCATATCTTCGCTATCTATACATCGAAATTGAGTTTGCGCTGACATTGTGTGGGTGTAGCAACACGCTCAGCAAACCCTGGATTTATTTTCCATTAAGTGTGAAATTTCAGTCTTTATTAAAATAGACTTTCAGTCCAAACAGAAGCACTACATTGATTAAAAAGAGCTTGGGGTTCTCTTTGCCGGCTAAGGCTAGTCAGAAAGAAGTACCTCATGCTTCTCACTAATGTCAATTTATTGTTTTCAGGTGCTTAGCGTCTAAATCACACCTTTAATAAGAGCCTGCAGAGCATTGGGACTGATTGCCCTCATGCATCTGCATTCTCCATCCTCATTCTGTATGGAGGGGAGTTGACGCAACCTTGGCCGGACTTTCATTTTATCACTCTCTGTCATCCCACAAGCGATAAAAGAAGACATGAAAGGTTGCGTTACGACACCATGTTTTATTCTCATTCTCTCTCTCTCTCCCCCCCCCACTCTCTGGCAGCTCATCAGAGTGAGAAGGGGGTCGCTTCTTTTGTCGGTCACACTTTATGGGAAGGTGTGCGAGTGGAATATAACACTTTGACCAGGTTGTGAATTGAAAAGATTGATAAAACGTAAGCACCGTCGCACATGCGCAAATGCTGCACCTTTAGCCCATGTGGGCTGAGAGAGCGGTGTGTTCGGGGTAAGGAAGGCGGCGCTCCTGGGAAAAATGCACGTAGCTAACGGTTAGCCCAGATGTGGCTGTGTTTGTCGGAGCGGACACATCTGTCTCAGCTCTGCGTTGAGTGTGCGTGGGTGTCTCCATGTGTTTCGCCGTGTGTAAATATCTGTGTGTGTGTGTGTGTGTGTGTGTGTGTGTTACGTCCCCAGAATATGCAGCTGTGTATACGCGTCTGCCTGTGTGTACACTATTTGTCTGCATCCTAGCTGGTGCTGATGGATCTCGGTTAATGTTCTGCAGCACAAGGACTCTCATCCCTTAATAGCTTTAGCAGTCCCGCCCCGTGAACGCCGAATGGCCCACCTGACTTTAGCAAAGGTCTCGGGTAGTGACAGTTGAGCAACATTTTGCGGCTTTGACGGTTTTATTTACACTGCAGTGATTAACTTTAAATGACTTTAAGGTAAAGTTGTAGGCTTGTGCAGTCTAGAAACGTCATTGATTACTTCATTTGGAGTTTGCACGAAGCCAATTGGCGTCTTGTGGAATTCAAGCCAATAAGAAAACATAAATGCAGAATCCTGTCATCTTTTTCCATGTTTATTCTTTCTTCTTTTTACATTTAGATTGCAACGTGCAACTTCTTTTTTTGCTTTAAACACTGCAACGTGTCCAATAATCCCTCTGTTTAGCCTTAAATATGACTAACAGTAGAGGAGACCAGAGTTGTGTACATCATCGCCTTTTCAACAGCTCAGCTCTTTTACTGGGCAGCTGTGGTGTTGTGCTACATTTTCCCAAGCATCTCTGTGCATCGGAGGTTTCTGTTGTTAACATAAATTTGGTGGACATCAGTAAGTGACACCACACCCATGCGTGGATGTGTACGTGTCACTAACAGAAGGACGGTGACATCATGCATCGGTTCTTGGACGCGACACCGACGACGTCACCGCTGGAATACAGTCACACCGACTCGGGTTTACTTGAGGGACACGCGTCAGGGAACGGAATCGAGGGAGTCCGGATCTCCATTCCTTCAAGACTATGATTTGAGTTGTAATCTTATTTGTTTGTCGCAAATTCCTAAAGTCTAATTTGAGCAAACCTTTGCACAACTTAATGCACACAAATGTGTGGTTCTAGAGAGATTTGAACTTAACATGTCTTGCCTCCCAGTCTTTTGCGATCACCAAGGCTGATTTGGACTGAAGTTGGGGTGATGTGACACAAAATATTTCCACCTTCTTTCAGCGTGTTGATGTAGCTTAGCTTGTTGTATTTCTCTTTGGAATAGCGATTAAGTTTAGCATAACTGCTGGGATAACTGCTGACCCAACACCCTTCTTCACTTTTGCTTAAAGTCCGTCGAGGCTCTGGAGGGTTCTGTTTAGTCTACAACATCATGATTATCTTCGCAATAAGCATGAAGTAAATTTCACTTAGTGAAAATGCGTGTCCGCCCTGTGGTTCTGATCCACTCCAAAATTTTTAAGGGGCTCTTCTTCAGCCAAACATACTCCCTGCAACCAAATTGGGCCAGCAGTTCCTCCATAAGACGAACAGACGAACAAACCGGACTGAGGACATGACCTCTTTGCTCTTTTGTGGGGGCGATAAAATAAAACTCCTCATAGCCTGGGTTTGTCATTTTAAAGAACTCACAACACTAATATTCCTTCCAGAAAAGACACAAATAATTTCATTGAACCATTGCTTTTAATTTATTTCACATTTTCTAGGTTGAACGGTTGATCTCCACATCGGTAGTGTTTGCATTTTATCTTTCGGTCGTCTGGTGAAGACCAGAATCTCTTTTTCTTGCATAAGACTGAAGGCTGACAAAGCAAATCGATACCACACTTAAAAAAGAAAAATCCAACTTTTAGCTGAAACCGGTTTTTAAGATTCGTGATGAAATTACGTCTTCTGTAAAAGGAGCAATTATAGAGTTTTCATATCCAGCATAACTAGAGGCCGGGTGTGTGTGGAGCTACTACTTTAGCAGCACAGACAACAGCTGTTATATTTTCCCAGCAAAAACAATGATTACGAGGCAGAGACTGCGATGGGTTTTAGAAAGAGACACACAGTTGCAGAAATATGTAAACATAAGGCCGTCGCTGCCTTTTGATAGCGTGCAACTGCTAACAAGGTATCATCCGCACTTCAGCTGTTCCAGGCGAGTCATCCGAGGCAGAAATTTAATCAGAGCTCCGGTGGCGTCTTAGAAAAGTCGGTAAATATCCAAGGGCTCAGATTATTTCAGGAGGCACGGCAATATGCGCCGCTGACGTTAACAAATAGTCTTCATTACAAATTTTCCATCTGACCAGGCAAGATCTTCTCTGATGTAAATATTGGAGGTTAGATCCTCTGCTGTGCATGAGATTAAGAAGAAACCTTATCGGCGGTGAGGGACAGCTGGTTTATCCTCCGATTGACAGAGAAAAATCACCTCCAACCATAATTTCCTAATCAGCACTGTTCAGCAATGTAATATTAAAACTGTACTTGATGATTTAGAGCCCTAAACTTGTATAATCTGATCAAATGTGACATCATGATCAAATAATTGCCTTGAAGCTGTTGTTTTAATCATTAAGGGGTTACTTACTGTCTGTTGCTTGCAGTTACGAACAACTCTGAGCAAATTGCTTGGCGGGTGACATCACCTGTCAAAAGGATCGCTTTACTGTTTCAGCAAATTTACTCAAACACGCCTCACGTCACCTCGGTTCTCGTGACCTTTCTGACGGGGAGGGCTGATCTTAGGTGAATTTAAAAAAAAAAAAGAAAACCTTTAAATCTGACAGCCATAAAGGTTTGAGATAATGTCACGGCGCAACCCATCGATGGTCGGCAAAAAAGATGGATTGCCTGTGGGATAAAATGTAAGGAGATCAATCTCTTTCTAGTCATTTCAAGCATCCATTTGTCATTAGCAATGGAGCCCTCTCCAGAGGTAAGGCAATATCCGCCATATCCAGCACCGCAGCCCTCTCTATCACAGCATCTCCTCTCATATACCCGTTAGGGAGTTCATTAATGGGAAGAAAGGGTGGGCTAGGATCTCCAAAAAAAAGTCCGTTTCCATACATCATGTCAGAATTTTCCGATTCTGACAGCAGCTGCCACTTTCATCGGCGGCTTTGAGTTATTCTTACTTTGCACAATAATCACACAATCCGGGGGTCTTGTTTGTCTTGGACGACGTTTCTCGCTCTCACATGTCCATCAGTGTCGAACCTGTGTGTGTGGGTGTGTGTGTATGGGTGCGTGGGGGGGGGGAGGGTGAAGACCACACGGAGCTCATCTACAGGTTGAAGGTTTTCCGAGGTGGCGTGGATTGATTTCGATTGCAAGGAAAACAGGTGAGAGAGACGAAAATGACATCTCCGGCGCTCACTGTAAAGTCACACTCCAAAAAGCTGCTTTTAAATGGATTTGATTTCTATGATATCATCAAAGAACTGACTTGAATCCCAGTTGTGGTTGTGCAACATGTCTAAAAACCACAACATCACATATTCAGTGCTATAGCTAATATAATCTCCATATGGTCTGCGGTTCTGTATTTTGTCAATTATTTGACACGAAACATGGTCATTTGCCAAAATAAAGACTGTTGCTGCTCCGCATGTACTGCGCTACATCGGGCAAAGGCTATTCCCTGGAAAACCAGCACCACAGAAACATCATAGTCTTATTGCAGCCATGCGGAAAAAATACGCGATTCAACAAATGGTTCCTTTAATCGGTTCCGCTTGAGCTCCGTCGTTGCATTACAACAGCAAACAGCATGAAGATATTGCGGCCAGATTGCAGGCCTGTAACTCTCCGTACCGCACAATTTCAGGCTCAGTTAGCAACACAGCTAATTCGAACTCACAGTTTGAGGATCTGTGCATTATCCTGCCCGGTGGTAGCTAAAACAACTCCGAGCCCGGCTGTCGTCTTTGAGCGTACGACCAGATGCTTATCTGCAGGAAATGGCAGATCAGACTTCCACATATTGCTTTTTAATGAACCACAGCATGCCGCTGTCCAGCCGGGCTCTAATTGGCTCACGCGTGATTCATCATCGGCAGCAGTCACCCGAACGCCAATATCTACCCCGTATCACCGATGACATCTCCACATTTTGGCCTCATCCCAGAAAAGGTCGAAAGGTCAACGTGGCATTTATTTGTTTTCTGCACTTTGTGGGTTTTTTTTTTTTTTTCGTGAAGTGATGCTATCACCGCTTCCTGCTGCCTGGTTAAGTCACGCCTCCGGACAGAAAGGCTTTTATTAATGCCCCCCCAGCAGTGAGAACATGTCAAAGTATTCTGAGACGAGGTTATTCCTGAACATATTTCACCCCAGAAGTGACTCTTATTTTTTTATTTCTATGAGATTTCTGATGAAAATCCAATGATTTTGCTGAGGTTTGTTTAGTTTACTGGCCACCGTCACCCCCTCAAACGAACCAGTCAGATTAGCTAACTTTTTAATTTAAATTGTCTTCAAATTTAAATTGAATATTTATGTGCTTCTATATGTCATTATGCAGAAAAATGTAAAAAAAAAAAAGTCAAAACAATCCAGATTGGTAGTGCCATGCCCAGATTTCCCAGAATGCAGCTTCACTCAAAGTCATCACGATCGGTGCCAAACGCATTTGGAAATGAATTTGGTCAATTGTTCTCTTGTTTGTGATAAAACGTAACCAGCCATACGTGACATTAACCTTTTTTGTGACCGCACCAGCTTCCCTTTAAACCTGATTATGGGCCTGCAGAGATGGACGCACATCCACACAACCTTCAAAGCCCCCCCCCCTCCCCTCTTCATCCCTCCTCCTGCCTCTCCCATCATCAGCTGCATCCTGCTGCCTCTCCGAGGAAGGAATGCGACACCAACACGCCACACACAAGCCTCAGAAACAACAGCACACACTTCGGCATCACACGCTCGCAGCATGGAGGTTAGTTCACCTTTTGTAGGATGATATAAAATTACATTTCAAGGCAATGTGGCTTCTCCTTTAAAAACTAAATCATGTGCAAACTATACATCTAAATTAAATCTTAATTGTGACCCAACTTCTCCTCTGCTATGACCAGCAAACACAAACACAAAAGCCTTGATAAACAGAATTCAGACTGTTTTTACTTTGACTTTCCCACTTCAGTCGAGCATTAATCTGATTAAGAGCAGAATTTATTTGTATTTCCGTGCTCAATAGAAACCCTTCCTGTCGAGCAACAGGCCTGCCGGCGATGCAGAAGAACCCGACCTCGCTGAATAGTCGACAGCTGTGTATATAGAACGAGTACATCTCCTCTAACAATAAAAAAATACCTTATTTCTGTGAAACACTGAGTCACCGTTCACACACCGTACATGTTCAAGAATGTGAGACTGAAATTTTGATGCAGTTAGTACGATTAACAAGTTGTTTACCAAGAAGGGATTTCATTTTTAATTCCACTTTGACATAAATTGGTCTTCCATGTTTCTAACATAGGTTTCAATCGCACTACCACCATCTGGGTGGTTGATATCATCCTGTATACTTTCTTTATATTTTTGGGCAAAGTCATTTGGATTTTACTTAAAATGAAATGGTTTTAGGAGATGAATTACTGGAGCCAAAGAGGCGCCCAGCGTGTGTGTGGAAATTTGCAACGCTGAACTTAGTTCAGGCATGGAACATGTCGTAAATTACAGCCATAAAAATTACAATTTTTACATGTGCACATTTTTTTTTGACCAGCTGCATTTGTTCCTAATCATACCTTCCACATGTTATACTTTTTTGTTAATATTTTAACATCAAGCATAAATTTTATTTACTTATTGAGGAGAACTAAAGTTGAACATTGTTTTAATAATAAAAAACACACAATAAGGAGAATTTGTCCGCTGTGGATTTCAGGTCGGGCCACGTCAAGTCGTAATTTTAGCAGTAAAGGTGTCTCCTCCAAACTGACAGCTCCCAAACCTCAGTTCATAAACCTGTCCAGAGATTATGTGCACGGCTCAGACACACAGTCTAACTACTTGGCCCGGCTCGGTAATGGAAACAGTTTCTGCATGACTGTTTCACTGTCGATGGTGCGTTTGAGAGCACTAACGCACAAATGTACGCACGGTTTATACATCTCCGTTGAAACGTGAAAAACAATCACGCGCAGATAATTCAACTGTTCCATATTTGGTTTAGCCTTAGAACTTTGTTTGCTTTCCCATGGCATACCCTGAGAATACAGTCACCATGTGAAATAAAAGCATGATTATATTCAAAGGATGCTCAGCAGTTGGTTCTAACTTTAACCCTGAATCAAAGATGCCCAAAAGGCAGGCGCTGCAATTTGGATAAACGGTGAAGATGAAAGCCGAATTGCGTTTTTACATGCCTCCTAGACTGCTTGCACATTTTTCTAAAAGCACTGATGTCTGGGTGTGTAATTACACACTAAATACTGTTTTTTTCTTAAAGCAAGTACTGTATGTGTCGCTGCGCAAACGTACAATCTGGCTGAAAATGGGTCCGATTGCCAAAAAGGCACGCCCCAGATTTGAAGTACCTATACTCAGACGCCACTGATGACGACAGTGCTATTACATTAATCAATGGTCTTCATCAGGAGCCCTTCGTCACAAATGTCCATGAGTCACAAGCGCTCGTTTTCTCAGAGAGTTTCATTTAGATCTTTTTGAGTGGCCCGGAGGACTGCAATCAGAACGAGACTAAACACATTTACTGGAAAACTGGACAGAAGTACTCTAGAGATACTTTTGCAATACACAAGCATTTCCGTTTTATGCTCTTTATATTACTTCTCTACAACATGTCGGAGGAAAAATGCTTTTTAAAAACAGTATTTGAAGCAAATTAAAGGAGTTCAAACAACAGTAAAACAATTCAGAGAAATATGACAACATTTATAGCCTTTGTACTTTTGCTTTTTACACTTCAAAGGCATTTTTCTCACATTGTAGGAGTTGTACACCTTCAACATATTATAATGTAGGACTTAACTTTAATAGAAATATTTTTACATAGCAAAATGAAACAATAATACAATTCAAGAGGTATACTGACTAAAATGAGAATTTTCACTTTACTTTAGGGGGTAATCTGAATACTTCACCCTCCTTAACGCACTCAGCATGACTTGGAAAGCATTCCCTCTGCCGAAGGAGAAGTGGGATCATTTTGATTTAGGAGACTTTGCAGGACCTCAATGCTGATTGTATCCTCTGGTATTACAAGTTTTACTTGAGCACTTCTTCCACCACTTTGTAAAACTATCCACTCTTCCACTAAAGGACTGTTTGAGCAGAGAAGTCATAAAAAATTCAACGGTGTTTTATGTGGAGTATTTTTTAAATAGGATTCTCTCTTTTCACATTAATCACGTTTGACCCTCAGATTTCTTTTGACTAACAGGTTTGAAACCTCGGCAGTTTCCTGATGGACTGTTTAAATACATAAATAAATAAAGCAATTCTAAATACTTCAGTTTGTCACCAGTAAAAAAAAAAAAAAACACATTTTCCAGCATCATTATTCAACTGGTATTTGTGATGAAACCGAGTGTGAAGTTATTTGACCCCAGTGAGGGAATGCTGAGTGTCATCACAGTTGGTCTGAGGGGGGATGAGCATCTCATCTTCTCTGTCGGGGCGACAGAGAAAAGACACGGGTGTGATTTGTTAAATGTGAGACACTCCCCAGTATTGTTTCTGCAACACGGGGTGACATCTGGCACTGGCAATAAGGCCCAGTGTTGAGGTCTCCATCCTCTTTCTCGAGCAGTGAGCTGTGCAGCATTGAAGCACTGCCTGCACATTCTCATGCTAATAACCCGAAAGGCAGGAGCAGATGTGAAACATTTGGTTCTGTTCTTGTTCACTTGTAAAGAAATAATGCGCTCCGATATCATTATTTCACTTTTTTTTGTTCTTCTGTGTCATAAAAAGGAGTTGGTGGCAAAGGATACCTCCTTAGGTGGCCTGAGCGGAGCATGAGTGACGGAGAAATGACCCCCCGGGTGTTTTCAACATGGAGAAGAATCGTTTTGGTGCCTTCAAATAGTCTGTTGAAGAGGAAAAACTAGAGATATTGCATTTAGAATTTGGTTTTGGTGAGTGATTTTGGTTTTTGACATGTCTTAGCATGAGTTTTAGCATTCTTATATGGACTGTATTTGTCTCGTTGTGGATTATCGTGCATTTGACTGTGTTCATTTCAATCTGCACAGCAGTTTTCATTTTCAGATTATTTTAAATTCATTTTGCAATGACAAATACTCAAAGAAATGTTCAAAAACCTACTTAAATTAAAGTGAAAATGAGTGAAAGGAACTTAAGTAAAAGTGCTAATTTCACAGGCAAGTTTTATTTAGTCTGACTGAATGAAACTAACGGTGTTAAGAGAGGTTTAACGAATGATTTTCATCTAAACACATGATGTGGACTTTATTGTTATAGCTGGAAGGGAGATGTTGTGAAGGTGGTTTAGTCACAAAAGAAGAAAAGAAACATTTTTCAGGGAGTCAAATAAAAACACCCGAGTGAGGCAAAAATTCCCTCAAAGAAAATTTATTTTGCACTATTTGTCACAATGACAGAAATATTATTATCACAGATATACACTGAAAGATCTGAATTTTATTTTACATTCATATCATATGTCTAGATCAGCTCCTATAGCAACAAAGCAGAAAAGTTTCTTTTCCAGTTTGATAACTTTTTTTTATCACAACTTCTTTCTAGCTAATTTTTGAGAGAGTGAATGGACAGTTGAGAACGACTGATTTTTTTAATTTAAGAGTGACTTTAAAAAAAAAAAAAAAAAAGAAATTAAACCAGTAACTCTTTGTAAAATAGATGCAGAAAAGTAAGAAAAACACACTTTTTCTTATATCAGTGTAGTTAAAAGGAAAAAAAAGTCACGTTGAATACATGAAAACATTTACCTGAGTAGATAAATTCGACTTTTCTTTACTTCCCATCCCCGTTAGATTTAAATTACCTCTAATTTTCTCAGGCTTTTCTCTGTACCCTCCTTCCTGGAATATGATTGGCTCTTATCTCTATCCCTTAACATCTCATTGGCCAGGAAAGTGCCTGTCAAGCAACCTGACGCGCGAGACAAGTTTACAACTCTAAACACGTGCGGCTGGTGAGTCAGGGCTCGCGGTGGCATCCCGCACAGAGCAAGGATATAACGGAACTCCATCACCTGAGCGCAACACGCAAACGGCGCGGCGCGCTGCTGTTCTGGGTCAGTTTGGGCTTCCTCACCTGGGGGGGCGGCAGGTATTTTTTGACACTTTTTTTTGTTGTTGTTGTTGAGGAGACAGGTGGATGAGGACTCGATTTTCTCCATGGCAAGAAGATTCAGCGATACGCGCCTAGGATGGCCGTGGCTCCTGAACCGACCACCCAGGGATGGCTATTAGCCGCGTCAGTAAACTGGACCCCCCGGCCCGAGGCGTTGTCAAGCAGGCGGCGGTCATGCTGTGCGCCCTCCTCACCTCTCTCTTCCTCCTGCACTGCCTCACCGGCCGCTCCATCACCTCCTCCCCGGTCAAGGCGCCCCACAGCCGGGCAGCGGGGATCTTCGAGGGCTGGAGGTCGCAGAGGACTAAAAGGCTGGTGTACGAGTGGAGCCCAGAGCCCCCCGGGCGCTCATCCTCCCGGGTACCGGAGGATGAGCGCGCGTCGCGGGAGTCTGTTTTCATCCTGCCGCCTCCGGATTTAGCCGCGTCCGGGAAAGTGTCGCCGCGCTTCGCAGGTAAAGTGAGTCCGCTCGGGGAGGGGAGCAAGAAGCTGCCCCAGGCTCTCATCATCGGGGTGAAGAAAGGAGGGACCCGGGCTCTGCTGGAGTTTCTCCGGGTTCATCCCGACATCAGAGCCGTGGGAGCGGAGCCGCACTTCTTCGACCGCAACTACGAGAACGGGCTGGAGTGGTACAGGTGAATATATTCAAGTCTGCTTGGAGGAATAAAAATATGAAAAATTCGTCAGTTAAACTCCTTTTTTAGCGACATAAATCTTTTACGGAAATGTTTATTCACTATCAAACCGATAATATTAATGACATCATCCCCCCCTTTGGAATCTAGGCTTGAATCCCGTTTATTATGATCATTATAAATTTGCTCTAATGATGGATTGTGTTTATCCAACTTATCATTTTGTCTACTGCTACATCACTGATAGAGATTACGGCTCATAAATCTTTATATAACAACTTTTATACCAGTAATTTAATTGCTGCCGGATGAAGAAGCCTGTTGATTTATTGCGCTGCGCTGGGTTTGCTTTCATTAGATGTTATCAGGAGCTCATTTTGGTTGCACATTTCAAGGCTGACTTCTTTTAACTTTGGCCAGAAACTTAGTGGGATGTGGGTTTATACTTTCATCATGTTGGGAAATAAGGAGAATATAAAGTGTTTATAATTTAAAAGCCGTTTGTCTGTTAAAGCTTTAAACCCATCAGTTTATTTTTATTTTTAAATTTAATCTGCTTTATTGAACAAACTGAGAAGCAAATCAAAATTGCTGTGAGAATCTTTATTGGTATCTTATTCTTTACGGTGCCTCTCACCATAAATAAAAAAGTCAATCCAAAACACTTCATTAAACTTTTAATACAATTTAATAAATACAATCAGTGAGGTTTTTAAAATAACAACTTTGAAAATGAGCTTTTTTAGCCACTTTCAGTCTGAATGTTCTTTTTCTAGAAACCAGTGAAACTTTGATCCCACATAAACACACATTTACCTCCTCAATGTCTCCACTGCTGCGTTTGCCTCCTCCAGTCAGATTTGTGATTGATTTCGTCTGTCAAACTGTGTATGTATGTGTGTGTGTGTGTGTGTGTGTATGTGTTCACATTTACTGGGCCTGTGGGGAATAATGGCGTTCTCTCTCAGTGGTTCTCTGTCTAATGGGGCATTGCCGGCATCGCAGCTCTGTTATTAAGAAGGATTAGGGCCGTAATGAAAGGTTACCTGAGTGTCTCAGGAGGTATAATTCACCTTTTGATTGAGTTAACGCTGCACATAGCACCCTCTAAAAGCCTAGAGACAAAACTTTTACTCTCCCTTACCGACAACTCCCTCCAGATCCATCTCACTCACTCCCCAATCCCCACCTCCCCCTCAAAAGAAAAAAAAAAAAAAAAAAAGCTCTGGCTCTGTCCCATCTCCCACTAACACACCTCCCTCTTTGTGCCTCTCTGAGAGTGAACATTCTCTTTTCCCCATCACTCTTTCACACCCTTCTGTTTACCTATTCATCCATTGTGGGGTTTTATATCCATGAGGGTCCCATCTATCCCAAGGAGTTGCCAAGATTCCCTGGAATTTGGACCGTGCCTCCGAGGACGGACCGTAGTGCCGGTTCCCCTTAATGCTGCCCATTTTAAACAGAAGGACCCTTGAGTTGAAAAGAGGAATAAATAACTGTTACAACAACAGCGTGGCCCGTTCTGCCCAGGCTCATCTTGTCAGCTCTACTGGAAGTTTGAGAGTCTTCCTGTTGATAGCTGGCAGAAGCTTTTGATTGGGTCGCGTCCATTTAGCTCCAGGTCACATTTAGGTGTTTTGAGGTTTTATTTTGAGCTCATTAAATGTGTTGAAACTAATGAATCAGTGTGATTGCACCCGTAAAGCCAGCCAGTCTCTTATCAAAACGGCCACAGTCTCCGCGCCCGAGACTTATTGTAGTTATTGCAAAGTTTTCTTTACGGATTTCAAGCTTTCGGTTTCAAATTTAACGAGTGGAGGCGAGAAGCGGCGTCCGAAAATACTCAGCAATTTTAACCCTTAAAAAAAAAAAACAACAACAAAAAGGAATTTGGTATTTGTGAAAACAAGGCCAGCTCTTCTGTGACTAATCGCTGTGTCTAATTTGCTTGAAGTATGTGATTCCTTTCATTAGCAGCAGTGAATGCAGAAAAACACAAAAAGGCCCCCATCTCAGGCGACCCTTTGTTTATTGTCAGGGCTTCGGCATGAATCACTCGTCCCTGTCTCTATGGGAATGCATGGAACATACTTTTCTTTTCTTTTTTTAACACCTCTAAGCCTTTAATGTGACGTGGCAACATCTCCAGCCTCATTTTCCAGCTTTCTCTCTCTCTCTCGGAATTACGCTCGTCTGGCTTGTTATGGGAATTTCCATAAACTGCTTTCAAAAAGTCACACACCCAAAAGCCATGATGTAAAAAAATGTGTAATTTATTTAAGGGGATAAAGGTTGCATGGCTGTCACCGACATGAATTATTGCTAGCTTTAAACTTTATGTGTCCAAAAAGATTCCAAATCATCGGATGAATCCTGCATTTTTTACAATCATGTTCCCGACTTGAAACCAAGACTTTTGGAGGTGATTTACTTTCGGCTGGAAAAGATAAATTGAGTTTTCTGCATTTTAACATCGTGAATTTCATGCACTTTTTCTTCTCTTTGGACTTCAGGTCTTTTGTTAAACTGGAAACCAACACCGAGCCGATCTCCCGGGTCGGGTCAGTGTTACATTTCACTACACATTTCTCAGCGGTGTATCCGCACAATCGCAGACAACCATTTGGACGTTTGTTGTGGAAATAGACACTCAAGGCGAACAAGGGGGTCAGTCACAAACACTGATCTTGCATCAGAGGCCCACACGGTAGACTAGTCAGTGTTATGTCTTTGGCCTACTTGGGTTACTGATCACCTAGCTTTCCCCTTTCTGGGCCCAGCTGCAGTTCCTGTTTGATGTCTGCGGACCGGTTGGATTAGCCTTCACCAGCTCCTTTTAATGGGTTAATTACCCTTCACAAAAACACGTGTGGCCTGTTAAACGCCAGGGCATTGCACCCCTAGCCGAGCCACATGCAAGCTTATCTCGATGCAAACAGTCGCAGACGCTTGTGCGGCGTAGGAGACGACACAACGCCGCCCGAGACTTAAAGCTGTGACATCCCAGAAGAGGCCTCGGTTATTTTATCCGCTTCAGCTCCTCCTTCAGTGTTTTTCCTTCGCGTATCCAAAACTTAAAAAAAACCACAATAAAGCAAATGAAGAGCGTGCTCAGCTCGCAGAAAATCACATTAAAGCAGGGGTTTCCCTCCTTATGAAGCTGGCCTCATTTGAAAGGATGTTCCAGAAGAACCCTAATCATAAAAGCAGCGACTGAGCGCTTATTTGTGTTAGAAAGCAGCGCTGATTCATTCCATATTTCTGCTCCGTATGGCGTTTGGCTTGGGAGACGGCTTCAAATGTGAATTCATACAGAAATGTGTATGAATTTTCTCTCTGCAAGTCAAGAACAAACAAACATATAAGTGTGTATAATAATAATAATTACAATAATGATAGCGTGTGTCTGTGGGATTACATTCCATGAAAGCTTCATTATCGTTTGCATTTTTTCCACACAATTTAAATAAAAAAAGAAGAATAGAAAATAAAGTTATCAAGGGCTGATGAGGAGAAGATCTCTACGTTTGAATCGAGTCCCAACTTTTTGACATCCCCGTATGTCGGCTGTGTTCGGAGCATGAGTCGATCGGGTGGCAGAGTTTAAACTCTGGCCTCGTTCGCCGCTTCCTGCTACGCTTCACTCGGAGCGCCGGGAGCTCTCGAGGACCAGTGGAAAGGATGACACCACTCCAGAAGGGAGAGGCTTGATGTTAGCGCCGAAGAATTTACTGAAGAGCTTTGGAGTTGTGCGTCTCATAAAAAGTAGTTGGTGCTGCTTCACTGGAGCTTCCAGGAGTGTAAAAGACCCAGAAACACATTGGATATCTGTAAAACCGAACGGGACGAGCAGCGGCATGTCTGTGATGATGTTTATTGTGCATCAGGTTGTCATGACAAAACCACACACTAGCAGGAACAAGACCTCCGTGTGTATGTGTGTGTGTGTGTGTGTGTGTATGTCTATACCAATGGTTCACACTCATGGGAGGACTTCTTGTGGACTGTTGCCCCTGGATGCATCCAAACCAAGAGTAAAGGAACAACATGATCTTCAGTTTTAAATCCGGCCGATGAGTTGAGTACAATTTAATCTTCTCCACCCTCTCCCTCCCCAACGATCTGAACTCCGACTCCAACATACCTTTGCTCGGCTATCCGGATTTATATAACACGATATTCCTTCGCTGGGCTTTGTGTGTCTGTTGCGTACAAACCCTTAAAAACGTGTCTCTGCGGTGTCTTTAGTGCGCCTTTGAGCGCAGCCATGTGTTTTAGCATTTCTCTGAGGTGCAGTTGAGATTTTTAACAGATTTAACCCATTTCCTCTAATTGATCCCCTGATTGATTTCCCCTGTTTTGACATCAGGTTGGAAAAACATCAAGCAGAAGTGAAGAAAATTCTTAACGGTCCCTAGAAATGGGTTTTGATGCTAGCCTCAAAAAAATCTCGTGATTTAAGTGACATGAAAAAAGCATGTCAAGAGAGCTTTTTAATGTGTGTGTGTGTTTGTGTGTGTGTGCGTGTGTGTGTGTGGCCTGGTTGCGAAGCGCAGTGCTAATTTCCGGACAGGTTTGCGGATGCCAGGTGGGGTAGGCAGGACTGGCGGGGGTTGGGCGGAGAGGTCACGTTTGGGGTCGCGGGTGGGGGCACACGGAACGTGATCGCCGCAGACCTCCCCAGCACGACCCCCGAGCCGCCTTCGGATTGTGAAAGTGATTATCGGGAAGTATAATTGTAAAACCGGGACGCTCGACTCCCGGCGGAAGCATGCAACCCACCCATGCCTGTCGCCCCCCCCATTGCCAACTCCTTGACCTCCGCCACCCCCCACTGACATCTTTGCGTGCCCTTAGCAGCTGACCCTAGCAGGCCCCATGTAGGGGAGGTAAATACAAGCAAGAGGACTATCCAAAGTAGGGCCTGTCAGCAGCTGCCCTCTGGCATCCTGGGAATCTGCCCCCAGTGCGTGAGTGAGGACAGGCAGCAGGTGTGTGTGTGTGGGGGGGGGGGGGACACACACACCACCTGGGTCTCCACCAGACGCTCACACCTGATCCGCTCACCTGACACTCCAAAAACAAGAGCCGTTTTATTTGTCGGCTTCTTGAGACCCAGCGAGACCGAAAGAAGGCTAATCGGTCGCTTTCACGCAAACATTTCGAGCCTCGAGGATCCGAAACACCATTGATCCGAGACCGAACGTACCCCCCATCGGAGTTCACAATGCCAGCAGATGGGACGGCAACTTTAAGGTCGGGTTACATTGTTTCTTGGATCTTGTTGTTTATTCACTCTTGGGTTTGTGTGTACACTAGTCAGCAACCTGTTTGACCCCGTCGTATCTCAGGCCCACTCAGATTAGCAGCTGTCGGTCTTTTTTTATGAGGTATTAGCCCTTACAATATGAAGCATTTATTCTGGGATTCATATTTCAAAAGGAGTACTCGAGGTTGCTTTTTTTATTGTTCCTGACTGTGCAAATATATATATATATACAGTATATCGCTGTGTAACGCTAGAACGCTCCATAATCCTTTATATCGTTTTATTGTTTCTGAAGTTGAGATGTTTGACCTTTTCGGCTCTGTAGCTCAACGTTCCTTTTTTTTTTTTTTTTTTCCCGCCGGTGTACCTGGAGACCTTTACAAGTTTAGTGGTTTTCAAGAAATGCCGGTGAATGTCAGTGATGTTTATTTCCCTTGAACTCCATGGAAACATGCCAGGTAATGTTTTTTGAAATTACAGTAGTTTTGCCCTCAGGAACTTTACAAGAAATGTGACTGGAATAAAAAAATTTAAAAAAAAGAAAGAAAAGGAATGATGTTTGCATTTTTTTCTGTTCCTCTAAGTTTTTTTTTTTTCTTCGTCTTGGCAACCCAAAGTTGATGGAAGTTAAGTGTTATCCCTGCACAAACAAAGAGAGACTGCAACCCTATCATTTGGCACTGGCGAGTTGGGGGTGGGGGGGCGGGAGCTTTAGACTACCCCATTTCAGCTCTTTTCGCAGAGGCGAACGAAACAAACCGCAAAACAACCTCCAGAATTCATGCATATCAACGTTTTCAGAGGATTTGCCAGAGCGATTTAGGAATGTGCAGCCAAACCTATGTTATTTGGGATCAGGAGAGCTTGGTAAATGGATGGAGTGTGTACACGTCTCAGCCCTCAGTAGTGTGGATTGGCAGGGAAAACCAATGCCTCCGCGTGATGGATCTCTCTTTCCCATCTCACAGGCAACAGCTTTATCACAGGACAGGGAGTCCTCCATATTTTCCACCAGAGAGAATTAGACAGAGACAGACAGAAAGAGAGCGAGAACCAGAGCTGTGGAAAAGCCTGGGAACCAATAAAAAGAAGGAAGCCCTCTCCTCTTGGGTTCTCCGTTTTCCGTTCCAACTTTTCCTTGAAATACCTTTTCCATATATTCATTTGGGAACACATCTCCGTCCTGTTTTTCAATACCTCGCGATTAGAAAAGAAGACATTTGAATATTTACTACTCCAGGAAGTTTGAAGGTTCGTCTTTCCAACCCTTTACTTCCGTTGTACTCAGCGGGAAAATCTTCCAATATTTTCAAGGGTCTTTTTGAAGCTTCCTGGCCAAACGTTGTTTTGCCCTCCCTGCCTGTGCGCTTAAAGGCATGGACGCTGACAGTCTTGCCATGTGCGCTATCTGCAGCTGCCTGTGTGGTGATAGGATGGCACCAAATGCTCTTTTTTCTTGCTCCATCGGGGTATGGCCTGTGCCAGTCGCCTTGGCAGAGGCCAAACTACAGACGTGGGAAGAGGCTACGCCAGACGGCACCCCAGGCACAACCTCTGTTTGACTGCCCAACCTGTCTCCATACAAAACAAAGAATTATACTGTCGCTAAGCTCGTGTGTGTGTGTATGTGTGTGTGTGTGTGTGTGTGTGTGTGCGTGTTTTGGGTGTGTGCGGAACACATCTGAAATGAAGGATTGGCATTTTTTTGGCACGGTCCTCAAAGAGACCAACACATTATTTCATTCACATGTGATTTCTAGAGCTTTCAGCACTTTTACATCCAGCTTATTCTCTATATTCCTTTCTAGATGGCAAACAAAGAGTCGCATGGTAGCGATGAAGGAAATAAAACATTGTGAAGATTAGGGTTTGGCAGTACTATAGACCACGACCAGAAATCCTGCACAATTTTTAAAATAGCTAATAATGGAGGTGGTGAATGGAGAGAGGATGACAGAGTGGCATTTAATCTGCTTTGAGAGCTGCTTCTTTCAAACGGGAGCGCTGCAGATCCGCCGTGGTTTTGAAAAGCTACCTGGTTCCTCAACTGGAAATCCAGCTGTTCAAACAAACGCTTTACAGTCTATTGTGTCTGAAGATGGAGAGGTTACATTGAAAACAAAAGGACCATTCATGCTGCTGTAATAGCGAGATACAAATTATCAATCAAAACGGACTCCTGCCGTCTATTTCTCGTTCATCACGTGTCCAGCTGCTCTACGTTTTTTTTTTTAAATGCTCCACAACTTATAGTAACCCTCGCTTCCAACCTTCCCAAAATGTCAAACGGCTTGATTAAAGAGAGGAATGTGTTAGAAAATGAGTTTGCCACCCCGGACTAGTTTATTGATAGATGTAGCGCAACAGCATAGACTGCGTCTTCTTACATAAAGATGGAAAAGGGTGATAAAGGGTCCGCATCGCCCACAGGAAGTGATTGATATGCCCACAGAGGAGTGCAAGGAAGCCATCCAGTAATTCAATTAATCTTAACCTGAACACCAGTAATTGCTGCTGTAACTAGGTCTGACCGTGCATTAGACAGGAGGGATATTGCTGTCAGAGGAAGATGTCCACCTAATAGAACCAGGAAGCGCCGTGCGCACTTCTCAGGAGTCGCACAAAAAAAGGGATTCATTTTTTTTTTCTTTTTTTTTTTTTTCTTTTTTTTAACAGCAGGATTCTGCCTCCTAAAGATGAGCATTTGCATGGTAATCAGAGGAGCAGGGAGCAGATTTGCTTCAGTGATGGGCCATTATGAGAGGAGTGAGAGATGAATCACAGCGAGGTAATTACGGACGCAAAAAAAAAAAACCCACCGAGGAGCTTTTTTTTTTTCGCTGCCGTTTAAAAAGACGCGTACCTGCAATAAGGTTGTGTAATCATCTGTGAAGGAAATGTCAATTCGTTTAGCGAAATACACTCATTATCTTTTTTGCCGATAATAAAATGAGCAGATCCATACCGCGACTAACATCTGTCTGTTAAATATGGATCTACTGCCAGCAGATGGTTAACATGACGGAGCGTAAAGACAGGAAGTCGGGAAGCCGCTAGCCTCTGTCCGTAGGTAATGAAATTTCCTGAGCAGAATTTTAATTATTACCTGAGAATAAACTTATGGACCTAAGAGAGTCGTACCGAATCTCTCATCTGAGTCAGCCAGAAAGAAACAGTTTTCCAAAACTTCCCAGAACCAACCTGAAACTGGTTTTAATTTCAGACCAGAGCTTTCTCCACTTCACGCAACGACTTTCTTCACAGCTCTCATCAAAGGAACTCAGCTATGAGCTGCATTGTCCCCTCTAATGGAACCAAGCCATTGTCTTTCAGTTTAGCATCTATAGCAGAAACTCTTTGAACGCACTATTGATCCTATTGTTACATAAATGAGCATGATGGACCCTAAGAGAGGGGAAGATGGGACTCCTTCACGTCCTGGTTTTATGCGTTCTCTGGAAATTAGACGTCAGCAAGATCGGCGGATGTGTGAAGTTTAAAATCTATTACCCAGACCTTCCTTTTTCTCATTCTTTAGCCACGCCTACTCCTTTTGCTCCATTCACTCCCGCTCCAAAGCTAGGCTTTATTTTTCATTTTGCATTTTTGACAATCTTTTTTTTTTTTTTTTTTATTTACCCAGCTGGCTAGCTGTGGGTCAGTTTGGATGAAGGGTCATTTTAACCGTCAAACGTGTGGTCGGGGGCCGGAGCTCCATTATGTCATTATGTTGTCAGGGTTTGATTGTTTATTTTCATATCTTCCTCTCACGCAGTCACATCCTCCCCGACAGTAGCGGCATCGATAGGAGGAAGCTGCTTGTTTTTGAGCTGACAAATAACACGGTCAGATGCACAACATGTGGCGTTCAAAGTCTCCTCTAACAAGACGGCTTTTATGCTCCGTAGCCACCAGAGCTCCCTCCTCCGCCTCCTCGAACACGCCCCTATCAATTATTAACCCGACCAATTAGCAGGGCTGCATTATTCACCAGGAAGCTGTGATCACATCCATTAATGGCACTGCCTTGACTCATTGTGGGTCTCCCATGTGGCCCTCACCTCTGCAACCCCCCCCCACACACACACACACACACACACACACACACACACTTCACTGTACTGCCAAAATCCAGCATATTCGTCTCGTGTTTCGTACTCACTCTGTTTTTATTCTTCCCAACATGGTAATAACATGGTAATAACACCGGCGTTAAAGCTTTTAGCAAATAGTTCCCATTTCAATACTGACGCTGCTTGTAATTCTGTTGAAAGTTCATTATATCTCAATTAAGGTTTTTCATTTGAGTGTTTAAAATACTAAAATGAGACTAAACGGAGACAAAGGACTGCAATGAAAACCAATGAGAATTATTATTTCGGTTCTATGCATCACGCTGAATGTTGAATGTTGAGGAAGAGCATCCAGTCCCTAACATTGAAATTCTAGTTCTATTCATATTTCCAAATGAAAAAGAATTTTTCTTTTGATATTTTTTCTTCCCCTTAACATTGGAAACATGTTCCAGTATCTGCACACGTCTGCCACATGACTCCCACCCGCCTGGAGGAAGTATGACACTCGCATGCACGCGTGAGTGTTGGAAGTTGAATGATGCAAGTTACGGTAAGCAAGCGAGAAAGTGAAAGTTAAAGTCGAGTCGTACCTGGAGAAAAGTCAATTCTAAGACTCACGGCTCGCTGAACACGTTTCCTTGCAACACAAATAGAAGTAAAGCTTGTGATGAAGCTCAGTGTGACGGCAGGAAACCGACAGGGAGTGACATCATTAGCAACGCTCACATTACCAGACTGACGTGACTCAATTCCAGTTAGTTTTGTTTGTTTTTTTTTCCATTACTATGGCCCAAATCAAATTATTTCACCATTGCTTATTTTTTAAAACATCATTTTTGAGTCAAACGCATTTGTCTGTAATAGAGCATGATAACATTTAAGCCTTTGTCCCTTTTTGGATGGTCAGTTTCTTCACATATAAACAATCAGCTTTTAAATTTACCATAAATCTTTCTCAAACTATAAGTTGGATCCTTGGATTTGTGGAAGATGGGCATGGAAATAAACTGAAGTGTTTAAAATAAATTTCAATTTCAACCTTGGGACCTTATTTGTAAAAGACTCAAACAGAACCAAATTTAGATCTACAATTTTGACTATGAGCCGAGAAAGAAATCAAAATTAACTCTAGTTGTGCAGTAACTGTGTAAAAAATCTACAATAACTCAAAAATACAAACCAAAACAATAGTATATAGTCAGTGTTTTTTCAGTCCTCTCGCTCGTTCCCATGCTTCAGATCAGCTCATCCTGATTGCTGGTCGCTGGGATTTATGGGCCCTCAAATCTCTACGAAAAATCACTTCCTGTTTTTCCTGTGTTTACCGGACACACAGGCGGGCGGCCGCACATTTGATAAAAAGTGATTTATTTTCATTTGCTTATCTGCTTAATTGATGTCCCCTGGGCCTCCCTGACTGCTATAATTTCATTATACAAACAATTTAGAGAAGTTTGATTAACACAAATGAGAGTTCAGGGCCTCCACTGATTTACATGTTGGCTCCTGCACGTTCAGATTCACGCTCCTCGCCACGGAGTCTCTGTCGTCCTTGCACCGGAGTCATTAATAATCGCTCCTCATCACGGCAGACAGTAGCGAGAAAACAGTTTCAATTATTACTCTATTAATCACGGCAAAATGTTGCTGCGCCATTTCGCTGTGACTCTTGTTCGAATTCGACATTAAACGTGTCGAAACGCCCGCTTTGTTTCAATTAACATGTCCGATTTAACATGCGTTTCACGCCTTACTGAGCTTCAGCTCGCTGGCAAGAGTCAATACGTGACGGATTTCAAATCCTCGCCTTCGACCTGATCCTCATTACAGCCATTGAGACGCGACTATATTGATTTTGTTGTTGGAGATTCACCACCAGCATTGATTTATGCCCCCCCCCTTTATGAAACAACTGAGTGTAATTAGGCTCATATATTCGAAAATCTCGACTGCGGCGGCCCTCGATGATGGTTTGCTTTGTTTTGCTATTGCAAACGTTAACCTGAGAAGTTGCTAACACTAATGGAGGAGCCTTAACATAAAAGGCGTTGGGGTGGGGGGGGGGGGGGGGGGACTAACCGCTGAACACGTGTGTCCACGCTCATGCATGATCCCGACACGCTATTTGTTACATCATATTATTTTCCACTCAGCCGAGCAGTCGCCGCCCCGTTTCTGCTCCCGTGTTTTTCTTTCTTGAATCCAACCGGCTCCTAAATGGGGGTCGACATGAATCCAGCAGGAGGGATCCCCCCCCCCCCCCCCCCCCCCGCCGCCCCCCTTCTGCACACATATAGCTTTTACTTGTGGCAATTGAGTGCCAGCGCACGTTCCCAGCGCTCTCCGATGAACCCAGAAAAAAATGGCCCCTAAGAAGAGGTCCCTGGAGTCTCAAGGTGAACATACAAACACGAACGTTGAGACTCTGGACACACGACAGTTTCGCACGCAGCACACTCGTAACATTACACGCTTATTCAACCGTTGGCATTCGTTGCTTTCAACCAACGCTCCATATTTGAAACACTTTTTTTCTTCGCCGCCATTTATTCCATAGGCTTCCTATCGCATTACAGATGGCGTAATGTAAATGCAAATGTGATTGAGAGTGCTTCATAATGCCCCCCCCCTCCCCCCCCATTCAACTGTCATGAATATGAATGGCACTAATATTCTTTTCATTTTCCTTTGCTTCTTTTTCTCCAGTAAATGTGTTCCCCTGAACGATGGTGCACGCCCGGCCCCTCCTCCTCATTGTCTTTACACTCTATTTATTTATTTTCTAATTGTAATTTGGATGCCGTTGTATTTATTCATGCCACCGCCTCTCCTCTGGATGGAAGGTGCATTTGTCATTCAAGGCTGGCAGAGTCTGACTCAATAACAGCACAAATATCCAGCCATTATCTCTCTGTGGAGCACTCCCTCAATGTTAATGTGTTTTTAGGACGATTACATCAACGTGAAATACTGAAAAATATCCCCTTGATTGATAGCATGAATCATGAAGACCGCCTTCCCCCCCACCCCCCCTTGAACACCCCATTTACCATCGCTGTGGCAGCATGGTGGGGGGTAACTGCCTACATGTAATCACCTGCTCACACAAGAGAAGGTTGTGATGGGGGGGTTAGTGATCAGACAGCCTTTGGTGAGAATTTTCATTGCTGCTTGTTTGATGATGGCGTTGGATGTTCCACGCCATCGTGATGCTTCACGTGAAAACGACACAAACCTTCACCTTCTCTTTAACCCTAACCCTAACCCTCGTCCTGAGAAGGAACTGAAACTGAAAGAGCCTTTTGGTCAACCTTTAAGCTCAGGCCAAACCTTTAGAGGTGAAGGTTTAAAATGTGGCATCAAATTCATCACTGATGTAGTTTAAAACTCCTAGAATAACATAAATAAGGATATTTCTTATACAGGCAAACCTCGGTTTCCGACCACAATTCGTTCCGGAAGGCTGTTCGAATAGCGATTTGTTCGAATTCCAAATACATTTTTCCCCATTACAAATAATGTAAATGGTCTTAATCTGTTCCAAGATGCTAGAAAACTACCTTTTTTCAAAATAATATGTTATTTCATAATGTCATTTATACATCAAATTGTATAGTAATGAAACATATTAAAGAAATGTAAAAAAAAAAAGAGAAGCAAACACGAGAAAGAAAGAAAGAAAAACATCGACATAACCAGGTTAGCCTAAGGTACGAGTTAACGTCGTCTTTTGGACTGAAGTTTACGGTACCGTAAGTCGTAACCGTAGGCAATGGAACGCAAATTCAGTGAAAAATTATTGAATACAATAAAGTAAAATAAAAAGCACATTACCGTCACGTTTTCTCTCGACTTTTCTCGCTTTTTCTCACGCTTGGTGGCGAGAAAAAGGCGTTTGTTTCGCGTTCGACTTCCAAATTTTGTTTGACTTCTAAGACAAAAAAATTCAGAATTTTTTGGTTGAATTCCGATCCGTTCGATGTCTAAAGCGTTCGAAAACCTAGATTTGCTTGTATTAGTATATCTCAAATTACGGTTCTCTGATGTGCATTATTTACTTGAGAACACAATAAATTCAAATCCTCAAGGCAACATAAAAAATACCAAAGCCTAAAACTCAACATCATTTTCTTTGTTGGTTTGTATCTGTGCTGGAATTCCCTCTCTAGTTTCAGCAGCGCCTTTTTCTTTGTTCGCAAGGGAAGAATAGAAACCTCTGCTACACTATAAGCATTGTCCTAACCCCGACAATGAGGTTCTGCCCTGTAATTACCATCTATTTCACAAACCATCCATCTTTGCTGGCGTAGAGCTGACAGGCTAAAACATTAGCACGTTGACGCCGCTCCCCGTTACAATTCATATTGTCTTCCGGTTTCCCAGATGGGGTTACCGCTCTGCAGTCCGGCCGGAGGAAGAGAAGCTGCCTTCCCGTTTCTCAGCCAGTTCGGCTCAGCCGGAATTGGGGCCTCTCCGGTCTCTCTCACTGGGGGTCTGTTGGATTCTGGGTCACAGCCCAGCCCCAGGCAACCACTGGCTCCGTTTAGCCATCCCGTGTCATTTTAGCCCCTGTGACATTCCGCGGTGGGTAATTATTCACCTTTTCTCTCAGCGACAACCTGGTCTCCATCCTGCCCCACCTTGTTTGGCGCTCCTTACGGTCACTAGCGAGCTCTAGCAACTGTTGCCAATGGCGCCACGGCCTCACACACCTCAGCATCACCTGTTCATTATGCATGGCGCCGCTGCCTCCACACAAACAAGCTGCAGGAATCTCCATTTTCCCAGAGTTATTTATTTAATGGATAATGCACGAGAAAATGGAAATCACGCAGTCGAGCATGTCTTTAACCCCGGCGCCACCTCGCCTGCTTTCCCTAACTGCAGTCAGTCTCGCCCCGTGGAGAACAGAAATCATTCTGGTGCCTCATTATTACCAAGCTGGTTATTTTTGGAGAATTAAAGCTCCAAGATACCAAAAACGAAATATTATCTTCACTTTCCTACATCTGCGTCTCTCCGGCGCTACGATCAGGAGAACGAGCCAGCATGTTCGTAATGACTTCGTGTCAAAAGAAGTCATAAGAGGCAGCATTCACACACGCTAATCTCTGCCCCTCTCTTTTTTCTTGCGTGGTGACGGGAGGGCGAGAGCTCGCCGGAGTGCTTTGCAGCGGCTTGGCACAAAGATGAGGAAAGCAATGCTAGGGTGCCAGCCGCTTTGTATTCCAAGCCTGGGAGTGAATGGATGGATGGAGGGCGGGAGGATGGAGAAAATGAAATAGGAAAAGGTAGAAGGCGGAGAGGAAGAGAGCATGGAGACGGCGTAATCACTTTTACACTCCCCGATATTGCCCTCCAACCTTTTCTACTCTCTGCTATCCCCAAATCTGGTACTGTCTTCCTACCATTCCTTTAGCAGGAAGTTGAACTCAGGATTTGTAAGTATTTCATACGTTTAGCGCCGCTTTGCTGTCTTGTTAACTTTTTTACTCTCAATTATCTGCCTAGTTTTAGTCTCCACAAAGTCACAGTTGTTGAATTTCATATGGAAATGGTGCTTCACTGCCTTTTTTGCCTTTTTTGTGAGGCAAAATACTAAAAGACAATAAAGACTGTAATGGAAATCAGTTTGATGGTCACAAATCTCAAACCAATAACTCTCTTTTCCACTTTCATACGGTCCTAGACCAGATATCCAATTTGCATCCATGCAACAGCAATTTGAATGTCGGATGGTTGTCATCGGAAACTAACTGAAGAGGAGACACAACAACGGCAATATAGATCGTCAGCTGTTCAGCATTTGCTCGAGAACAGTAATGAAAGAGTTTGCGTTACTCTAGAAAGAAAAATCACCTATAGATTATCCTGTCGCGATCCCACAAGACTTGATGTGAATGCAGTCATTGTGTCTGAGAGTTAATTGTCGTTACCTCTCAGCGACAAGATGTTCCGTCTCGTCTACTTTAGAACCCTTGGCTCGGATGCCTCCCGACTAATTTTGGCTCTTCTATATTCCTGCATCTGAACAGGACAACGACTTCTTTTCAGAAGTTGTGCTATTTTAAAAAAATCCCAAGCGATTTGCAGACGGAGCTCTCAGAAGTGCTCCAGAAGACTTTCAACCTGTCAAGATTTTACTTTAATTGTATGTGTTGGGAACAGTAAGGTTTTCACCGCTACAGTATCGTCAGGATGGCAGCGTGCTTATAACTGTTGTGGGATTGAGGAATAATTTTTAGATTAAAGCAGATAAAAATGGAAGTTACAAAACAGCAGCGACCACACATTGCAACGAAAATGCTGTGGCTCTTTAGCCACATTTGTGAGGTTATAATTAGTTCTAAAGATTTACATCTTCAGTAAGAACCAGTGAGTTTGAGGCGATATGATCCCGACAGCATGAGGATGTCAGAAGACCTTTTTTGGGTTTACATTTTGTGGGATTTGCTGACAAAGTAAAACAGTTGACAGCTTTGTCTTTATTTTAAATGCTACACAACAGGGACGACTTCCTTAACGTTCTTCCCTTTAGGTACCCGTGATGCTGATTCAATCATTTTTGCAGGAACTTCATGATGGATGCTTGTCGAGCGGTGAAACACAACCCACAGCGAGTCCTACCGCTTTACCCTCTTACGGCGTAATGGAAAACACGTGCAGCAACAACTGCTCACGATTAAACGGAGCTCAAAATAGTTGATTTTTTGAGTTTGTAATAAGTTGAAAATGAAAATATTGACCAAGACTGTGTATTTTCTAAAGCAGAATACATTCATAGATCAATCCTCGATAAGTAGATGTATTAAACTGATCCTCTACGTCAGTCTGCTCGTGTTTTCCTGCACTGACAATACAATGAAAGCTTTATGTCCAATATTACAAGACTGTTAATAAACCATCTCCAAGAATACGCATGAGATCGCAGAGGAAGGACCGAGCTTCCTGCTCGTTCAGAGGATGATGGAAGAAAACCTCTATAAAGAACATCATGTCCTTAAGGAGTTGGACCTCGATTGAAGATACAAGCGCAAACAACAGACGTTTGCACCCCAATAAAAGCAGAAAATGTCAGACGGTTTCCGTGTCCGTCGGTGAAATCAATATCGCCGCTTTGAGCCGGGGAGGAATGTTGACGGCAGCATCTCTTGGTCGACAAAGACAGGAGGCGGAAAGGATTGTTTTCCTGCCAGCCCATCAGTTTGTTTGAAGCTGGGCTTTAGTTATCAGACTTTAGCTTTTATATTTCTTCAATCAAAAGCTTTTATTTATTTCTGAGCTCTGATAATTGAGTTGCTACACTCAACAGCCAGAGCAGCAGCTGAGTCACACAAGTAGGATTTATGCCAGCAAGCTCTATATATATATGTGTGTGTGTGTGTGTGTGTGTGTGTGTGTGTGTGTGTGTGTGTGTGTGTGTGTGTGTGTGTGTGTGTGTGTGTGTGTGTGTGTGTGTGTGTGTATATATATATATATATTTATTTATTTTTTTTTTAGCAAAATATATGTGGGATTTTCAGCAGACTGAAATGTTTATATTGAATGTTACAGCAGCTTGCAATCATCGCGTCCCAAAGACAAAAGCCCTCGCCTTTTGTCGTGGATAATTATCGCGGAGACTTCCAGTCAAAGCTTTCCATTTGGCACTGAGCAAAAATTCACATTCGATTTTGCTCCTTTTGCATTTGACACGGGGATTTTTTTTTTTTTTTTTATTTCTTGCATTCAAATCAGCCTTAAAAGCAAGATTTAAACTGCCACAGAAATGGTTTCCGTTTTAGGCAAGGGGTTCTCTGTGACTTTTTCCCCCTCCTCAGATTATTTCAGTAGCAGAAACTATAGAGAGGGGATAAGGAGGGCTATAGAAAGACCCTAATGAAGCCACTTTCAGTATATTAGTGAACATTCAAGAAGCACAATACCTTGAAAATGAGCTTTGGTATTAACTCAAGTTTAAGTGTCTTATCTCCCACAAGCTGTTGAGACCCAAAAAAAATGACTTGGCTGGAAAAGAAAATAGCTTTGAGCTGTTAGCAAAGCTGATCCCACTGAAGTATCGTCTTCTCCTGCTCCGTCTCAAACTCCATGTAACTCTGAACAAGTGGGTCAGAGAAATATGAAAAAGTAATGTGAGCGCCGGTCTGAGAATCCACTCAAAGACGTATACCCAATGTGGTGACATTAGATATATTGCAGAGCTACAGTTTGTGGGTTATATTTAGTGGTTAGGTTTTATAGTAATTAGGTTTAATGGAAAATTTATCACCAGATGAAAAACAACATCAGTTTGGGTGGGTCGTTTCAGACCTTCCAAGCCATCCATGTTACTCTCACTGCATTTTACATCTGCCATTGAAATAAATTTTGAGTCATTATCTTAGATCGAAGAGTGACTTTTTACAAAAAGCTTAAAGGTGTTAAAATTAACGTTTTGTTTTTCATATCCATCATGTCTGATGATTATACTCACATTTATCTCTTAAGTCAGACATGCTGATAAGGAGTCAGTTAAAATAACATAAACCACTATTTAAGCATGAGAAAATTCTAGTTATAGACTGTTAATATACTATTATTAATATGGAGATATGTAAAACTACATAAACTATGTTTGTCCTTCACATGTCAATCTTAACAACTTAAAACATGCCCTTAGGTTTCTTTTGGAATGCAGAATATAGAACTACTTTCGAGCAACATATATATGGACATGTTATCATATAAAATACAGGTTAGACGTGGACTATTTTTTATCTAAGCTTCTATTTCCGAGCCGTCTCTGTCTGCCCCCCCATCACTCTCGTCCACCAGGCATCCTCCCAGCCTCCTACCTCAGTTGGAGAGGGTGAATAATTTACAACCAAGCGCCCATAAAGATAAAGCTTATTTTTCCCTTTTCATAACAAACCGGAGACTTGTACTCAGCACTGAGAGAAAGGAAAAAAAAAAAGATTCTGTTAAAAACACTGCTGATAAATTTATAAGAACATATCACAAAGCTAACTCTATAAATGTTTTACCAAAGTCCATGGCTGTTGTTATAAGGGAAGAAAACTCAATGCCCAGTGATGTATTTCTACAGGACTTCATTAAAAATGAATTATTGCAGTTTATTATACAATATTATTCTAATCCATATGGAATCATTTTAACCAAGCAGCACATAACAGATGTCTGATTATTTGTCTGGACAGAAATTATTTATGAGTCGCTAATGTTTGCTTATACTTTAAAAAAGAACAAAACAGTGGAAACAAATTCTTTAACCAACTTAAAAATTAAAGTCTAGCGCAGAGGCGACATAACTTGAAGGTCTATGCAGCTCTTCCGTCTTCTTAAAAGTTTCCTACTTGTTTTTTTTTTAAACTTTTATCAATGACGCTGTAAAATCTAATTTCCAAACAGGACCACCTGCACACATCCTTTTTATCTAATTGGAGACACAACTGCCGAGTTTCCTGTGATTTAAAAACTGTCGTATTAAAGTTTTTCATCCAGTGACATTGCTTTTTTTGCGTGTCCCAGGTGCCGTGAAGCATTCTCTCTTTCCCTTCTAACTCTTTATCAAAATCGAGCCATTTCCCAGCGGAAGACGGCAGACTATGTCCTCCCATGTTGTTTTCCAAGAATAGACTATTCTCTTATCTTGTAATTGTATGTCTCTCAAAATTGCTTCCTACACCGTACGGTTCCCACGTACTGCTCTGATTTCAGTCTTTAATTCCAAGAGCCCATCTTTTATAATTTCTCCTGAACTCAAAGGGCAAATTGCTTGAGAAATTGCTTTTGTGTCATTAATAAAAGAACTACATTTTGTATTCTTAACAAAGCACAGCTCTGTGGTTTTTTTTTTTCCCACTAACTTCGTCATCCCAATTGATTTCAAGCAAGATCTTGTCGGGTTAATTCACTGTAAAGCTACTCATAATACAATGACTGGGGCTGTATCGAAACTGCTTTAGTAACAAAAGATTATTTTCAGATGTTATGCCTGACATTAATAATTTGAATCCACTGTTTAGCTCATATGAACCAAAGTGAAGTCAGAAGTCGGTCAGAATCGATTATGTTTTTCTGTTCTCTACGCTTACACCATCGGCAGCTGGGAAAAGGAGACTTTCAAGACAAGACAGCTGATCTCAATGTTTGATACACATGAAATCCTCCAATTAGATAACTACAAACATGCTGTTCCATTCAATTGCCTCTAATCCTGTGAATTCATATTGGAGGAGCCTTACCGAGAGTCCGGTGGGGAAAGAAGGTCATGTGGGCTGAGCTGAGACTGTCAGATTTATAAAATATAGATGATTTCCAGAACCGAGACCTCACACCTGTAATCCCTGACCTTTAAATAGTTGGATGACGATGTCACCATCTCAGCCTTGGCAGCGCTGCCCATTGCTCACCTCGAAAAACATGGGATTAATACTAAGGGAGGTGAACCAGAGATAGTACAGAACATGTTATATATTTTTTCAGTTCTTTACTATTTCTAAGGGATTTCCAGAGTAGTTTCAGACACTAAGATTTAACGTTGACTCTATGTGCATCAGCGCCGATGGCGAGTCTTGTTGGCTTTCCTCTCACCACACAGCAGCCATTACTCTAAATCACCCTTCCCCCCTTATCCGTCGCCTCCTTTCTCCCTGACCTCCGCTAGCATCCACTGACCTGGAAAATATCTGGTGAGTCCAAGCCACCAGGAGCAGCGGTGGCCTTTGCCTTGCCAACAAACAGCAGAAATATTGAGCCAATTACAAGATTATTATCTGGTGTTGGTGGCAGGGGAGCGCTGTGGGAGTGTAGTTATGTCTGCCAGGGCTCCCTGCAAGATGAGGAAAAATGAATCAAAGCCTGGTGGGTGGGGGTGGGGGGGTGGACAGCACTCATGCCCACTTGCTTGTATGTCTTTACAACTCCTGTCAACTGACAGACATTGGCTCATATCCAAGACCAATTCTGAAAAGGTCCGGGATAACGTCAGGCAATGGCCGTTTTTTTTTTTTTTTTTTACCCCTCTGTAATTACAGTGTCAAGTCGTCACATTATACATGCACCTGATTTACAGTAAATAAGACCTCATGGCACAGTCAGACCTTTTTAGCATTCATCCAACATGCAGACATGAGTCACAGCTCGTATGTGAGGGCACAGCTGAATTAGTTCGCGGGCTGAACTTCGTTTAGTGGGGGAAACGAAAGCAGCGAAGCATCGGGGCCTTTATTCCAAAGTGGTTGCTTTATAGACAAGCCCACAAAGGATGCATTGAGTGACGTACTGCACTGGATTTCTTTTTTTTTTTAAATGGGGAATAGAGCTGCCTGAGTGAGTCCTGGCACACTTCCCCTGCTAGTTTGTTCCATATGAAAGGAATGACGTACAACTATGACATATGTTGTTCTGTCATGAACAGAATTATTATGCTCTAAACTTCTTAGTCATCCGATTATTTTTTTTTTGTTTTGTTTGGGCTTGTTTTAAATTTTTTTTTTATTTTGTGGTTTTCTCCAGCACTTTAACATAAGCCAAGGCAGTGAATTTGATTTAAGGTGGAGGGCAGAGTTCACTCGCTGTGTTTCTTAATTCCATTGGATCCTGTGCCGCCTGTGTTTCATGCTTCGCCGAGCTCAGGGAGTCGTATTTAACAGCACGATGAAGACATCAAAGCCAAATCTGGAACTGCAGTAAATATTAAGCACTTGGATGGTTTGTCATCCCTTACATCACCTACCCTCCTAATAAAGTTTCATTTGAAAGCCCGACATGCTTCTGTTGAATGGAAAGAAATACTCCAGTGTGGTTCATGTACTGTAAAACCAACTGACTAATACCTAAAAGAGAATATGTAATGCACATTTTTATACAAGCGGCACTTAAATGATTGGATTATCAACAGAAAAGAAACATGTTTGAAATGGTAATGTGATCCTGTGATTAATTCAGACACTACTGGGATTTGATCTGTTTACAAGACAGATGCTTTAACCATTTCAGCTACTGCGCCACATCAAGCTATACTCTATAAGGACTGATTGCTGGGTGAAGTTTAAAGTCATGACCTCATGGCTTCTTTGAATTTCTGATGGAAATATTTCTCTATCCATTAATATTTTTATATTAAATAGGAGTACAACACTTTAAATGATCAAAATTTGCTTGCAGGTCTTTAGGGGAGTTAGAGCATATGTTGGAAAAAAAAGACCTGTAATGATTAAGCCATATTTTGAATTTCAAGACTACAAGTTTGAAATGAATGAATCCCTCTTGAATCTGCTCTTTGCTTTAGTGTAACACACACCTGACTTTCTAGAATAAATTGTCAGCAGTCATGAAGTGATGAAGGACCCAACTAAAGAATTAAACAGTCCATCATGAGCAAAGCATAGTCTTGATCATCTGTAATAATTTACACGCTTTGACCAGTTTCATATATCAGCACTCCAGAGATGAACCTGTACATATCCTTCCAATAACTAAATCATTTATATCAACCTGAAGAGACAAATGCTTTATGACCTTCATATACAGGCTTCCATATATGACCGTTATACCACATACCTCACAGGCATTGCAAATCCCTTTGCACCAGCACGCTACTGATGTGAGTACATCGACCACAGAATAAGTTCGACACACACCATCAAATATGGATGCTTCTTTCAGTACAAGCTCATTTCTTTTTCATTAAACAACGCTGTTCTCTTATGCATCATAAAGTTGTGGTTCCGCTAAGGGGTTGCTGCCGAGGTCTAGTTGTTTCCAAATCAGCAAGTAGCCAGCAAAGTTAAGAACACGCTCAGGAAGACTACCTGCAAGCCAGCATCTTAGATCACACATTTACCAGTAATTAGTCTGTGTTCTTTATTATTGGCCTGTCAGCGTATAGTAGCCATCGTGGTCCCAGAAGCCACCGGGGTTGTTTTAAAGCACCATTATACTTCCTCAGTCTGGACTCTTGGGGCGATGAGGTGGAGCTAATGTGAGAGGAAAGCATCCTTGTCCACGTTCCACTTTACACAGCTATGGGACAAGTCGCAGACACTGAGCTGACTCTGGAGGTCAGGCCATGGTCAATGTAGCTGGCGTATGTCGAGACATCAGTGCATCCGTGTTGCCACTCTTACCCTTATCGACCACTTCCTGCGAGTCCCACTTGCGCTGACCTGGAGAACATGCACTCAGGATACTCAGCCACTTCTTGTTTTGACATTGGCCTCAAGGTATTGACTCATGGCTTTTAGATCTATTTCACTTCCTACGATGAGCACAACCGGAAGGTTCTTTTTCAAACATGCATCAACCAACAGAAACACTGTTGTGCTGTCACTTCTGTTTGGGATTCATCCTCTGACACGCTTTTATTTTTTCATCTTGAAACTTAAATCTTAAATATTTCAGAGTGCTCATCAACTGATCCACTGAATCATTTGGAATTTCATCAGGAATCCGTCCTTTATGAGATTGAAGTGCAGAAATACCCAAGGAATAGATAATATCCTCTCCTTTCAAGAAGACATTATTGCTTGTTTGATACTACAGTTACCATTAATGTTTGATCAAATGGCAAAGATCCCTTTTTGTAGGCGATTTCCATGTTGTTATTCATGAATGCCGACGAGGGGGGTACCGGATCAGAAAAGGGATCCTGGAAGGCAATCACAAATTGTGAAAGTTCATTTGAATTGATCATGACAGCCTGATGTCTTGTAGGAATCCTCTCTCTTCGTGTAAAGCACATCCTCGGCAGAGATATAGATGTCCTTTGTCTCGTTTCATTCAGTGATTGTGAAACGGAGCATAGTTGTTTACTGGCGTCTTTCCGCGAGGGATAAAACCAGAGAACCTCACAAGAAAAAGATACTGAGCAAGAGGGAAAAAGTTCTGATTTAACCACACATGTGCTTGCCACTGCTTGTCGGTCATGAAAACAACAAATTGAAGTGCACTCTTCAGAAATTAGAGAGGACCTCTTTCATTTAAGGCCTCTGTCACAGAAAGCAAAGTGTGTCTACCTCGGGAAAAGACTGGGCCACTTTGTCAGCGCCAGCCCTGTCTCTAAGCAGTACCAGCAAGCAGATGAATAATTGACGCTTGCATTCTGTACTTTGGTGAATTTTAAAGCTGTATTCTGCTGAGGCTCTAAATGGCAGAGGGAAGGACGCGTTAATCATTCATGTGCTGCTTTTACCCGCTTTGCTTGAGGTCACTGTCCTGAAGGCAGCTTGGTAGAAGGAAGTTGAAGAAGAGGGGCGGCATGGCCAAATGGATTAGCTTGCTCCTTCATCCCTTTTATGAGTTTGTGGTGGAAAGGTCTCAAAATCATGCAGGGAAGATTTTTTTGCCAAACTTTATGTTGGGCCTGGTTGAATTTTGCTGGTGACATTTAAAATAGACTTAATCTCCAGGGTTTCGTTCTGCAAGAACAGAATGAAGGGAAACAAGAAAGGGAAAACTGCAATCCTGGAATGTTTTTGTGATAGCCGACCGCTATTTGCTGAGGAAAGTGGAGCTGATCAATTATGCTGAGTGAGCCTTTTGGCTCAAGTATGAATTTTTCATATCTGGGACTATCATAGTCTGGCTATAGAGATTGGTATTTGTCTTCTCCCTCCATGTTGGTGTGAAGAATACTCTCTTTCAAATGGACCCGAGGGAGTCTCCTTCTTGATTTCACAAGCCCTCAGGCTGCATTAAGAAACACTCGAAGCGTCTGCATACTTTCGCCTCGTGAATGGCATAGAGCACGGCGCCAAACCTGCAAATCAACATTTGGTCACTCTTCTTGGCACGGACGAAAAGAGACCTGATAGAGATCAAATAAATACTCCACTACAAACAGCTTCCAGTGTTATTCTTGATTGATTGGATTGAAAGGTTTTGATGACATAGCCTGACTTCATCCAGTTTTAGTGTTTATTGTAATTAGAGCGGTTATACAACTGTGACAGTTGCACTGTGTGATTCAGTCAGGAGTTGAGGTCAAACAAATATATCACTTCCTTTTCCCCTCCTTTTTCTAATTTTCTCCTCCTAGGGACTTGATGCCTAAGACCCTGGAGGGCCAGATCACCATGGAGAAAACCCCCAGCTACTTCGTGACCAGAGAGGCTCCGGCCAGGATCTCCGCCATGTCCCGGGACACCAAGCTCATCGTGGTCGTGAGGGACCCGGTCACCAGGGCTATCTCAGATTACACACAGACATTGTCTAAGAAGCCTGACATTCCCTCTTTCGAGAGCCTCACCTTCAAAAACAGGACTACAGGGCTGATTGACACCTCGTGGAGCGCCGTCCAGATCGGTATCTACGCCAAGCACCTGGACAACTGGCTGCAGTACTTCCCCATGGGCCAGATCCTGTTTGTGAGTGGCGAGCGCCTCATCAGCGATCCGGCCGGAGAGCTGGGCCGGGTGCAGGACTTTCTGGGCCTTAAGAGGATCATCACAGACAAACACTTCTACTTCAACCAAACTAAGGGTTTCCCGTGCCTGAAGAAGGCAGAGGGCAGCAGCAAACCTCACTGCCTGGGTAAAACCAAAGGGCGGACCCATCCGAACATTGACCCCGAGGTGGTGCAGAGGTTACGGGACTTCTACAGGCCCTTCAACATGAAGTTCTACCAGATGACAGGACGATTCTTTGGCTGGGAGGAATGAATGTGTTTGTTTCTGTGAGACTGAGGTCTAAGAGAAACACTGCATTGGAGTACCTAGAGAAACAAGATTCTGAGAATCAAGTTGTAATATTTCCCTAGACATTGTACATAATATAACAAGAATATCATATTATAAAAATAGTGCTAATTTTTAAAAATATATTGTCTCAAAGAATTTGAAAAAAAAAAAACGGACTACATTTAAAGCAAATAAAGCAAAAATATTTCTGTGAAGGAAAGTTAGGCAAGGGTAAAACATCCATTGTGACCTTGTAGTGGTTCTACTCCCCATTTAACCTTTTATCATTAATATCACAATAATATAATATAATCACAGTAAATGGCATTACTTATCACTTTTGATGCTTGTTTCAAATTTTCAACTGTTATATTTTTATACAACACTGTAGGATACATTCTACCGAAACAGTATAAAAACAATTTCTTTAAATAGGTATAGTTTTAAAGTTTATGATTAGTGTCATTCCAAAACTATCAAGAAGTTTTGCAAAAAAGTTTTCTATGATTGTGATTCTGTTTTTGAAATATTACAACTTTTTCTTCCAGTTAATGGAACTTTATTCTCAGAATCTTGCATTTTTTTTTCCCAGACAGTGTTCCCATTACATCCTCAGTACTAACCCTAAGCAATATGTGGCTCCTACAGATATGCAATATTTCACTGTTAAATTTTTCATCCTCTGCGTTGCCTCTAATGTACAATCGTGGAGATATTTTGGAAAAGCATATAGGTTTTTTTGAAGCATCTTCTTCATATTTCCAAGCACCATCTGAAGAATTCTTTTTATTTTAAAGTCCTTGGCTGTTAACCAATATCGTCTGCAGTGCTTCATTAGGAAGATGAATGGAATCGCCGTGTTGCCAGGGCTTCTGATCAAAATGCTCACTGAGCGATTTAATGCCATATTTTAAATATTCATAGCTGCTTTTGAGATTTAACATTTTCTAGCAAAAAAAGAATATGAAAAGAAAAATATATGAATATTTTTGAAATGTATTTATTCAAGAATTATACAACCAGTTAGTACGTATTTTCAATAACTTTGGCATGACTATTTGCGCTTATAATCCTGATCCCCGTGACTTTAGAATTTTGTTTGTTTTGTACTGAACACTAAAATCATTTTATCTTTATTTTAATTTCAGGTCCACTCTAATACATATTTGCTATTTGACTTTGACTCGTCTTTGTTTTCGGTTGCAGAGCTGTGAGTTTGTTAGTTCAGGGCTCATCATCCCATCAAGGTCCCAGCAAAGATTGCACTTGAAGGCAAATTTGCTGGAGGAAGAAGACCTCCAAAGGTCTTCCTCAACTATGACTCAAATTTCCTCAACAAGCCTCCGTGTGAACTGAATACACTTGATGTCACTGGCCTCCCTTCTGCCTCGGGGCAACGCGTGTCCAGGGTCACTCTGAGCGACTGGTTTGTACTTCAAGTCTTTCCACTTGTGTTGTGAGCCACGCTCTGAAAGCAGATGTGCCTGAAAAGCCAAAATCAACAGTATTTTTAGTCGTGAGCATCACTGGGGAATTAATATCTGTAGATTTTGGGGGTGTTATGTTACCAATCTAACAGTGTTCCTTCTGACTGCTGTTTTCTACAAGTCGTCTGGGTTTTTAAGGCACTCCTTGAATAAAAGATGTTATACATTAATGTTACTGACATCGACTTCTATACATTTTGTGGTATTTTTTACAGCAGTGAGCCCACCTTAAACAAGTGTGCATACAGAGTCATGGAAAACCAGATCTGGAGTAAAATCAGTTAGCATGTTAACAAGACCTTGTATGCACAAACTAAATTAATACTGATTACACTCTATAATTAAAATATGAACCAATATGTTTCCACTGGGCCTCTTAATCGCCCTAGATCTACGGATCATTACACAAATACTCACAACAGTTGTTCAAATAAAGTTTTATTCAAATAACTTTTAAGACTTACAAAGTGAGAAAACGGGAAGAAATAAGGATATGAATACAAACGGGCCTGAATTAAAGTTACATTAAACTTGAATACACACACAATAAATCCACATATGTGTTCTTAATCTGACAAACAAGCATGTTTAGGCTTCCTGCTGATGGTTCCAACATAAAACATGACATCAGAACTCAGAATAACTGCCTCCAACAGGGTGGATCAATCACCACTTGTGTCTGAAGAGAGGAATACTCCCCCAACACACTTGTGCGTCTCTCCCCCATCTCCATCCCTGCGTCCTCCCCTGCGCTACACCTGTTTTTCTACACTTGGGGGATTTCTCAGCCTTCCCCTCCCGCGCACTGGTGACTGGAAAAAAAAAAAAAAAGAAGTGCTTGACAGGCTCTTAGTGGATCTGCGGTGAGGGGAGGAAACCAGTTCTCCGATGTGTGTTGTGATCAACATTCTGAGATGTGGCGACTCCAACGACCTGCGCGCTGAGGGGAAAAAGAAGGAGGCTCACATCTAGTTGTTTGCTTGTTTTTCCTCCCTGAGAGGGTCAGTAGTGGGCCCCCTTCAAGGGGGAGGCTCCTGAAGGGGTCAGGAACACAGACCGTTTTTATCCTCTGGAGAGCAGCTCGCTATGAAAGAGAATGATTTGGCAACATCTGCTGACGCAAACCATCCCCATCCGTGAAGCTGATGATCCACGCGTGGAGCTGTGGGTCACAGCTGTGCGCACGCAGTGGTTTGTTTATTTGTGGTTGGGTCGAGCTGCTGGTATTTCTCCTCATTTACTTCTCAGTTTCTATACTCATTCCATCAGTTTTGCGCGCCACAAGTTCCCACGTGGGAGGCAGGAACACCTGCATGGAGTCACCTGCGCGCAATTAGTTTGCGCTCTCTTTGCTTTAACTCAAACTAATCCACATCATCCCCATCGCTCCTCTCCACACACGCAATTCTCAGCCTGTTTTTTTTTTTTTTTATGTATTTTTTTAACGCACACAAGAGTCGTTGGCACTTATGAAAAACCATCTTTGTGTTTTCCTCGCATGCGAAGCGCCAGAAGCGTCCACGGGGCCACGTAAAGCGATGAAAACGGAGGGATCAGAGAGAATCCTTTGAAGGAGAAGGCAGTTGCGCGTACCCAGCATCTTTCCCTGAAATGCACGGGTGTACATGTGTCACATACATGCAAAAATAGAAAAAAAAAAAATAAATAAAATAAAATCACTCACACACTCACAGTGACCCGCCCGGAGGTCTACACACCAATGGAATCGCCACCCACTTGTGCCCTGCGGTGGGACATGATGGGGATCAGACCTCTGTTTTCCCTGGATCCCACAAGAGAAGCCCTTAATCCCCGGCCAAGTCTGAGCAAATATCTCCAGCAGGCACGCTCCACGCACAGCCTTAATCAAAACAGCCAAAGGGGGGGGGGGCTGAGTTGTGCTTTCAATTTCAAGTTCGTATTATCTATCGTGGGCTCTATCTTAAAGAGAGATCTTCAGAGACTTCAAAGCGGAATTTTTCAAGTGTTATCTGCTGCATTATGTGGCCAGATGTGACCAAGATACCTGTGTTTCATCTCCGGGGGCCGGAGCGCATTTTACGCGTTCACGCCAAAAACGCGCAGCAGAGCGTGGAGTTTAAAAAAAATAAAATAAAAAAAAAAAAGGAAGAGCGTTTCATTCGTCACACCGGTCGGATCCGGTGAGGTCTCATATTGTGAGTTTTAGTTTGTTTCACAGTTAAATTTATTTATTTATTCTCGTAGTGATAGAACAAAGACCACTCAGCCACCAAAAAAAAAAAAAAGAAGAAAAAAAAAAAGGAGAAAAGAAATATTCGTCTGAATTTCTCTGGTTTTAAGTTTAAAAGCATTCTCATGAAGTTGTTGGTTCGTGATGAGAAGCCACACCATAGTCATAAAACTCTTTGAACTGTCACTTCTGTGCTGCAGCAGAACTAGATTATCTGGGAGAAGGACTCCTTCCAGACGTGTGTGTTTTTTAACTTGGACATTTTCACGTATCCCTCCTTCAGACAACCTCCCCTCACGGAGAGCTGCTGCTGCTTTTCAAAGTGTGATAATTGGCCTTGACAGATGATTAAAGATGTGTTCATGTTAAACTCAGATTTTCCTCCTCCTGGATGAAAAGCAGAGTGACAGAACTCTAAACAAGGAGGCCAGATCATCTGAGGAGTCGAGCCGAAATGTCCTCCAGGGAGGCGCTGGCCCTGTTGGTACGAGGATCTGCTGGTCCTGCCACTCAGGAATGGAACCTCTTAGTCACAGAGAAGCTGGTGTGTTCGCTGCGTTCCTGTTTCACATCATTGAAAACCAGTCGATTTTTAAAAATATAACTCTTTCTTCGGCGTACGAATTAGACGAGAGGATCAACGGGCTGCAACTGAAAGATGCGTTCATGATTTCAAATGAAGTGATGGTCTACGTATGGATGTGCCAGCAATATTAAACTACGGGAGAGGTTTTTGGCAAATTAAGCCTCGCTTGGAATTCTTCGCGTGTGTATGAGTAAGAGACTAAAGCTAAAGCTTGTGATTAAGTTATCCTGGCTTAAAAGGCGGGAAAGAGAAGAAATGTCAGTTTGATGCTGCAAACTCTTCAAATTTGAGGAATGTTTTAAACATTTTACAAGGAGCCCTTAAAGCGAGGTGAATTAGCTTAGAATAGCACAACCTTTAAGGGCAATTTAAACATGATGTAATGATTATATATGCAGGAAAAAGATCCATCAGGTGATCCATCAGCAAGACAAAAAATGTAGGTCCTTGTTGCCGAGATCTAACCCACGTAAAGACGATCGTGTGGATGAATGACTGAACTCTGTTCCAGGTAAACATATCCTGATCTAATCATTAAGCTCGTAATCAGAACTGGGACACAGCGTGTAAATAAATACTCTTTTACGTTTACTTCACGTTAAGCTTTGACTGATTTTCTGGGTCATTTTACAATAATTAATCCTCAGGAGTGTGTGTGCGTTGGCACTTAAGGGTGTCGTGGCACAAGCAGGACGTATTGTTAAAAGAAAAAAGGGGGAAGACATGAGATAGAGGAAGGGAAGGGATGGATGGAAGGGGAAGGGGGGGGGGTGCATGAAGATTACTGGTTGTTTTAGAGGGAAATTAGGCGGCGCAGCCTGAAACAAATAGCTCTAAATAAATCATCAAACGCTTATCCCCGTTCACTGCAGTCGCTGTTTGCCTTATGAATAAATGAGACCTCGCCCCTGTTTACCTCCCCCTCATTACAGACACTGGCCCATCATGCACAGAGGTCGTCACACACACACACACACACAAACACACACACACACACACACACACACACTTTCTCTTTTTACCCCTTGGCTCACTTTGAGCCCAGTAACAAAGTTCCAAACAGAGAAGAGCGCACACTGAGGCAAAAGGCAGTGTGTTAATTATTAACACCGTCGGAGTGCCATGGCGCCGAGTCGAAGGACAGCGTGCAAACACCGTAGAAGAAAAGTCAAAGCGCATGGCGAGTAATTATTTATCACCCGGGGCTACAGCGGCGTGATGAACTCGCTTAGAGGCGAGGCCTTATGAGGTGTTGCCGATAGATTGACAGGTTCAATATTGCCTCTTGGACAGTTCGACCCCCGCCCCCCTCCCTTCCCCCCACGCCGTTTTTTTTTGCAGGGCGGATTACGGCACGCTTGGGATTGATGTTGAGATGGATTCTGGGAAATCTGAGCATTTGGTTCTCGGTGCGAGAAAACAAGATGAATCTGCCGCTTTGGTTACGTACGTTTTCAGGTTCAGGTTCATCAATGGAACGCTGTATGACACGCAACACGCCGAGTGTTTGTTTAGCATGACTCCACCCCACCCACTCCCTGATTTTACCTTTTTAGTTAAGCTTCGTCTCACTCTGACAAATGAGAGTTCCACAGGGGTCACCGTATGAAGTATGCGCGACCTCTGGCTGCTACAAACAGAGTTATTTTTCTCCGCGTGTTGTCACGGCGGTTGGGGTGTAATCGGGTGATGGATTCATTTCTGGGGTTGCCGCAGCAATCAGCGAGGTTGTAGGGAGGATCATTTACATGCGTTGTCAGGTATTTCACCACACGCTGACGGCTCAGAGGTACGTTTGAACGTGATGCATTGCTGCTCCTAATAACACCTTCGTAAACTTTGTGAACTCTCCTCAACAGAGACGTCCTTTTTTTTTTTCCAGCAGGTATTTCACAATGAAAATTTCAAAACATAATTTACAAACCGTAAATAA
This sequence comes from Antennarius maculatus, assembly GCA_013358685.1. Classification (NCBI taxonomy): domain Eukaryota; kingdom Metazoa; phylum Chordata; class Actinopteri; order Lophiiformes; family Antennariidae; genus Antennarius; species Antennarius maculatus. The sequence continues at coordinate 14,122,950 of CM023626.1, read as the reverse complement.
GAAGTAAAATTAGTTGGTGTCCACTTTAACCTAGTTGTGTTGCTTCTGTACTTGCTTTGATATTTGTTTTGTTGTTATTTTCTCCATTTGGAGCTACAACATGCTTTTTCAGACACACAAAGAGCGACTTCAAAAATTTTGACATTACAACTAAATTGCAAACTATCATTTATTTTATGGCGAGAACTTGAGAGAATAAAAGGTCAGAGGGTTTAATAACCTGACAAATTAAAAGGATTTATGTTACAATTGAGCAACAAGCAAACATGATTTTTTTTTAGCAACTGTAATGTTTGTACCGTAAATAAGTAATAAATTTAACATTAAGGAGATAGTTACATTTATTTTACATTGCATTGAATTACATTTAGTTACATTTATTAGTTACATCTGGCCCTTTAAGGACAGACATGATGCTGATGTGGCCCTCGATGAAGATGAGTTTGGCGCCCCTGATCTAGAGAATATACATCTTTAAATAAAATAATTCCAAACTATGTTTTTTGAAAACAAACAGCAGCTCTAGACGTCGTCTAGTTTTCTCATCAGATGAGAGAAAAAGTAAAAATGTTACCTCAAAAACAGTCTCAGCCTCTTATCTAGGACTCAATACTGCGCTGCAAAATGTGTGCAGGAGTACGCTGTACAGTAAGAAAGAGATCCTATTGGCATTTACATCTGCAACTGTGTGTGTTTGTGTGTGTGTGTGTGTGTGTGTGTGTGTGTGTGTGTGTGTGTGTGTGTGTGTGCAGTCTAAATGTGTATCAGGTAAGCGATCCAGGTGGATGGCAGCGCAGGGGCTCAGGTGTCCTTTCTCAGGCGGCAGCTGGTGAGCGCGGCTCGGCGGAGGTCACCCTCAGAGACCCAGCCCCCTCATCGCCTGCTTCCCCGGGCTCGGTTCCACATTGGCCTTGTCATCGTCATCTGATATCAGCTCTACATGCATCGCAACAGCAGGTCCGCCGCATGAGAATGGAGCTCTTTTAATTATTAGGGACAGTGTCTTCAGTGGAGCGATGACGGCTGAAACGCATTGGGCCCCCGGCATGAGGAGAGCAGTTCAGGCACTCAGGCATTCAGCCTCGGAGGCACGGTGATAATTGATCACATTGTAGAGGCGTGTATGTGATACAAAGGGCATGTAAGTGAGTCGTGTTCCTTTTAGCTCAGATTAGCGCGATGTCAAAGCCTCGTGCAGTTTCTGCATTTAGAATTACTGCAGATTGTATTTTGCATATCCTCAGATGCAGCATAGAAACCACAATAAAAGCATAAACAGCACCAGTAAAAGCAAAGATAATCCAATCTGATCAATCGATACCACATTCACGTCAACTGATAGATGAAACCGAAACCGAGCAGAGATGGTAGGGCGCAGCAGGAACGTGACTTTGCTGTTCCGGTCACGCGCCTTGGATTGATATGTGTTGTCTTTTTTTTTTTTTGCTGTTGTTGTTCTTTCCTTTGACTGGTTTGAACTTGCCTTACAAATGAATGGATATTCCAGAAAACCTTACATGTCTGAGCTGCAATGTACGATAAAGCATGGGAATGTCTGTAGTTTCTAATAAAAGCAGGCAGGGTAATTTGTTTGGCCTCATTTCCTATTGCTGACAGATTTTCTACATTAGGATCCTGTAAAGACGGGGTAACAGAAGCATTATTATGGTCGCAACGGGTCAAGACTTCTTCAGACGTTCTTGTGCTGCTGGACTTTGTCAATCCGTACCAGAGGAAGAGGTTTGGAAGGATACCCTATGTGGGACAAATTAAACGGGCTTTATGCTCTGGATGTTAAAGCATGGCCTCTTCAGCTCACCAAGGAAATTGAGTTTGTGACCAAAAAAATGCACTTTCCTCTTAACCCCCCCCTGACCAGCCATCACAGACACACTAACTTTCTCTTTGAAGGCTAAACGGGCAGAAATGAGGGAGGATTGGTTGTTCTGGGGAGTTATGGAAGCCCTGATCCTATTACCCACCCCCCTGAAAAATGTGTCTGCAGGCCCCAGGAGCTTTTAACCTTTCGCAGCTCTGTGCTTTGATTCATGGGAGCGGCGGTTGCTCACATGCAAAGCGTTGCCTTTTTTTGTCAATCCTGGCCCGGTCATTGGAAAATGTGGCTCCAGCGCACTTTGGCCAGGTCATCCTGTAAATGTGGGGATTCCCTTTATCCAAGGGGATGTAAGTCCATCATATGTAAACAGGGAAAAAAAAGTCAAAAGTGTGCATGACAACAACAGAAAACAGATTTGGAAAATAATTAGAAATCTATATAAAAACTTGCTCCAAACTCCTCAATGCTTGAGGCGATGTTGCTTCAGAGAAGGTTTCATGCACCAGCAACACATTTGTTCATCACAGCTCGACATGCAAGTGTAGAAGCATCACAGAAACACACATCCATGAAGCGACAAGTTAACAACTGGGACAAATTGTTTCAGACGGAAACAAGACGTCTCGATTCAGACGTCAGATTTCTCAATGTCTGTTGAATTTACGATGCAAACAACAACAAGTAACAGGATTTAAACAGAGGTTCATTTCCGTCTGCGGTGTCTCAGGATTTCAAAAAGCAGGGGAGGATTTCCAAATGAATAAAAGTCGCCGGTTAAATGGAACACGGTTCAAGACAACGTGTCTGTCAAAGGAATTTGTCAGCGATTAATTAATCATGTTTTAAACTGTTCAACTTTCAGCTAAAAACTTCCTATCAAAGAACAATCAAAAAGGTGCCCACATGTAAATCCTGATGTTTACAAGAATCAAAAGTTTTTGGATCCAGAAACAATGAACAGAAGAGGGAGTTTATCTGATATTTACTGCAATCGGTGGAGTAAACTGGTTAAACTGGTTAACATTTGCTGGGTGGGAAAAAGAGAAACCAAGACGAGATGCTGGACCGGACCAACCATGGATAGGCAGCGGAGAACAGGCGGAACATTTGGAAAGGATGTAAAAGACCTCAGGGGGATAAAAAAAACGTACAGTCATTAAAAGAATTGATGCCTAAATGTACGTACCGGTTTGATTGTTCTGGATGTGTCTCTTGAATATTTGTTGCCAGATCTCTTTCAAAATATGGATAAAATCTTATCGTTTAAGACGCTCCTCATTTCAACAACTTTTTTGCAAAACATTGCGTAACGCTGACAAAAGACTCTTCGGCATCTCCGAGAACTCGGAGGCACCTCACTTTGAAAAAAAAGAGCCTTTGGGTTTTTCGCCAATATTTCGTGACAATCGTGCGTTTGTTAGACTTTGCGATATCGACTTGTGTGGCACTTTCTTAACTGGCTGTGCACCTCTGCTAACGTGTTGGCTCAAATACCACAGAGAAGCTCTGAAAACAGGCATTAAAGCAGACTAAATCCCCCAAGTAGCCGTGTGCTTAGCATGGTCTCTGAAAGGTATCCAACCATTTATGTGAAACCTAAGCGCTTCTTGATCAAAGGCTTTCAGAAAACTGCGAGGTGAATGAGGAGCCTTGTAGAATTCTCAGCTGATTACTTTTTTTTTTTCAGCCAGTGTGTGTGTGTGTGTGTGTGTGTTCAGTGTCTCCAAAGACAGGAATCTTTCACCAGAGAGAGAGCGGATTAGCGCATCAAATCCAGCCCCTTCAATCAATAGGGAGGTAATGGAGCAATAGAAAATATCTGAACGCCGCCTGCCTGCACAGTGGATTTAAGCAGCTTTCTCTTCCGCACGGCCCAGTTTACACCCTGCACGACAATTTCATCAAAAAAAAAGAAAAAAAACAAGACTTACAACTGTTTGTGTACAGGAAGCAGGAAGTGGGAAGACAAATCGGACAGATGATGGTAAAGATAAGCAAGAAAGAACTGCCAATAAATACAATTATAGTTTGTTTGTAAGGACATGAAAGTAGGTGTTGTAGAGTCTGCTATATAACCATTCTCTTATTTTGAAAATTTGTGATGAATAAAAAAGACGACAGCCTCTATGACGCAGTGATAAATGCTAACATCAGCGAGATAACAGGCTGACAGTGACACCGTTAGTTATTTTACTGCTCAACGAACAAAAATACGCAGTAAAACCTTTTGAAATGAGTCTGATTGATACACATTTCGTGTTAATGTGCGTAAAAATGGAATTTTATTTTTAAAAAATTGTGGTTAGAAATGCAGGAATTCTGGCGTTCAGAAGTTTCATCAATGCGACATTTAGCAGACGGTGGTGTGAGCCTGAATGAGCACTGGGATCTTCATCATCGACCACATAGGAGGGAAGGAGACGTGGAAAAAGACTTTTATTACAAATGGGAGGAATACCTGGATTAAAAAATGTGCAACCCTGTATGCGTTTGTAGTTGGGATAAAGTTTACCACAGAGGAACTTTCTTTGCTGCGCCTGACAGTAGCCGTAACCCATTTAGTTTGTGTTTGTACAAACACGACCCCTGACCTCCTCCTGCGGGCTCTCGACCTCCCTCGCTGACCCGTCAACAAACCAATTTGTCAACAGCGACCCTCCAAGTCCGAACCGGTCACTGTGACTTCTCCGCTCAAGCCTCTGCAATCGATACGAGGACTTTGTGAACGCTTAGAGGGGAGATAAAGAGCAGAGCCTGTAGCGCTTTCTCATAAATATAAATGAACACCGTCGTCTCCATCTTATACAAGCTGGAGTTCAATCACTAATGCGCTGTTTAACATTTACATCTTTTTACCACTGCAATGTACGAAATTACTTGTGGGCACCACTTCTCATGAAGGAGATAAGTGCCTGGAAACACTTATACTTAGACAATAATACTCTCAGATACTGAAAGTTGTGAGCACATTTTGCGTATTTAGTTTATATATCTAACTTCACCTCATTCTCCTCTTTAAAAGGCAGTCACGTGTCAGTAAATATAAATTTTACAACGACAGATAAATAAATAATCCATAAAACTTTAAAAATCTTTTAAAAAAAAGACGTAAAATGTTGTATTTTCAAATACAGAGACAAGATACAGATGACTTTTAGCTTTATAATAGAAAGAAAAATGTATGAAGAAGGGCAGGAGATTAAATCCATGATTGGCACAGCGGAGGAAGCAAAACGCTTGATTGGCACATGTAGATTACGGATCCTGCGGTGTGGCGGCGGTCCACCTCGTCGAGCCCCAGCATGAAGCCAGCTGTGGAAACACTTTGCTTCGCAGTTTTTCCATGTCTCCTATGACATAAGATATTAGCAGCTCCCGCTTCATGAATCTATGTCATGCATGAAAGCAGGAGAAAGGAATCAAAGAAGTCCTACTAACTTACTGAGAGGAGACCACTGCTGGTTTTATGTTTTTTTACCTCGCTATCTCTTTGTCATCGTCAACTTTGTCTTTTCCTGTCACCTTCCCTCTACTCCTTTGTACAACATGGTGAGGTCAAATCAGGAGATGACCTGGAGGAAAACCAAAACCAGGAATATATTAAGCAGGAAGTGACAAAAAGAGATCTACATTTAGAACCGATTTGCTTTTTTTAAAGCTGGACAATCCACCAGCGACTAGAGAAGTGCATTCAGCTACACGCCTCACGATCAGCGTTACGGGTAAGTCGCACGGCGCCCGGCGCCGCCTTGGCAAGCGACGCCGTTTCCAGCAACAGATGGAGAGCGCCTGCATTAACGCTGATGGTACCGCCATTCTCTGAGGCCTCATTCCCATCATTCTCTCTTTTCAAGCGCTGAAGACAGAAGCGGCGATTCAAAAACTGTCAAAGCTGCAGTGAGGACAGTGTGAAAATGCGATAACGCAAGACAACCGAACAGCCCTCTGCAGCACAAAGGAGATTTTGGAAGGTGGGATGACAGACCTCTTTGGGTTTTAACTCGTCACAGATGGCTTTCCCTAAAATTGATATGGGTTGATCAAGAGTTCTTACATCTATTATGTCTCACGCTAGCAAATGATCTGACCTGCTACTCAAAAATATGGCTTTAGTGTAGAGATATGGTTGTTGTTTGTGATTCCCAGTAAACACAAAAAGCTAAACTTGGCTTGGATAACTTTGGGGAAGCAAATAGTCATTAATGATTTAGAAAGGAGAGAGTGTAAACTAAATAATTTGAAATCTTGTGGCTGAAACTTTCCAAAACTTCTACAATCAATAAGATTTTTGATTCAATATGTGCTGGAACTTGGACTCATCTTTAAAATATTAGATCGTACCACTAATGGTCCAAAAAGCTGTGTGCATGGAGGTCATGGGAAGGCAAGTGGAGCATTAAGAAGTATTTACAGGTGTTGTTTTGTACGAGTCAGGGAACGGAGGTGAAGTCGGTGCAGGATGAGAGGCGGGGCCCCTGGCATCGGCACGCAATCCATTTGTTCACGGCACAGACGTTAATGCTTAAAGCAGCTCCGAGCCAAAAAACATAAGGTAGTGCTTTTAATCAAAAGTCGCACGCATTATCTCTGCACATCAGAGGGTGACTAAGAGGTGAGCAAAAGCTAATTTGGTTTTTCAAGCAAAGGGGATGACGGGGCGGGTCCCTGTCCGCGGACCACGTGTCGGGGAAATGAGGAACGTGTGCGGTATCAGGATGCTGGCAGGCGAAGGGGGGTTTGAACATGGAGGTAGGATTAAGGCTGTCAATAGACTACAGTGTGGCTGATCCTGTAAGAGTCGTCTCGGGGGTTAAAGACTGGGAAATCAGTCTCGCAGCACACACTGGCTCTTTGCAGGCTTCTTCCTCTAGTGGCTGATGAGGTGTGTTAGCTGATTAATGCCGCACAGAACTTTGGAGGTCATTTCCAGGACTTTAATTAGGCCAGGCACTAACTAAATCACACTTACAGAATTGAGTTCTCAGTCGAGTATCTTCAATTAGGCTCAGCAGAGGGCCAGGAAACCTGATTACCGTGTTTACTCGAGGAGTAATCCCAACTTTAAAAGGTCAAGGGGTTGAATAATGGAATATCTGTTACCTACTGCAGATACAGGGGATTCGGACAGAATGAAAAGTTATGCACGCCGTTTACAGTATTTGCGATACGTGCAGAGGTTGTTTGGAGAGACTCGTGCTATAGCCCAGACAGCCAAATCAGATTAACAAGCCAAATTCCAGTACTTTCCCCCCAACTGTATGGAGAGGTTGATCGCATTACAACAATGACCCCTCCTCCCTAAAACCTACAGGAACTGGCTCTTTATGGCTTCTAATTAATCGACCGGCCAACCTGCCCACCAGCACATCTGTGACAACTTATCTTGAGTCGTACCTCGTCCTGTTTGCTGAGCTTTGCTCAAAATAAAACGGGTTTTGTGTCTCATTGAATCGCAGGTTCAGAGGTGTGGGATCTCGTGTGGGAGGCCCCCCGCCCCCCGAGTGAAAGCAGCACTCAAAAAGAGGAGAATCCTGTTTATCTTTGCTATTTAATGGTGTATTTATTCTAAAATGTATTCTAAATGTCTATGCAAAGCGACGCAAACCAAACCGATGAATGAAAGCTGCCGTCACGTGACACTTTGGATTGAAAAATGTGATAAATGACTTTAGCCAAAGTCGTCTCGGTGCACGCCTTCCTCCCCCCGTCTCCGTCTCCGGCCTACGCCCACGCAGAAGAGCCATCAAAGCGTTGTGCGTGTGGTCAGACGGAACATGTTTTCTTTCCTGCCTTCACCGTTTTACGAGCGACCGCAACATATTTCTATTTCTCTTTGCTTTCCCTTTTTTTTTTTTTTTTTTTTTTTTTTCCCCTTCCTCAATCGAGCCTCGTCTGTCGCTGCGATGGCATACCGCTCCGGGTATCTGGCTAACACGTTACGTGTTCGGTTTAAACACCCATATTCTGGCGCTGTCTGGGAGAAGGCATGCATAATTTAGATGGAGGAGAAGTTTGGGAGGAGACCAAGAGGAGCGCAGGAGCGGCAAACAACAACACATTAGTCTGATCGCTCGGGGATATTCCGTCTTGTTGAGAATCAATGTTTCATACTGTGGGATTTTTTTCTCAGAGGAAAATGTGTTGTGAATGTTTTTTGTTTTTTTTTGCTACGGGGATGGCGGCCAATCTCTGACGGAAAATCAAATAAGGAGTGCAGAACTTCAGAGAACAAATCTCCAGACCACCCGAGTTAGCATCTAGCTTTTTTGGCATGTGATGCTTTTCTATCAGGCGCAGTTTTTATGAATGGGACCCAGCTAAAAACCGATCTGACCAGGTTTCCTGATGATAAGACAGGTTCATTTTTCACCGATCCCTCAAATTATAACTACCTCTATAAACACTGGAGTCAAGCCAAGGGTTTAGTAAAACATCCTTTATTTTTTTTAGGGCATATTAAAGTAAAAAAAAAAATGAACTGCTGACTAATTCCAACCCTTTTCTTTAGGGCGTGAATGGAAAGAGTTTCTCTGGCTTCACTGAGCATCAGTTCATCATAAAGTCCACGGGTCCATTGAGGCCACAGTCAAAGTTTTGGTGGACTGATGAAGCTCGCTCCATTGTCGCTCCATTGTCAAACTAATTAACAGAGTATGCAGATGATGTGCTAATACTTCTGAAAACGAGTGATATTCTCAGCTATGATGACAAAGAAACACAGGGAACATATTGACAGAATACCCTCCAGGATTTTTTGCTCGTAAAATCGTTTTTACGCCCTTTACATTCAAAGGTCAGCAGCCATGTGCTTGTCGTTTTGAAGCCTTCTCTTGGAATCCCAGTGGAAGTCGTCACTTTTTTTTTTTTTTTTTTGTCTGTGCTCAGGATTGTGAGTCTGGACACTACAAGGGGAGAGAACCCACTGAGATCTGTTTTACTAACAGATGGGAACTTGTGGGTCCATTAGGCTGAGATGCACGCTTCAGTGGCTCCAGTCAGGAACGATGCACAATCTATTGATTCTCCAGTGTAAAGAAAATTACAATCCAGACGTCTCGTTTGCAATTCTTAAGCATATGCCGGAAAAAGCCATTCTATTTATGTGATATCGGCTCGCTGGGAACTTTTTCTCATTGGCAGTTGTGTGGCTGGAGAGCAGATGATGGATCTGCTGCACATTTGCCACCTGTGCGTCCACAAAAAAAAAAAAAGTTAAAGTTTGTTTCTTTCATATTAAAACCCCGTCAATTAAACAAATTTAAACATAAGATCCCTCCTTTGCGGGAGGAACAATTAATGATCAATTTTAGATCACGTCCAATAAGCGACGCTCATGCTTGTATCTCCAAACACACCACTCGTCAAACCTTGAACCAGATGAGCGGCTGCAGCAGGAAGCTGTGCCCATCTGCCAGCTAACGGTAAGAGGATAGAGCTTCAGCATGTGATCACCAAAACTGGATGACCGGAGAGCGGGGAAAAAGTTTGAGTCTTCTAGCAGACGGCAGTTTGTGTTCCAGTTTTTACTGCTAGCAGAATCACAATCTGGCATAAGTGGAATGGATCCTGGGAAGCTTTTCTGACTGGTGCCAACAGTTCTGTACAAGCTGCTGCTGATGTGGGGGTTTTATGCATCATATCGTAATTTTAGACTCACTGGAACAACCTGAAGAGGACATAACTCAACTGATTTTACATTTCGGCGCTGTTACCCAGCTGTATCCTGGGTAATGTCAGTTTATAGTCCAGTAGAGTACACAAATTTGTTGGTAGAACTTTTGGAGCTCGTGTTTGTGGGCCCGTCTTATCTGAGCTTCAACATAACTGCACACCCGTTGCGTTGTGAATTTGGAAAGTGTGTTTAATTTATGACATTACAAAGTTATAAACTTCTCAATGTGTCTTGCTGTTTTCCATGTTTTTTAGTATTTAACCCAGGGCTACCTGTGATGAGATCCTGCATGAAGGCAGGATGCCGAAAAGAGTCGGCATGATCTTTTTGAAACTAAACAACCAAAAACCATCTTTCTTCCAGGGGAAACAACCGCTTTGCATACCTAAAAGAGGATATATTCTGTCAGACACGCTAACACACCAGCCAAGAAAATCGGTGCTGGTGTGTTAGCGCCCAAGAGGGAAACAGTCTGAAAGTTTCCACCATCGTAGGACGAGTTTGACGGCGAGGGACGGTCTGGCCAGCAATCTGAGTGAGGACAGCAGCTTGTTGCAGAATCCTATCTGCTGTTGGAGCTCCTGCTGCTGCGAGGGAGATAATGGGTTTTGTTTCTCCTCCAGGCTTCCCCCGTCTGCGTCTGCTAAAGCAGACTGGCCCGTTTTATGAGACAGGAGGAAAAATGGGTGGAGGATGAAAAGGATGGATGAAAAGATTGGAAAGAGGGTAAGGAGAATTTTACCTCGGGCTCTGAACAATGTCATCCTGTCGTGATTCATGTGTTGGCAGTCAAGATGCGGTATTTCATGCCTTGTTTTTGCGGTGGCGGAAGTAGACGAAGCGGCGGTCGTACCGACCTGTGTTTATGTTTATTTGCATTCACGTACTCGCGGTCGCGATTTACAAGTTGCCAGTAAACGCCAGGAGAAATCGATAACAGTAATCCCTCGGGCATTCGCCCATCGACACACGCGGCTTCACCTCATCGCAGATTTTTGGTAGATAGTCACGTGATGCCATACGCGCATTCTACTGGCTGATGGCATCCGGAAGTGCGCTCAATTCTGTGAGTCTCTGACTTACGTGAGACACAAAAGTGCTTTAAACAGTCTATCAGAATGTTGGAAAAGGTAATACAGATAGAAGGTGGTTTAATATCAGTATGGGGAGGGTTCATAAGCGTTTAAATTACCGTTAATAATAAAATAAATAGTTCGTGACTCGATCGTGGAATTCGTTAATCGCGTGTGATTCCTGGAACGCATTAACCGCGGAGTAGCGAGGGCGAACTGTAGTTCGTCGCTATATTATAGAATTTTGTAGTTGCGGGCTGGAACGCATCAACCGGGAGTAAACGTCACTGTAAAGGTGATTCATGGCGTGAAAGAGCATCAATGAGTTGCAGGAATAATTAGAGATGCGTTTGACGACGTGGGAATTTTATGGGGAAAGTCAGCAACATTCCAAAGGAGCTGATTCAGTTTTAATGATAGAAATAACAATGTGAAGTTCTAAATAGACGTGGTGCCTTGTTATTAACTTTGTCCTGATACTTGACAGGTATCGGCTCCAGTCATTCTTATGCATCACCTCGATAATTGCGATTTAATAGAACGCAATCAATTTTCCATTAAAAAAGAGCTGGAATGCAACTGTTATTTATGAAAAGTGAAGGTGAGTTTCACTCATGTTCTTCAGCATTGATGCAAGTTCAATTAGGGTGTGTGTGTGTGTATGTGTGTGTGTGTGTGTGTGTAGTGCTGGAGGCTGGCCAGTGTACAGCATACCTGTGGTGTTTCTTCTCACCAGAAAGTACAGGGTGGTGCAACTGCTCCCAAACAGAGGTTAGAAGCAGGCCGGAGTCCAACGCTGAGGCTAACTCTCAACCTGGCAACGTGCTTTTTGGATTTTCTAGTAGTCTGTGGAAGTGCGTTTGGCTCGGAGAATATCTGGCAGTAAAAAAAAAGAGAGAGAGACGGAGATGGCAAGAAAGAAATGAATGTTGGGAAAAAAAAAAAAAAAAAGCAGCCTCTGCACGAGGATAAGGGAGCAGGAACAAAGCACATTACTCTTCATTTTTGTCACATACGACTTGCCAGCAACCATATGGTGGAAGAAAAAACAAGCCACAGAATTATGATGAATGCCGTCAAAGACGAAAAGCAGCTGCAAATGCACAACATGCTGCATGCATACCATCCTTAAATTTAGCCTCATTTGGGTATTTTCTATTAGATTAAATCGCTGGCGTTGCCAAACTAATTAAATTTCCCCATGATCACGTTCTCTCTGTTTTGACAGTATCGGATTTGATAGTATGTCACGCTCGATTTTGCACTCTTTGTAGGAATACCTAATAACCTACTGTTAAAAAATGCTCGGCTTCCTTTCTAGGTTACGTCCCCTCCCTGTGACAGAGCCACCACCCTGGATATAACAGGCTTTCAACGGCGCTCTGGGTTATCATCGGGTCCATCCACCAGTCTCAAGGCTAATATCTTTGTCTCAAGGGTGCACAGATTACCATCATTTTCCTCCCTCCTGTTGTCGGTCACAAAAGTGGAGGCTCAGCTGTCTCCTGAAGCCGGTCTTTACTTGACCCTTTGCTGTTGTCAAAACATTTTCATTACATTGCAGCTTAAGCTCTTAAAGACCTCCTTCTAAGACTAAACATGAGGTCAAAAAAGGGTGCCGCCCAGAAAAAAGCAGGAGAGGCGACGAGGGATCTGGTTCGTAGTCACCCTCTTTTTACGCCTCTACACCTCCCACAAAATTAGCTTGATAACAAACCTTTACCGCTGCGAGTTGTATGTCGAATTTTATGGTTTCTCAACTGGACTTTTTTTATTTTTCTCCCTTTCCATTCCCCTTCTGTCTCTTTTGTGCATGTAATGTTCCCTCCTCCATTATTTCAAAAATAAACAACTTCTCTCCGTCTGGATGTTCTCCAAACCCGTAACACTTTACAACTCTGTAAAAATGAGCAGAATAAAAAAAAAAAAAAAATCCCACATTTGATGATTTTGCAGGCCTCCCATGCGCCGCTTGGACTCACCCCCGACCAGTCACCCGTCCAGAACCGAGCAAACCTCGAACGCTGATGCTGAGAGGAAGAAAAAAGGTGCAAACTGCCTTTAAATTTAGGGGTGTTAATCAGCCTATTTCATGATGTCATACACTATTTATTTCTGGATTCTTTTTGTACTCTGAAACACTGATTATTTAAACATATTTGCCATTTAGGGATCAGAAAAATTTGATCTGAAAAGGAGCTTGATGAACATCTAACAAATAACATCCAGAAACGGAAAATAAGACTCATCTGAGGAATCTAAAATTAGCATCCGCAATGGAACCATTACGATATGCTACAAAGTAAGGGCTTAATTAAAAGTACTCCAACACACAACTTGGAATTAAGAAAAGAATTACACGTCTCTTCCTCCACATACATCCACGTGATGCTGCAGGAAGTTCAATGCAAATAAATCTTCGGTCTTTGTTGCTTCAAGTAGCTCAAAATCTCAAGTCATCCGTCTCAGCATACCATTTACCGTCTCACAGAGACAAGAATGAAGCATTCGCCAGCTTAAGTAAATGCTTTGACTTTGAAACGGCTCTATTTAACTGAAATATGTTTGAGAAGAAGCTTCAATGGAGCACAGTGTAGCCCGTGGGCTAAGCGCTAGAAAATATAGGGAGAGAGGGAGAACCGAATGTGGTTTTTGGCACTTGGAAGTGGTTTTGTATTGGATACTGTATGTTGAAAGCTTCTATGAATGATTTGAGTTTTAACTCTCTTTATATGTTGGTGGGGTTTGAAAATAAAATTACAAGATATCCCACTTATCGGGGCGGATTGGCTCGGCGAGTGTTTGTTCTTGGATTTTTGAGGAGACTGTTATTAATTAGCGTTGTGGCAGACTATGAATTCTGTCATGATTTACAACCGCGTAGCTAAATCAAGTCAAAGAAAAAGCCTGGCTGGAAGGAGAGAAAATACCGAGGCTCCGGCTTTTATTAATCCGCAGTGATTAGAGGAACTGTTGAACCGGTGGTGATTTTTCTGGTGCCTCTCACATCGTGATAAACGTGATGGACAGGATGACCCGGGGGCATTTATCTCGGTTAAGCCTTCCCACAATTAGGGGGCTGTATGATTACCCTGTATAAACTCCGGACCTGACCTCTCCAGTTGCTCCTGCTCTTTTGTCGTTCTTGCGGCGGGAAGGCATTCGGCTGCCGCTGTCGAACTCAGTTTCTAATAGTGTCATTTTATTTTTGAGCTTGCGCCGCTTGCCAGGTCTTTGCTGCTAAAGTTCAGCAGAGGGATGAGTTTGGGTGTGATTTTTTTTGTTTTGTTTTGTTTTGTTTTGTTTTATTGTGTGTGTGTGTGTGTGTGTGTGTGTGTGTGTGTGTGTGTGTGTGTTTGCTCGGTTTTTCCAGTGAAATCCAAATAAAATGATTGATGGCCGTAAAGGCCCAGTGTAAGGCCGAGGCATGTTTCACAGCCCACAGGCTTCTGAGTCTAATTAACTTGTTTACGCAGACGGGGAACAGGAATGGGTGTAGGCAGATGTAGAAACGTGGATTTTTTTTTTTTTTTTTTTGGACAGACGAGGCATCTTTATTACTGTGGATTCCGATCATCTCTCCTCCCTTTGGAGAAAGTGGGTGTAAGGAGGAGGAAAATCATGTTTGGCAAAGTTTTTTTTTTTTGTTTGTTTTTCCTCAAAAACCATCTCAGATTTTCAAATCACCGCAACCGTGACAAATGCAAAATAAAGTGAACAATAAAGAAGAGTCGAGGGGGCTGTGTTGTGGTCAAAAACATGGAGTTTTTTTAGGATGCCGTTCGGATTCGGTTTGTTAGGTGTTTTGATATTTTTGGCAGAAACCGCCGTTTTTTTGTGGTTTGGTGGTTTGCGTTTGAGATGAACCAAAAAGTCTGCATCGCAGCCCACAAAACAGGCTTCGCAGCCGTCAATCACAGCTTCCACTCGGAGTGATGGAGCTCTTCCTCCCTCGTCTTCAAGAGGATTGTCCAAAGGGAAACTTTCTCACCATTCTCAACCCAAAATAAACCCATTAAAACGGGGGTAGGAGTGGAGTTCTCCTGCTAAACGCTTTGTGTGGGGGAAGATTTCATTTTGTACGACTGAACGGCTCAGATTGGTCGCACACTGTTGCATCGTTTTAATAACTCCTAAAGTACTTGAATGTAATTTATAGAGATCTTTACAATGAATTTGACAAGGTTTTTAAACAGCAGAGCTTTTCCTTTATTGCACTCCAAATACAGCTCTATGGAGATTTACAATAATACCCTTAAGCATCGCCTGACGCAGATAAGAATTCTGCGCTGGCATAGGAAAGATAAGAAATACCTCAGGGGCACCTGTTCACGCAGGTGGGGGGGAGGGGGATCCTGTGTGAAGGTTTCTGAATAGGCTTTTGGTACCTGTTAACGTCACACACACACACACACACACACACACACACACAACCTCCTGTCCTCGACCACAATTAACTCACCTTTCAGTATAAAAGTCCTCGGACCTGCTGGACGAGGCAGCAGATGTTGCGTTGGCCCGTTCACGCAGACATGCTTGATCCAGGATGATTGGCCGTAATTATAGGATGTAAGATGATAGCGTGGTGGTGGTGGGGGGGGGGGGGATAGGCGACCCATTGAGACGTCGGCCCCACCAGTGTTTATGAATGCATTCAGGTACTTTCACCAGTGCAGCCTGGACAGAGCGGGGGTGGTGGTGGTGGTGGGGGGGGTTGATGGAGTGAGGACTACGATTTCAATAGGAACACCTGGAGAAGTGGACGGGGTTAAACAGTGAAAGGTTTGTGAGCATGTGTGTGTGTGTGTGTGTGTGTGTGTGTGTGTGTGTGTGTGTGTGTGTGTTGGTGGAGTCTCACCTGGTGTTTATTGGGAAGCTTATTTTGCTATTTTTTTATAATTTGTCATCTAGCATTTTAAATTTTTCAGGTGTGTTTTTCCAGCTGTCGATTAGCTTAGCGTTGCATAAAAGGGCGTAGATCCACTTTTACAGGTGACTGCATGACAAAATATATTATTTATCGAATCTGCATGAACAAATATCGTGCAGTTACAAATTTTGTTGATCATTGCAATTCTTTTTTTTTTTTTATTTAAGTCAGGATAGTTGTTAAGCTAGCTAAGCTAAGGTACTCTCTCAGGTGTGTGTTCCTGGAATAAGGCACAACTAAAACCTAACACTTTAAAATGTATACAGTACTGTAAAACATTTAGTCACATTAAATGGAATTAGTTGCAATTCCTACTTTCAATTTTGCTAAAAATTTGAATAATTGTTCATTGATCAGTGACCCACCCTTTCTTAGAACTACACCTAAATCCTTGTTTATCTTTTTGAGATATCTTATGCACAAATACACAAAAATACATGATAACATTACCCCATTGGAGGAGGCCATGCTCTCTTTTATAAAAGTTTTTCTTCAAAAAGAGCGTGAGCTCACGCGTCCAGTATGTCCCCAACGACCACAAATCTAATTTATTTTAACGAGCTTTGCTCGAAACAGAATCTTGTGTCATCATCCCTTAAGACTAAAACAAATTCGAGCAAATGACATGAGCAACTTTGTCAGCCTAGAAGACAAATAGAGAAAGAGAGAGAGAGACCAGGGAGAAAGAACTGAGGAGGAGAACAGGAAAAAATACGAAAAGGCTGTGTGGTGGGAGGCACCTAATTGTCTACTGCAGCATGTAATGAAAAGCTTACTTCACATCAATCTTTCATTATTAAGAGCTATTTCTGTCTTGATGCAATGGACAAATAGATTCGTCTTCAGGAGGAAGAGTCTGCTAACTACGCAGGGAAAAAAAAGAGAAGGCAAAAATACAAAAACACACCCCAGAAGGATCTGAATGGCTTGTATGCTAGGTCTAATTTCATTGGATGCTTTATTTTCAGCTTGATCTCAAAATATATATATGTGGGGGAAAAAATTAGACATTATTTAATTGATGAAATCAGCTTCTATTGCAGTTCCTGGTTCTTCATGTTGTCTTTGAGAACACTGCCTCCTATCTGTGAACACTAGATGACACTTCAGTTTTTTTAGAGCAGAACAAATGATGACATCTAAAAATGTTTGATTAAAAAACTTCCTTTTCTGAGTTGCATACTGCACCGCTTCATCCGTCAGCTGCGAGAGAGAACCAGTGAAGCGTTGAAAGTGTATTTGAGCAAACTGGGGCCCCCGAGCTGAGGCCGGTGGGACGTGGCGATGATGAAGAGGAGGGAGGATCATGAGCGGGTTAATACGGGGTGGAGAGACACGTCTATGTGGATTTCACTCTCCATCCTCCAAATAACTCCACTGGATAAAATATGCTTTGAGTGGAGATGATTACCTTTTTATCACTGTTCTCTATATTTATCCCCCCCCACCACCACCACCAACTCTCTTCCTCTCCACAGCATCTCTCTCTCTGCACTCAGGAAAATAAGCCTCAGTCTCCATGATGCTCACTTCTTAAAAGTCCTGAAGAGATTAGTACTTTGAACTTGCACGGCTTCATTTCCACTCCGACACCCTCTTAACTTTTGAAGGTAAAGTACATCAGATTACACAAAAGTTTGAGGAGGAAATGTGTGTGAGAGTGTGTGTTTGTGTGTGTGTGCTGAAGAACCAGGCCAAAGTTAAACCAAAAATAATTATGATAATTATTAAATGTCTGAACTCTATCCCGGGAGTGTAAGCCTTCTGTCCAGGATGGAATTGATTGTATTTGTCTAGACATTTGTAAAAGAATAGTTGTGGTTATTATCCACCTTTAGAAAACTTCAGTAGGATATGCACCAAAACCTCAAAATAAGAGGCCATTTTACTGCAACATAAAAAGACTTTTAAAATTAATGAATAAATAAAATGTGATTTTTACATTAATAGTTCATTCCCTTCTCATCACTGTGAGGTTCCCTGGCAACATGAATGATGCTTCCTACCTGTGGCGTCTCCTACAAACCTTCAACCCCACAATGTCGCAAAAAAGACCCATTCAAGAAGTAGCTCTATCCCTTTACACAAGTAATTCAACTAAGTGCAGTTTTGAGTTACTTTTGAGTACTTCCACTACTCCTGAGGCAAGTATTGATCCGTTTAATCCACCTAAATAACCGTTACTTTTCAGATTGAGGTGTTGGATTTAAATATTTGATCATTTTAGAGATTAAAGATGAGAAACTGCTTGTATTTTTTCATTTCAATGACTCTTCGCGGTCAAACGATCAATTTCTGAAGCAGATACTTGCATATGTTTTTTGGTTTTTTTTGCATTCATGTCTTTTTTTTTTTTTTTTTTTTTTTACTGATGTATTTACTCCAGTCGAACACCTGGAAACTTAGTCCATCGCTGCCCGTTCTGTTCTTCATTAACTCCCATCCCACTACTGTAATGTGTTCTGTGGTTGAGTAGCGCCGCTACGGTGGCCTGAGATTGTCAGGCGGAGACTATTTTCCCAGCTGTCTCAGGAACGCCAGGCATGAGGGAACGACGGAGGAGTGACGGATCCGTATCCCTGAGGATTAGCATGCAGAAGACATCCTGGTTTGCTGAGCAGGAGCGGATTTAAAAGCACTTTTCTGATAATAATGCATCTCTGAAGTCGGCAGGACGGGGAGGAGGACTCGCAGGAGGAGACCCTTTGTGAAGAAACGGTGGTGGTGATGGAAAGGGGGGGGGGGCGCACATGGCGGAGAAAAGCAAACACGACCTCATCCCTGTCCTCTTTGAACTACGAACCACCTGCTCCCTCCTAAAACAACTCGTCTGGCTTTTCTTTTCTTTTTTTTTTTTATTATTTTGCTGCTCTCCGTTAGAACACATGCTCACGGGGGCGGGGGGGGGGGATTTTTCTCATGTGATCTTTTTTTCCTCCTCTGTTTAAGCCGCGCATATAAAGACGTCATCTTGTGAAACATCCCAGCTTTCTATAGATGAAAGAACAGAAATCGTGCACGTTGGCATTTTAAGACAAAGACGTGAGGAAAGAACTGTCTCTTCCCCCTTGAAAGGGAAAGTGTGTTTTCAGAGTTTAGACGTCTCAATCCGTCATGATTCAGTTTGAGATATGTTCATCCGTGCATTCATCCCCAGCAGGCATCAAAAAGGCCCCCCAACAGCAGCCTCCGCCACACCCCGGGTGGAGGTTACGCTGTAAAATGCCACTATTGTCATCTCCTAGAACCATCTGCCCAACTTTCTCCAGCGCCTGCGCCCCCCCCCCATTCCCACCTCCATTGCCACTTGTTACCACAGAGCAGCCAGCCACAATGGGCTGTCACCTTGTAATGAACCCTCAGGGTGCACGGCACTGATTTAAAGTCCCATTACAGTCACAATACAGAGGGACTGCAGAAATGATGGCCTCGGTGTGGCGATTTGTTGGCTCCCGGCGCAGATGGTGGATGGTTTTGTTTTTTTCCACACAGTAAATGTAACTGGGTAAACTGTGTTGGACGATGAAGGTGAAAGTGTAACAGATTGGTGTTCTTGCGTTTTTACCTGGTGCCAAACTTTGTTTTGACGACTTATTTCTAGAAAAACAGAATCGAGGCTTCAATATTCCGCATCGCTGAAGAGGAAAATGAAAACGGGCATTAAAATTAATACATTACAGCGCGTTCATAAAAAATGCAGGTGTTGCCATCAATATGCACCAACTCTGCCGTGGTGATGGAAAAAGAACACGACTTCTGTTCGGGGGCCGATCGTGTTGACTCTTGTTTCCTCCGAGCTGCCCCCCCACCCCCACCCCCCGCTGTGTGAGGCGTGTTTGCAAAGGCCGGCGAGCAGCGTGAGGCCGGAGGGACGGCGTCCGCTCGCGTCACGTGGCTTCTTTTCATCTCTACGTGCCGCCGCCGCGGCAGGTCAGGGGGTGAAGGGCACCACAGTGGCAAAGCATGCTGGGATACATGGATTGTGAGTCACTCACCCGCTGGCGCTCACACGGGCCCCTTTGGAGGGTTTTGGCGGCACTTGTCGCTATGGGTACGTTGGCAGCTGCTCTAACGCCGCATGGAAACCGACCTATGGGGCATTCGTTCTGGTCGGATCCACGTTGGACGTCTTTAATTCTTCATTTGTATTCAAACGGAGATCGACTACTTGAGAACTTCTCCTCTGGTGTTCGGCATATAGGTCCTAACCACACACGACATAAGTTGTTAAGCTTAGATGGCTGGCAAAACCCCTGGACCTGAATACACCTCCTGTGGCTTTCTCTGGTTATCTTTGGTAACGATGGGGTGAGAGATATTGTCTTGGATACTAATCAAAAGGAGACTGTAAGGAGAATAATGAGACCACCACAGTATAAATATGAAGCAAGCAGTAGCTAATACCTAATGCTGTTTGGATAAGTAGTAAGGAGGAAAGTGTGTGTTAGTCTGTCCAATACATCTTCCATTCAGCGCAGGATGTACGTAAACTGTGTGTCCAGCGATGCTAACTCCCAGCTGTCAATCCAATAAATGGGCTCCAAACTTTAGAAACTGCTTCCAAAAACACATCTTAAGACATTTATGATCCTCTTTCCAAAAAAAAAACAAAAACTGGAAGCTTTGAGCGATCGCTAGCGGCATCGATTTGAGTTTATATTTCCACGCACGCAGAGCAAGGAGACTTTTGACTGGAACTCAGGGTATTTCAGCTCGTCTATTGATGGACGTGCTTCGTGTGCACTTTCAAACTAAAACAACCCAGGATTACGTACGCCGAGCTCGTCACATCACTCACCCTCCGGGATGGAGAAACACTGGATCAAACGCCAGCTCGTGTCTCGTTCGCGCTCGGCTCTGGAGAATCTGTGAAATGATTTGCGAGAGCGGCGTTGGAATGACGGGAAAAGGTGTTGAGTTACACGCTGAGAGAAGTCTGTTTGAAGCAGGGTGTCAGCAGAGATTTGCTTATAATGCTGATGGTTTACATTTAACAGGTTGATTAGTATATTGATATCGTCAGGTCTGACAGTTTCTTGTGTCCTTCTACCTTTCTGGTCTTTGTACGGTCTGGATTAATTAGCCACGTGCTAACCCGCCAACTCCTTTCACTTCTTCCTGGCCAGATCTCCATATTAATCCTCCACAGCAATTCAAAACACACTGAGCAATAACGATCAGGAATATTTAGTCTCTTTCCTCCATCTGAGAAGAATGAAATCGCACTGCAACTGAATAAGACTTGTTTTCTTTCCACTAGTTAACTCGTCTTTCCAGAAGATGAAACCAAATTGTCCATTTGAGACGACTTCTGGCCGTCATCTTGACCTTTACGGAGACAAAGTGATAATCACTGGACCAGCAGTAGCTGCTGAGTTTACACGGTGATTGAATGTTGCATCCTCGACGACGCTAGGAAAGCTCATCAGGCATGTGTGTCCCAGCTGGCATGGAGGCAATATGAAACACATAAACCCTTCCGTTATTAATGACTCTGTCGAGCTGAGAGCCTCTGATGCTATTCGGAGATAGGGCGCTAAATGTCCCTGAGTACTGAGAACATAACATTATGAGCATTCATATAAATATCCTCTCATCTCAGCACAAGACTCGCCTGTCCTTGAGTTCCCATGAATATAATAAAGAGGTGGGCCTCTGGTAACTCAATACCCAGATATTGCCTGCAGTGGTGGCGCCGAGAGATGAAATGAAATCAGAACAAGGTGATGACAATGATGCCACTTGTGGTGGAGTTGGAGACTTAAGGATCCATTTCCCTCATTTTTCACCCCCCCCACCCCACCCCTCTTGAAGTCTCCAGTGTCCCTCTTTAGCTTCCCCTTGGAACTCCTTGCCTTTATAATGGTGGTAATAAAAATAAATCAAAAACTAAGTTAGAGTATTTCAAATATGGGAATCATGACATTAAGCGATGGTAAAACTTGTTGGTGAATGAAAGTCATCGGATCAGAACTGTTGAGCCTGACGGGAGCCAAAGATACCAGATTGATGGCCCGTCAACTTACGGAGTTACTATAACAAGGTTTTAATGGATTTTCCTGAACTACAATTAGCTGACCTTCCCAAAGAGGGACGGAATCATTAAAGTAAAGGATTTTATCTGATTGGTTCTTTTGATCGCAAGACCGATCATCAGATGCAAAAGAAAGTGAGCAGACAGACAATCCACAGGCTTTCATTGGGGTGATTTTGTATCTGCCAAATATCCCATCAAATTTTCTTCTTCCCGAAAGCGTGGGCGATCTGAGGAATTCTGAAACGTCTTGTTGACAACAGAACCGATGCCAAATGGAAAAAACCCCGGTTCAAGACAAGAGTCTTCAACATTCTACAGGCATCCCCCAATAACAGCCAGACCCGCCAATAAGATCCCGTGATGAGCCAAGAGGCTGTCATCTTTGGGGGGTCCCAAATGTCTTTTAGCACCCGGCTCTGTCACACACCTGCCACTGTCTTTTATAAGAGCTGAGATGACGCTGGATCTGTGCCAATCAGATCCGGCTCCTCCTGCAGCACTTCAATAACAACGTCAGTGTCAGGTTCCCCTTTAGCAGTGTGCTACACATGGATGGGGGGCAATCAAAGGCCACTGTTTAACATTAGGGGGGAGGAGATTGGCCTGAATTTAACCCTGGGATGTCCTTTTCTCAGGAGCCTTCAACAGACTGAAACTTGCAGCGTGCCAGTGTCCAATTTCTCTGCTGGTTTGCCCCCTGAACCATGAGGACGGATGGAACGGCAGCTTAACCTCTCATTGAGATCTCCAGGGACACACGCTGGAACTGGATGGGCCCCCATAGGGCCTTGATTTCATTACACGGCTGATAGCAAGTCGGCCTGAGTTGCCCCATCGGTCCCCGTTGTTCCCTGTGCAGGAATTCCCCTTAAAATCATGAAGGAGGAATGAAATTTGCTTCACTCTTTCCTTTACATAAAACCGCAGCATTGTTTGTACAAGTGGTTTCACTTTAATATAAATGCTATCCCTTTAATTTTCATTTTTATTTATTACCTTTTCTTTTGCGTGTCGTTTCTGTGAACTTAACAGTAATTTCAAATCTGTTTTTGATTCAAGAAAAAACAAATAATAATAATTGAAGCTGTTACAGAAACATATTTTCCAGAACACACAATCTCTGGATGGGAATAAAGAAAAGTAACATATATGGGCTTTTTTTTTTTTTACGAAAAATTCATCTTTGAGTAAAAGTAGCTCCAATAAAAATTGTTTAACAGAAAAAACTTATCATAGTGGTTTTGGAGTCATTCGTGGATTAAATGTGATTCTTTAACGCAGTGCAACATCTATTGAATCTGACTTGTAGATACCTCAAGATCCGGCCGAATAAGGTCAAACCTAACTCTGCATGGCTTGTAATCACAAGCGGTAAGTGAAAAAATATTATCTTTGGTAATATGGAAAGCCCGACATTTTAGATGACTGTATCTGCTCTGTGAGCTGAGGAAACGTCGCTGCTCGGGGTACTTCAACCCTGAATAGACTATGCGTCTGAAGCCAAATTTGCTCAAACGAGAGAAAATGTCAAGGAAATCATTATCGCCTCCTGTTGCCCAGAGTGAGGTGCCACGGTCGATCATCGGCCCCGCCGCTCTGCCAATACGTCCCGCTGCCCTCCAAGCACAACATTCTCCATTAACTTCGATCCCGCAGCTCCCCACATTTGTTGGGAAACGTGGAGGTTTTTCTTTCCGGATATCACTCATGTACCTGTTTTCTCAACATAACGGCAGATGAGAGGAGGAATTAGTGCGGAATTATCTTGGGATGTTGCACTCAATCTGAAATACTCGACGTTTAAAAGACATTTTAAAGCTCCAGACAGTGTTAAATTATGGGTGACAGACATAAATAAAATGGTGAAACCCGGGCAGTTTGCGCTATTTGGATTGGAGCGTTCTCCGCCTTGGTTGGACCAAGACCTCTAAGCAACACTGACGAAAACCACCACAGGCCCACAGCAGATGGCATAGCAATCTACCCAGACAATTAATAAGAAAACTGGGTGTTGAGTCCTAATATCCCTCCATTTCCATCCTGAGGAGACGGAGAACGCCGAGCCAAACAACACAACTAACGCTGAAAACGTCAGCAGTTACACTCAACTCCAGGAGGGCTTTGGTTCGAAACAGATTATTTCTCGATAACCGTGACAGCTGTTCATTTATACCCACTTTAACCCAATGAGCCACTTTGTTGCTCAGATAAACAAATACACCTCGCTTTCAGTCACGTCACTAATTGAAAAGAAATTAATGTTCTCCTCAGGTTGTGCTCAACGATTTCCTCGAAAATCGGATTAATTCATCCGTCCTGTTTTTTGGCTCGGTTCTCCACTCCGACTCAGTTCCTGTTATTCCGGATGATAGAATTTATCCACAAGCAGAGGATGTGTTTATGTGTGCAGTTGTGTTTCTCCCTCCCGGCGCCATTTGTCTTAATGTGGATGTGGACAAATTACATTAGCGTAATCGCTATTAACCATTTTTTCCTCCCGATGGTTTTACTGAACGGCTTTAAGGCAACGGCAGAAAGCTGACTGAGCATTGAAGATGAGGTTGTTGGGGGGGCGGGGGGCGGGGGGCGGGGGGGGGGTCACTGGACTGTGTCTGCAAATTCAATGCGTTTTACCATCGCAGAGCAAGTGTGAGGGAAGCAGAGACATAACTCATAACTCATTTACGGCCTGTCTCATAAGATCAGGATGACTCAGAATTTATGACGAGCCATTATTCTTATTAGGCTTGTAAAAGAAGGCATTAGCCCACGGCAGGCATTAGTAAAATTTACTTTACCTAACAAGGGGCAGCTTGAGGTGACAGAAGTGTAATACTCAATCAGTGCTCTACAAGGTGATGGCAGGATGCCAGGTTTAATGACAAGTATGAAGCATTTTAAATTCATAAATGTGCATAACTGCACACGTTGGAGGTGGGAGATAAGGGGGGACAGTAGGGATTGTAATTTAATAGGAATAAGCCAAGCTTTTAAATCTGAGAGTTTACGCCGTACGGACAGACAGCTGATGGCGTGCGAGCAAACTGGTCGCTGCACGTCAAATTAAACTCAAACCTCTTTCTTCGATGAGATAATGGCGCGAGACGAAATAAGATAAACAAAAGCCTGGTAGCTCGGATACCCTCCATCCAACGCCCCACGCGGATCCTGATTCTGCACGGTAGCTTTGAGAAATCCGGCTGTCACGGGGTGTGTCAAATCCCAAAAGGCGGACGACCCCCGGGGAGGAGCAACGAGCCTGGGCAACCGGTTTCTTTGATTTTTTGGGGGGTCACGTGACACGGTTCTCGCATGACCTGATAGCTCTTCTTGCCCCCTTTGTTGGACAGCTGGGTGACCATCTGAAGGAGGGAACAGGTGGTGAAGAGGCCACGGCGTTGGAACTATCTCTACAGTTCACGACTGAAAGAAGCTGTTCACATGTTGGCAGAATGAAGCAAACTGGAGACCGCCGCGCACACCCCCCCTCAAACCCCAAACCCAGGAGCCAATTATTTGATCTCCACTCGGGATTGAATGAAAACAACTCCAGACATTTCTGAGATTAAAATTATGGAATTTGCCAACCGGGGTCTTACTCTCATATTTCTACCCAATATGACTAGTGGTTATTATGACACTTTACCCCCCACCGCCGCTGTAGAGATTTAAGAAACGTGTGCTCTAGTGAGCATTACGTCAATCTGGGCAAAGACTTTAAGCTCCTCCAAAAAAAAAAAAAAAAAAAGAATCTAGACTGGTGGCTTGTGACTTGGAGGATGTTTGTTCAGTCCCCAGACCTGCAGGGGAATTTGGGTGGGGGAAAGTAAAATATCAACACCTTTTACCCCTTCATCACTTTTTTTTTTGCCCCAGAGATGCCAAAGCAAAGTCCTGAACCACAGCTGCTCTACTCAGCGGCCCAGACTGTGGTCGGACTGGGAGGTTTCCAAATGGGAATGTGATCTAGAAGCTCCTGAAAAAACTTCCTCTTAACGAAGTGTCCCTAAATTAATAGATCGATAGAAATGAAGCAGTCTTCTTGGCTCAGCTTTTCACTTCGGCTAAGTGAAACATTTTAGCGCCTTTCGGCTCTTTGTTTCAGTTTCAGGCTTAAGATCTCTGTCCTGCCAGTCATGTTTCTGGCAGCTTTTCATTCTGGTTTGTTGAATCCAGTCAATTTCATTTCTATAATTTCAAAACACCCAACGATCCCAATAAAAAGACTGTCTTTGAACAGGCAGAAACCAGAGATCGGACCCATCCTGTTGGTTTGACAACCATCTTCCCTGACCAATTTTCTGTCGACATTTTTCACAATAAAATGACAGGTCGCATACCATTCATGTTTCGACAACTGGCACTGTACAGCCAGGAGAGGAAAGACTCCAGACGCAACTGATCAGTTTATGGCCCGAGCACGAATTTCCAACAGAAGCAAATATACGAGGATAATAATATCAGCCCAACATTTCCTATTAAAAACTGAATGTCCCTTAAGCTCGGTGAAACATTCAAGCCAGGAGTGGATACCATACTCCAACAAAAGCAATTAATAAGCGTGTTTTATGTCATACAGCTGTCTAACCTCCAGGCCAGGGTGTTATATCCTGGATGACTGCATCAGTTCCACCTTAAGCGACTGTTTATAGTCACTGTTTCGTGTTTTGTGGGAAATATTCTTCATTAAGTCCCCAAGGGTGCAAACACCATTAGGGATTATGAATTCCTTCTTACGTGTGCCATCATCAATCCACTGAGGATCAAATTAACATCTGTTGTTGTTTTACTTCAAACTGACATTAAAGTGTCATAAAATTCAGACGGGGCCTCTTTTCAGCTCAAAGGATGGAAGTATTTCGCCAGAGGAAATGTAAAATTAAGGCAGAATCGATGTGGTGATACGATGTGTTTCCCCACTGACAGTTCCTTGTGGTTTGTGGTGAAACATTAGTCCATCATCTCCAGCAGGCACCAGTCATGGATCCCCACATTGATCGTGGACGAAACAAATGGCGATCTCCGACAGCGGGACACAATGCTTCATCCTGTCCATCCATTAACCCCTATCACAAAGCCCCCCCCCCCACTCTGAAGATGGAATGTGTTGACGTCCCACTGCTTGAAAGAAAGACAGAGAGAGAAGAGAGGCGGTGGGGAATGATGGAGAAGCTGCTGAAAGGACAACAGGGAAAATTTGCACAAGGAAACACTAAGATTAAAGTTGGAAGAGAAGACATTGCAGCTCTGACGTGTCATTTTGAAGATATGTCGGCAGAAATCAGATGATTTTAAAGAAGCTACCGGTCAGCAGCTGCATCCGTCTCACAGCCGACTGGTTCACAGACCCTTAAAGTCTGCACGAAACCCAACGGGTGCGTGTTTGCCAGTCGAACATCAGTCCGCTGAGTCACAACGTGTAATTAAACAACTCTGGGTGAGCCTTGGGCATGTTTTTAAAAACTTGGAGTCACGCTAGCACCCTACCCCCCCCCACACACACACATACACACCACTGCCACCACCACCACCTCTCAAAGACCAGCTGACGCATCCTGGACCACCATGTCCACCGGGATGAGAGCACACTCATCAAGTAAAGAAAAAAAAAAAACATGTCAAACCAAAAAAGTATATTATCATAACATGTTTGAGTGATATAATGGGAAACTTCTGAACATTAGTGAGTCAAAGAATCCCCACCGACGACCCTGACCTGCACGTCTTTTACAGCACACCTCCGACCACAGTCCTGAGAGCTGAGGTTATAATCAGGCTTCAAACCGAGCAGCGTGTTCCTGGCTTACTGGAAAAACGGTAGTCCCATCAGCCGCCACGCACAGCAGCAGGTTGGGGGTGGGGGGTGTGGGAGAGAAGCGGTGGGTCGGCATCCTGAGCCAAACCACAGAGAGTGGAAGAAGGAGGCCTCGTTCTCCCTGTTCTCTCTGGGATGCATTGGCTTTGTCAGCCCTTCTTTGTAATTAGAAGAGACCTCCTCCTCCTCCCACTGTAATTAACGGCAATAGGATGTGTGCTGTAATTCGGCCTCCTGCTTTGTCATGCTGATGTGTTTCTGAGCCGCGGTTGAAGCTGGGTGGGCCGTGTTTCATACACGGCTCGAAGCCTCAAAACGTGGATCTCAAGACGAGGTTTTGCTCCTTTGCAGGACTCTATTCTTCCAGGGTAAGAAAATAATGAGATTAAGAGGTCTCATTTTGACGTAAATTTAAAGTTCTCTCTATTAATTACTGCAATATAATTACTGTGTAACCAAATAAGTGAAAACTGTGGTTTAAAAGTAGCAAAATTGCAATTATGATTCTTAGAATTCAACATAAAAGCCACTACTTCTTATTTCTACCATAGTATGTATAATTGTTATGGAAAATGTGTCCTTACAGCAGATTTTCATCAACCTATTACCACAACCTGCACACACTCACCAGGTATTTTATTGATACAGGCAAACCGCGGTTTCTGACCACAATTCGTTCCGGAAGGCTGTTTGAATAGCAATTTGTTCAAATTCCAAATACATTTTTCCTATTACAAAAAATGTAAATGGTCTTAATCCGTTCCAAGATGCTAGAAAACTACCTTTTTTCAACATAATATGTTATTCCATAACGTCATTTATACATCAAATTGTATAGTAATGAAACCTATCAAAGAAATGTAAAAGAAAGAAGCAAACACGAGAAAGAAAGAAAAAAAGAAAGAAAGAAAGAAAGAAAGGAAGAAAGAAAGAAAGAAAGAAAGAAAGAAAGAAAGAAAGAAAGAAAGAAAGAAAGAAAGAAAGAAAGAAAGAAAGAAAGATACGTGAATGTTGGCGGCGAGAAAAAGGCGTTTGTTTCGCGTTTGACTTCCAAATTTTGTTCAACTTCTAAGACAAAAAAATTCCGAACTTATTGGTCGAATTCCGATTAGTTCAATGTCTAAAGCGTTCGAAAACTAAGGTTTGCTTGTACTTATTATTCACAAAATTGCTGCAAATTTTTGAAGCAACTTTACAAAAATCCAACTTTGATTGAAAGAGTCGTCCGGTCGGGTCTTTAGCAGGTCAGACCAACGTGAGGTCAGCTGATGTCACGATGGTGGAGAACCCTTGTTACCTGATCGTGTGTCTGATGTCGGTTAAATAGCTCCCAGCTGTAGAGAGGTAGACGAACCCCCCCCCAGGTCATACAGAGGGAAAGTTTAAAATGACATCAGTGCAGACGTGTTAGCTGCAAGAGACACTAAGGGTGTTATCTGTTTATTTCAGACTGATGAGTGTCAAGGTCTTCTATTTTCATGCGGCTAAGAAGTCGAGGCGACTGGCCGATCTGGGCCTGGATGTTCCGAGGGACGTCTTGGTTAATACGAGGCAGGTATGTTTCAGATTTTGACACTCTGGTTGTTTTTCCTGAGCTCAACGTTACAAGAAATCAAACCCGTCTCGTGCTTCAACCACTCAGTCTTCTCTCCAAACAGGAGTGTGATTGGATGATATTTTTAACCTGTTTGTCCAAAGGTCTAAGGCACATTGAAGGAAGAAAAAAAGAGAAAGGGAACGATGATCGGGAAGAAAGATGAGCCGTCATCGAAACACATTTGTGTCAGGTGGTGTCCAATGTGTTGCCGTAATGTATGGCAGCACTTATGTCTGTGACATGGAGGGATATTCATCACGTGCCTCTCAGGCTGTGGCAGGAGAACGCTGGCAGGAGAATTTCAATGCGGCACCTGGACAATACATCACAGCGGACGTCCCTCCGTGGCGCGCTCATCAACTCCGCCTTGCATTTTCAAGAACCTCCACGTTGGCATCACCGCCCTCCCTGATGCTCCAACACATCGACTGAACTGGAGGTGTAGCTTCAAAAACAACACATCCACAAGAAAGACTTTTTTTTTTTTTTTTTGGTCAGCTTTCAAGTCTACAGGTGTGATTTATAGTCAGTGTGTGTGTGTGTGTGTGTGTGTGTGTGTGTGAGAGGTATGTGAGTGCAAATAAGGTGTCAGAGATAGGCTCTTGAGTGATGCCCCCCAGTTTCTATAATGAAGGCATTCATTCTGAATGTCTGCTTTGTTTTTTTATAGAAGAAAACCCAATAGCAGGTAATTAAAACACACAGTTAGGGTCAAACCGTTGATGACTGCAGCAATTTTGGAATCAAAATGACTTTTTGTGAAGTTGAAGTTCTTCCACAGACACGTTAATCATCTTATTTTGAAATCCTGGGTGAATTACGATTGTAATCAGAAATTATTTGAGCGTTTTGTAAATTTTATACTTACATAAAATACCAGCTGTGAGATGGAGGAGACCAAAACGGAGTTTAAAGGAGAGTGAATGTTCATTATGTGAACACATTTATAAAGTTTAAAAGAAGCAAGCTTCAATCTAAAATAAATATTCAAATTAACATGTAGTTAGGGAGCTGAACATCACATTCAGTAAACTCTGATGCTGTCAAAATGTTGCCAATGGAAAATGAGTCAAAACCAGAAAGTGGCATGTTTATGTGAAAGAAAAATATGTCATTGATTTAAAAGCTGCGGTTGTTACACAGTTAATCACCTCCAGGCTGAATCTTTAGTGCCGTTTGACATAAAAGAATGTGCAATTAATTTGTTCTCTCATTTCCAGGGTGTAGAGAAACACCGAGCAGAGGAGAAGAAGTGAACAAACGATCACCCGGTGGCCTTGTTTAGACAAGACTGTATGTGTGGCTGACTAAATCAAGTAAAACGTTACAGAATAAATCTGTCAGTGGTATAACAAAAAAATTCAAAATATTCAAAATAACTAAAAGTGAAATAACATGTGCAAACACGTTGAGAAAGAGAATTTGCGGTTTGATTCAAATACAAATTGTCACCTGACAGTGTTGGGATGTCTGGATGCTATGAACGCAGCACATAAAACTGTCTGTGAGCCCCAGCCTTTTATTTTGAATGGTTTCGCCTGTTGTTGCTGCAATACCAATGAGATGGATCCATGGATCACACGGCTCCATGGGACAAATCTGTGGCGGCGCCGCCTGCGAGAACGAGATCAGGGTGGAGGCAATCTGTGCGGTACAGGTCGAATTTATATTCCGAACATGTCATTGTTTTTATCCATGAGACGTGTGAGGGATAATGAAACCCTGACCTCGTATATTATTCCATTCCTTTTCATGTCACACACGAGTTTCACTGCAGAATCAGTAGGAAAATGACAGCCGCATTAAATCTGAGCAATAAACTTGTATGTGTACAGTTAGAAGAACAAGGATGCAGACGAATAAGAGGGAGGCTTTGGTGGGGGGGGGGGGGTGACAGGAAAAGCTACTTCCTGTCCAGACAGTGTGCTTGTGGTGCCATGTGCTGATGTGGAAGATGACCTGGGGCACATCCCTGCCTCGCTGCACGCTTCCCATTATCTCCCAATGGGTACAAAGACGCCCTGCTATGACGAGCATTTCCTGCCGCCCCCCCCCCCCCCGCAGCAGAGGCAGGTACGAGGCGGTGGCGTGACTTTCCACCCTAATCCAGCTGCTCAAAGGATGGTGGAGAGCACCTCAATGATCATATGTGTTTTTCCAGATACAGCACTACCACTGGCATCTTCGACCAATCACAGGGCTGGGGTATTTGATCAACATTTATAATAATAAAAGTTGTAATGAACAAGATAAAAATGATCAAGGAAAGTAGAGCGGTACCTTAACATTTGAGTGACTCGACATGCAAGTTTTTTTGAGATACAAGCCGTCGCTTGCTCCATATTTTCAAATGAGATACAAGCAGAAAATCCGAGATACGAGTCGTGCTTCGGGACATCACCGCTGTTGGCAGACGGGTACAACATGAACTGAGACCAAATCTCATTCTTTACCACGAGTTATGCAGAGTAAAGACATGGCTCGTGAGTTCTTGTGACTTTTGTGTATTTTGTCATACTTTATCATTGTTTACATAACTTATATATAATTAATTATGCACAGGAAGGGTATACATATCTATTGGTTGGTAAAAAATATGGGTTTTTTTATAATTTAGAGGAGTTTGGGGCTTTTTGACAAGGTTGGAATAGATTAAAATTATTTTTTGTTATTTTAAATGAAGAAAATTCGTTTGAGATACGAGCAGATTGACTTCGGAGCTCGGTCACAGAACTAATTAAACTCATATCTCAAGGCACTACTGTATTGCAAATTTCATTCACCCTGCTGTTATTTTTGCCTTGTTTTTTGTGGTGCAGCGTGAGAAGAAAGACGATGTCACGGCGATGGTGAGTTTTGTCGTTCAGTTTGAGGACTTGTCGAACAAAACTGTGCACATTGAAGTGTATTTCCAGCGAGTACGTTTGCGTATTCCAATTATGCGTGAAGTTTTGTTTCTCCATTCCCAAGGGTATCGGGGGCGACTCGGTTCCTCTGTAAAGGCAAAACAAAGACGACGAGCTGGTTTGCCAAAAAATGCAAAACAGCTACTTTGTTGGAACACTTTTAAAAAACAAAATGCACAGCTTGGGACTGAGCAAAAATATTTTTTCATGCATCTGACACCGTCGGCCGTCTGCTGCCTGGCTCAGCTTAGCTTGATGCATCTGTTTGGGAAAAAAAAAAAAAAAAACACCTGCATATCTCTCCCCCAGTCGAATTGCTCAGAAGTGCTGCCAAGTAGAACTGGACAGATGTGGGGACTGGATCTGCAGCAGACAACTCCATCACTCTACCCACTCATCCTTCTATATAAATCTCTGTCTATCATCGCGGCTGCAGTCGTTGTCTGAATCCCATTAGTTTCTGCCTGCTCCAGAGGGCGATTGGGGAAGGGCATCTGGAGAGACGGAACGTGTTGCAGCCGTGTTGTACCGCCTGTGTCAGGAGCAACATGTGTGGTCCATCACGCCTTGACATACTGTCATTCCATGCAGCGGCGCGTAGCCATCCGAATGTCAGACTAATGATGTGTCTGCTCTTAAAAATGTGCTCTCATTCGGCGAAGAACCAGGCAAACAAAAAAAAAAAAAAAAAAAAAGAGAACAAGCTATCATAGGCCATTTCCTCTAAAGCACTCCCATCCCCTGACCGTATTCTGCATCGCCATTAAATGTGGTATTTTCTCTCCTGCAGGCCGGATCCAGAGAAGAAGAGTGTCGTCCAAAGATGTGTTGATGGATGTGAGCGAGTTACCAATGATTAGGTTTCCTGGAAAAATTGTATAATCTCTCTGTCTCCTCAGCCGTCTTTGTCAGTCTGGTTCTTTCATGCTTCATTCGCGCACAAACCTGAACACAGTCTTCCCTTTAATTGGGCTTAAATATTTGCTGGCGAGAGGAATGCAAAAAAGATCTCCAAATGGTACATTTGGCTCTGGTTTCTTCCTCCTCTGGCCTGAAGTCTTTCACCCATCCTGTCTCTGTCTGTCTGGGGGGCCTGAACTGAGAAGTTCAACATTCTGAAAGTCCATTCAGGTAGATTAAAGCACAGTGCTCAGGTGTTACACAAAAAAAACTGTCTGTTTTTAAACATCCAACTTCCTGGACGGACTTTTTTCCTTGTGCAATGAAGGATTATTCGGGTGCTTTTTCTATTCGCCTTCATTTTTCAGCGTCGATCCAAAATAAAGCGGTTCTGATACCCGGCCGCAAAGTTGGCTTGTTTACAAGCCCTCCGCTTGTTCTGTTTCTTTCCCCATTGAACAGATGTCGCCACGTTTCTAGAGCTCATCAATTACTTTGGAGAGTTCGGTGTTGACTGAAGAAACAGGAACGCAACGCAGTCGACCCAAACTCCTGCATGTTATTATTTTTTAATACCGTAGAAATACGATTTTTGGATTAATGTGAGTGTCTGTGTGGCGGAAAACAATTGAGAATTTATTGCTTATTATTTAAATAAAAACGTAAAATTTAAAGCAATCAATCAAAACCAATTTACTGATATTTGGAAATGTTATTTTCCATCGCGACAAATCAAGTTGATAACTTTTAAGCCTGAGTACTGAAACCCTAAAACCTTTGAATGTTTCTTTTATACTACATTTGGCAGGGAGACGCTTCTGTTTCCATCCCGATCACAGATCGCACTTCTCACCTCTAAGTGTTGTGCGGTGACTTATCGGACCATTTTGCTCCCTGTTTTTTTGGGGGGGGGAAAGTAGAATTAATGGGCTGCTTGATCATGTGAACCAGATGTGCGCGAATGGAACATGCCACCATTAACGCTGCTACCCCCCACCCCCAGCACGGAGGCTTTAGCCGTGAGGTGATATATTTCACGTTTCTGTTTCACACCCTATTTGTAAGTCAGTAGGTTTGGCTTTTTCATTTCATGCTGGTAAAAATGCATTCTGGCACCGCCGGGGTCCCTTTGGGGGCTCCGGTTCAAACTTGGTTTCTTGTTTCAGTCTCGTGAATTCGACAATGACATTCTTCACGTTATTGTGTTCCATTAAAGACATGATTGCTTCTTGTATTTCGGGTCACAGTTCAGAAAACTATCCAATCATCTGACCTTGTATATTAGTTCTCTGGGCCAATAACCGGTGTGTAACATTCTCGGTTACTTCCTCAGCCTGTCGCTGGGTGCATATTAAATATTGGACATGACGGGTGGGAAGAGAGCGACTACAAAGGCATTATTCAATATGAGAGATGGGGAGCAAAATGAAATCCAGATTGGATGGAGCAAACAGGGGGTGGAGGGGGTGTTAGGCAGAGCAGGAGATGAAAGTCCGCTAAATTGGTTCAAGTGTCCAGAAAAGAAAGTGCTTTGTGGACGGTTTCAAAATGATATGCGAGGCAATGAAAGTCACAACTACAAAGTACGGTTCTGGTCATGGTCGTTTTCACCGCCTCTCCCTTCACTTCCCTGTCTTCTGCTGGAGCGTGAAAATAAAAACAACACTTCTGCCTTTTGACGAGAATATGGGACCGATCGGTGCCAAGAAAGCGCCGGCGCTGGCGCTCGCTGATTGACTTGGATGCATGGATGGAATGCGAAGTTTTTCTTTTTTTTTTTTTGTATCATCTCCTGAGTTTTCAACACCTTTTTTTTTTCATTGCACATAAATGATGATGTTCATAAACAAGTAGACGAACATTTCATTTTCCAGAACATTGTTAGTGATATCATACCTACTGGCGCGTGACATCAACAAGTAATTGCACTGAAAAAAAAAAAAAGGCAAATTTAGGCAAAAAGTTAATTTTGTAGTTCATCTAATTGTTATGGAGAAAATGTGTCATTATTGTGTTATTAAGGAAGCAAAATTCAGTAGAGGCTGGGTAATGTCCTGAACCAGCTGGACCGCGTATCAGGAAGTGATATGTGTGATTGTTTGGGTCTATTTTCAGATTCAGGTCGTACACGCCGTCGTCTGTTGGATATTGCAGCGAGGCGGCGTAAGTGGATCTGACTCAAATTACAGAGCCTGAATTTATCACAATTAAGAGAAGTCACCCATTGAGTGTCTGCCTTGTGGCTTGTTCTTGCTCTTTATCTTTTTTTTTTTAATTTGTCGTAAAAAAAAAAAAAAAAAAAAAAAACGTCAAAAATAAGACTGTGACGTCATCATAAAAATATTTAGATTTCTTATAATTTTACCATTATTTACTTACTGAAATGGGAAAAGAAATACTCCCACTTATGAGCAAAGCAAAGATGATCTTGAGCTGAGTGAGGCCGGGGTCCAAAGAGCACGTGAAAATCTCATTAGCTGTATATCCCACTGTCCAAGCCATGCAATTACCAAATTACAAATGTGAGATTAATCCAAAAAAGGGCTCGATGTTTGTGCAAGGGAATTAATCTTGTCCCTCTTGTGCCAGTGGCAGGAGGCATTATTCACGAACCCTCCATTTCTCACCTCCCTCTTCCTGGAGCGAGAAATAGAACTCCGAGCCAAGAGAAAGTATTTGCTCTCCAACTCCACGGACTCTGACAAAACAGAGTTGTAATTATGTGAAATTATTGATATAAACAAACTGATGAATAGACCTTCCAGTCGACGTGAGGACGTGTTTGTTTTCATGATGTGCATGAATGTACGGCACTAGCGAAAGCATGTGAGAAGGTACATATTTGGTAGAATCGGTGTGAGGGAGCAGACGAGTGCATAAAACAGATCCTCCTTTGAGCCGCCGAGCTCCCAAATCGATGCAAAAAAACAAATATTATTTCATATTCAGAGTATATTTAGTAAAAGCAGAGATGGCGAATTTCTATCACGCATGGGCACAAATGAGGAAAAAGTGAAAAACGCCAGGGTTTTTTTGGGGAGGCCCTCGAATCTGGTCGCAGCACTTAACTAAAACCGTACGGCTCTCAAGAGAAAATATCTGTGCCAAATCTGCTTGGCAGTAAAGAGGAACAGTTAGGGGATCTTAACAGGCCACAATCCATTACTGAGAGTCATAAATGTCCTCAGGAATATACACATCGCTGCAGAGTGGGGTGTGACCGTACTCAGCTAAGACTCATCCTCATTTATGTGGCCATAAGCTGAGCTTTTATGAGGACTTTGTATAAGTTTGTGAAAGTAAAGCAGGGGGCTGTTATGCGATTCTTAATCTCTCCGTCCTGTCGTACTGTTTCTGCGCCTTGTAAAACAGAAGAGCCATCTATTTCCAGCAGTTTTCAAATATAGATGTGTGTTAAAAAGGATGACTTGTTGAATTTATCAATATTCATTTAGTAATAATGAAAAACAAACAGCTTTCCCATTTCCTCCCGCGGTGTGGAGGACCTCCACGCCGAGCCCCGTACAGACGTCATCCTTTTCGCTCTGACTCCACTTACGTTCGCTTCAATCCCGATGATATATTCAAACCCCTGATAAATTACTCACTCCTCCCCACCGCCCTGCGGACGACGGGGTCTTCTCGTCTCTGATTGGTGGGCTTTGCATCTCATTCGTCTTGACAAGCGGGTGCTAGCCAGCCGGTAGTGCCGTTCATCTATCATGTCATTGGCAGAGCAGGCGAGTCCTGCTGTGAAAGGAGAAGTCTGGTCCTCCTTACAGACCGGCATCGGTGCCACGTTTGGTCTTTGTCTCCTCGGCCCTCAGGACCTCACAACTCTGGCGTCTTGCTGTGAAATATGATTGGCGGCAGGTCCAGCTGTTGTAACGTTCAAACTTGGGCCATTAATGTGGATTTGCAGATGAGCGTTTGAAGCGATATCTTGGCACTGATGGGTATGAATATGATGAGCTGGAGTCATGCATTCTTTTCAGAAATAGCGCTAGAATTAGCTCTCTACTCTGGGATCATTTATTTACACTGAGAAAATTAGACAGCGATTCTCCTCAGTCACGTGGAAATTGATCTCGTTTGCCCAATCAGAGATCATCTATCTCGAGTTAGCCGCTAACTGTGGTTAGCTGCTCTACGAATCGCCTCGCATGTCAAACCGTCGTTCGTGCGACCTATCCAAATGAACCGTGACCTCTGTCGCACCTTTGTGTAATTTATACAGAAATAGGAAGTGTCATAAAGGTGCAACAGCACCACTTTGAACATGTGTGAAAAACGGCGGCGGCGGCATTTGCACCACAGAGACAGTCAGACAATCAGTCATCTGTGGGACACGGTCTTCCTGTCAAATATCAAAATTCTAAAGGTCACATGGGCCTTTCAAGGGTTGATCAAGGGTTAATACATGATTTCATTATCAAGGTTACAATTTTAGCAGCAATGTAGGACAAAATACACAAATTTCATGCATTTTCAAAATATTCCAGGAGAATTTATCTGAGCATTAATTGTAAGTTGTATCTGAGCTTAAAAGGAAGTGAAGTAAGGAATAAACAAGTAAAAAAAAACAAAACACCGTAAAAATAGCTTGAAAATGTGTGTAAGTGTGTAAAATGACTGAGATTTTCCACCGCTAACAGGGGGGTATGATTTTGTTTTTGGCGGGAAGTGGAGAGAGTTGAGGACAAGTTTAGGGTTTAAAAGAACAAATACGCGCGTCAGTATAAGCAAAACATCCGTAAGACGTCAAAGCAGTTCCTGCGCGGCGTCGGTGCGTTGACTCCGTGACCTCATCACCCCACTCTCACGTCATCCGGTTCAGACAGTTTGCCCTTCAGCAGTTTCTATTGTAAATATGTCAAACTAAACAAATCTATGCTTTGGAGTGATGCTGAGCTGCTTGGCATTCGAGCAATCCCTCTGGAGTTCATTAAGTTATCACAATAAATAATGTTTTTTAATGATGATCTTTGAAAAACGACTGAAAAGAAGCCTCGTCTTGCCCTTTTCGGTCTTTTGTTCAGGGCGGCTCGATGCGGATTGAGGTTCTGGCCCCTCCTGAGATGACATGTATGATTCATAAAGTCATGGAATTAACATAAAATTACTAGAAAATAAAGTCTGCTTGGCTAATCTTACTGTAGTTGACGTGTGCCTGTTAAGCATTATTCATAATGTATTCTTTTATGCTTCATGCCAACTTGCAGAAAAGCATATGTTGGGTTTTACAGGCGCTTTTACAGGAACACCTGGAAATTTCTCTGCAAAAAGTTCACCAAGCGAAATGTTATGAGTGTTACGAATCTGCTCCTATCGCCCTCCAAACAACGGTCTTGTTAATTCCTCAACAATTTAACTTCAGTTGCATCTGACACCGATCCTCTTCGCTGCACTTCAAACTCCCTGCATCTCCTCATCCTCACTTTGTCTCCACGCGAGGCGACGGAGACGAGCATGGAGTTAAAGCCCTGTCTCTTTAAGCGTCGGCTCGGCTCTGATTCTTTAGTAGACTTTTTGTATGCTATAAAAAGACAAGGTTATCTATCCTTTTAGTTAAGCCTGAGTACTTTATGGTCGGAGCAGTCCCATTGGATCGCTGCCACAGCGTGAGGAACCTGAAAGACTCCAGTCTCTCAGACAGAAAAGAGAGGCGTATGTTAGAATCTTGTTTTCCAGCAGTGCTGGAATGTCTTAATACATCAGGGCCCTTTTAATGAAATGCTGAGACCAAAGTGAGTTTAGTCTTTACATTACACCAGCCAGCAGTGGTGTAATGTCACTAAATACATTGACTAGAGTACTCCAGTTCTAAATGGAGGTACACAAACTTGACTTTGTGTTTCTGGTTGCCTGCTATTTCACGTAGGAATATAGTGCTTTTTATTCATTTATTATTA
This sequence comes from Antennarius maculatus, assembly GCA_013358685.1. Classification (NCBI taxonomy): domain Eukaryota; kingdom Metazoa; phylum Chordata; class Actinopteri; order Lophiiformes; family Antennariidae; genus Antennarius; species Antennarius maculatus. The sequence goes on along the minus strand of CM023626.1, from coordinate 14,084,271 downwards.
ATGGTTTATGCATATGTAGCAATAATAATAATAATAATAATAATTTATGGTTCCTTCTCCACTAATGTGAGGATTTGTTGAGATTAAAAAGTAGAAGTACAGTAGAAGAAGTAAAAATATCATATTACAAATTTGCCACTTGATTATACCTGGATAACCAAACAAATTGTAATTATCAGAAAATAACGTGATGTAAATATCACCCCAAAAAAAATGTAAAAAAGCAAAAAAACAAAAGAATTGATCAGAGCAAATGTAAAATTTTGATTTGATATGAACTAATAAAAATCACATGACATGAAGTATCAAAGTTAACTTTTGAAAGCTTAAAGTACATTTTCCTGATTAAATTTAAACAATGCTACCTGTAACAGTACTAGCACAGCGTCTGCAGTGGATTCTTCCTCTAGCGCTGCCCTGCCAGAAGGTCATATTCCCATAACATGAAAAAAGTGAAACAGTTTTCATGCTATCATATCAATCTGACTGTGTTATTTGTGAGGCGGCTCAGAAAGCAGTCAAAACAAACATATCCAACATGACTTACAGTCTTAATGGGTTGTCCATTAATCTCCATGCCCCGCAGGTCTATTCATCAGCGGTTCCTGTCGTCACCAAGTGTGTACTGTATTAAGCAAAGGGCTCTGGTGTCCCCCCACTGTGGAGCTGCTGATGGCTAAGGAATGATAAGTGGAGGGACAAACCTTTGTTGGGGTACGTGATGGCAAAGGGACCCTGCTAAGCATCCAGTTTCAGGACTTTTGGGGGGAGGTGGGGGACAGAGAGTCCCATTCTGTTGTAGAATAAATCACATTTGTTCTTCATGTGCACAGGTGGTAGAAGACCAGGACGTCCTCTAAATCTCCGTACAGGAGGGTGTTGTCAAAGGTTCCTATTGTGGTATCTAACAGCCCCCTGAACCCAATACAGCGCCTGATTTTAAAGCTTTAGTGCATCCAAAGGTTTATGCTCATTTGTGGAATGCATACAAATGATTTTGACAAAGTTATTATCTAGTGGACTAAATCAAACGTCTGGGTTATTGCCTATTCCAATCAGCTGATGCACCGAGCCAAGCGCTTTCTGCCTGTCACGTTTTATCTACTTATGTTCACAATGTTTCAAGATAACTTGCTAACAATGGCACATAAGTTAAAAAAAAAAAAAAATCTAATCTCTCTCCACTAGAAGGAAACATTTGTTACGTTCTCAAGCGTGCGAATCAAGAGATGAGGGGCATCCAATCAAAACATTGAAGAAAATGTTTCAGAAATTGAAATAATTCCAAGCAAAACTGATTCACAGACACATTATGAGCAAAAAAAGATTATTTTAGTTTCCTTTGTCAAATGTAGGTTGCAGATAAGCAAACCTTTGTGTTTTTTTCTCTGGGTTCTGATTGTTCTTCAAAGGCTCAGTGTCCAATTTATGCACACAATCCTCTATAAGTCCAGGACACTGACTGGGGCGCAGATCGGAATTTTGCCTAAACCCACACATAAAAGTTGTAATAACTATATAAGAGCGGAGATTTCTTTAAAATATCCTCAGTGGCAGTAAACCAAATCAACGTGGTGAACTGGAGAACTGGGTTACTTCCTGGAGCTAATTGTCTGAAGGTGCCAGGTCCGTCTCCTCATCACTTACACAGCTAACAGGTTTGATCCCAGCGCCGCCGCACACGTCCGAAGCACAGCTGGAAACAGGATCTCACACCTCTCCATTTTCGCTCCTGCTGTTTGTTTGTGCTATCCAAGAGGCCGGGTTGCCATGGCATCTATCTGTATTTTTCCTTTTGCTGCTTTATCGTGTGGCCGGTCCCCCACTTTGTGGCTTCGCAGATATAATTTCCTCTCATTGATTTTACGGTTGGCTTTGAGTTCTGCTTCGGCCTGAGGGATTGTTCCCTCAGAATGTGATTGTGGTTGTGTTTGGAAGCCGGCTAGCTCTACAGGCTAAAACGTGGGCAGTTGGTCTTATTAGACCTGCCAATCTAAACCCGAGGTGCTTTCACGCTTGTTGTTGGGCTCAGATCGTCGAAAAAGTTCAACCTTATCTGGAACTTAAAGTCTGGTTCTTCTAATGTTCATGCAGAGAGGAGCAAACATGGAGTCAGACGGGTTTACAGCTCACTGATTGGACCGCTTTGGAGACCTGCATTCTCACGGCTACTTGAATATGACAAAAGAACCAGTTGCCCAACAGTGTTAAGGATAATACTACAAGTCAGAGTTGGACACACCAAAACTGTTTTGTTTGAGTTTATTTGACAGCATTGACACCCATCCAAACAAAACCGCACTAAAAAGTTTTAAAAGGATGTGATTCATATGAACTATTGTCCAAAGACCTCCAAGGCTGGGAATCATTTCGTAAATGAGCAAGTCAAGTTTTTGTAAGTCAAAGTAGAGTCCCAAGTGTTGGATCACAGTTTAAAACCAGAAAACTGAAGTCCCCATTGCTGCAGGATGATGGATTCATTCTGGACAAGATCTCCTTGAAGGTATTTATTGTGTTGGCAAATCTCAAGTTCTATAAAGACCCTATGATCTAACTGTCATGCAGTACTGTGGGGGTGGAGGCCTCGCTAAGTCAGCTAACCAACGCATGGGGTTGTCTTAGCTCAGAATAGACATTTCATATTTTGTCTTTCTTAGCATGTCGGGAGAATTTCCAGTCATGTTTATGGTGACGGAACCATGTATTTTAATCCAAAACACGACCTTTTCCAAAACCTTGATCAAGTGTTTTGTTCTTGAATCCAACTCGATCTGAACCGCAACTTTGCCACAACATAAAAAGGATACACAAAGAACGTTTCAGGATGTCAAAACGGCCCAATTTGAATATATCCGGGGTTTTCAGAAGTGATGCCAACATTTGTTTTGACGATCAACACCTCATCTTTCTCTCTGGTTTGTCTCAGATCTCTCACCCACACCAAACCCTGTCTCCACTTCCGAAGGGTGGAACCAAAAAGAGCTCATAAATTCATTTAACACTTCATTCCAGTGTACCGATTTACACGCAGCGGTCTTTGCTATTGAATATACATTGGCTTGGATCACGTCTCCTTTTCAGAAGTCAAGAAGTTTCCTTCGGGAACACAAAGAGTTCATTACTGACAGTAGATATGAATTACGGTAAATTTCCTTGTGGTAAATTAACTTACGATGAAGATCATGTTTCTTTTTTGTCGGGTTTTCTGTTAAATAAAAAACACTTATTATCACTTCCTGTGTGTTTGCTCAGAGAGGATGTTAATGAAGTAAGACTGACCATTCATAGGCTCCGCATAAACTTCAACTCAACTCAATTACCTGACATGAAGCGTTGAATTTCCTTGAATCTGAAGACTTTAAAGGGAACAGTTTGACATGTTGATTTCCTCATGTAATCCTCATATTACTTGATTTGGTTTCACATTTTCATAGAACTTCTCATTTCTCATTTCTCACTTCTCTCTTATGACCAGACTGATACCAACATTCTCATTCACGTCCTTAGACACCATCTTTTTTTTTTAATCTTACAATCCAGGCCAATCCATGACCTACCTTTGGCAATTATGAAAATATAAATCAGTCGTTGACTTTTTTGTGCTCTCTTTTTCATTTCCTGGTCCCTGTTAGCACCTTTTTCATCATTCAAAGCATGTTTATGTGCGCTCTAACAGCACAAGCGGTGCAGCCACTGACCTACAGCAGACTGTTTACACATCAGAAAAGGAACGATAAGTGATTCTTATCCCTCCCAACCTGGTCCTGCGTATTGCACCGAATGGATTGATAGGCGTTTTTTCTTCTCCTGCTTGTTTCAATCACAGGAATGATGAAACGCAGGCGTGCCACGGTGAAATAAAAATGATAAAAACATGTTTCATTCTCCCTGCAAGGTCACATTATTTATGGAGCCATTTTGGAATGCGTGATACACGCGGCTTCTTCGTCTCCATTCCGAGCCAACGTCTCATCTCGAAACGAGCTCTCGGAAAAGGCGTGATGTGGACGGCGGAGCGTGAGGTGGATGTGGCGCCCTTCGTCTCCCAAAATAAATAAAAAGCTCACGTTGATGTACATGAAAAGAATCCGAAGCTTTTGCCTTGTTCCACGCATCACTGGCGGTGTCTGATCGCTGAGAACAGGAACTTCCTGGCACACTTGTGTTATTGTTGCGGAGGAAGTGAAGGGTATGAGCCAAGTATTCAGAGTTGAGACCAAAAAAAGCAAATTGAGCAGGGAGGATGCTTTTGTCTTTCATTGTATGCTCTGAATATTAGGTATCAATATAGAATAGCAACAGCCCAATACAAAGCAAAGGGGTCAGCAATGATTCATGTGTATTTCCAGAAAGCTAAGAATACGGATAATTAAGTTTAACCAAGTCCAAGTGTGGAAGGAGTGAGAGATAGGAGGAGTTGCTCTTTTTGCCACATCTCAGGTTTGACGGTTCAACCTTCGCCGACAGTTCCCAGAATGTCTCTCTTTCCATGTGGGAAAACTTAACCTCACATGAGATTTGAGGGATATTTGTTTTCACCTACTGTCAGATTGATGGCTGGCCCATTTGGGACGGATCAAGCATCATGCCAAAAAAATTCTTCTGTCACGTCTTGGTGCCACTTGAGAGACATTTCCAGCGGTAAACACTCCGCCGGGTGGAAGCCCAGCGTTCACATGAGTGTTTACAGTAATATTCCGGCGCCTGTTTTGCGTGGATATCTCTACATCTCTAGTGTTTTTCACGACCCAGTCGATCCCAGATGGGGTCTTTGTGCTGTCTTTCGTCCAGCCCGGCACTTTTACTCTAACCCGCCTGGGACACGCGCCACCGTTTCAGGCCTTAGAATCATGGGTTCTCTTTTAAAGGCAACTTACTGTTTATACGGGCCACGCCAAATGGATCCGTGATTGCAGGCCACTGGTTTATTTTAATTAGCCGTGGAGAGCAGTTCCGATGGGTTTTGAGTGTGACTCACCCGTTTTTCAAAACATTAGTCTCCACCGAGTCCCGCCGTTGCCCCTTTGAGGTCGGCTTTCATTTCACATCAGCGAAAAAAGGAGGGGCCGTCCTGGTGTTCTTTATACTGTACGCGCTTGTGCGACGAGAGCAAAGGAAAGTGTTACTCGTTCTGGCTGAACGATGATCATTTTATCAATGGGATGAGGCTTTGCTTCTTTCCAAATGTTTCTTCACCAAACCTTTGGCAAAATCTTGTGTTGGGATTTTAAAAAACTCATCACATGGTTCCCATTGGACGGTCAAGATGAAAGATAGAGTTCTAAAACATCTGGACGTCACGGCACTGATCCAGGTTCACCTGATGTCATCTATCTATCTATCTATCTATCTATCTATCTATCTATCTATCTATCTATCTATCTATCTATCTATCTATCTATCTATCTATCTATCTATCCATCTATCCATCTATCCATCTATCTATCTATCTATGCTTTTATTATTTTACACTTCACTTTCTTTGCCTCTTTGACAAAATTCTCTACAGCCGAACGTGTTTCATTGAAAACACATGAACCGCATTGAAGAGGCTGAGCTGCGGCTTCCAAGCTTGTAGGACAGATATCTTTTGATGCAACCACATCAATGCGCTCAGCACTACCAACTCACACACTCGCAGGAATGAAAGTGCGGTCTGACATTTCCAGCTTATCACATGGTATCAGGTTTTGCTTTGTGGCCGTGAGCAGCGGCGTGGCGTTTTGATGCGAGCAGTGAAAATTGTCATGGACTTTTATTTCATTAGCCAAAAGATTGTGACATTGTGTGGACATCGTGTGCGTGTATGTGTGTGTGTGTGTGTGTGTGTGTGTGTGTGTGTGTGTGTGTGTGTGTGTGTGTGTGTGTGTGTGTGTGTGTGTGTCTGTATTAGAGAGAGGGTGAAACAATTTCATGCAATAAACCAGCTTGCTATCCATTGCAAAATAAATGGGAGCTGTTTTGCAGCCCCTGAGAAAAGTTGGTAAGCAGATGACAGACTATACAAAGTGCAATAATTACACCCTGCAAAATGTGAGATATTGTGTGCACATTGTGTGGGAAGGACAACTCCAGATATGCCATTCTGACTTCAGATTTTTATTGTTGAAGAAAAGCAGCACACGAGCCCAAACGCCTCAGCAGAGCACCTTTTACTCGTAGCTGTTAAACGCTGCAGCTGCATGCGGATCAGTTACATTCTTTATCTCACCTTATAGAGCTTTTTCGAATGGGAACCATAAATTTTCAAAGTTGTGCAGCTCAACAGCGGCCGTTTGTGTATCCGAGAGCCTTTATCCCTCTCCCCATCCCTTTTTCATATTGGCTGCAGATTAATTCTCCTGCAGCTGTTAAGATACATTGAATAGAAAAAAAAGATTGGTTGTAATTATTGGAAGCCTACTGGGGGATGTTACATAAAACATTTGGCTGAGGAAGAAGCTGAGGCCACACGGTCATAGAGGGAGTGAAGAAGTGAAAGTACTGGGTGATAGTAAGATTTCTTTCATTTTTAATAGAAAATAAACAAAATTTAAAGATGTAAAAACAAATCTACTCCTTTCACGTCAATGGAAGTCGTTGTAATTTGTAAAACTGGCTGTTATTTGCTTTTTGGTGACAGAATCTGTTGACTCTTATCAGCCCATTAAATCACCAACGTTTCTGAGGAAAAGTCGCCCGTGCTCATGTTAACTCCTCTGACTTCCCCCGTATCCATTTTCCATTTTATGACATGCATATGAGACTCGTCAGCCGGGGCCAAACAGATGTATCACTGTGTGAATTATTGCAGTTGGAAGATGGCGAATAAGAAATATTACAGAAATGTTAAACATAGCCGACCCAAATGTGACGGGGAAGCCGTATCATCCAGCAAGCCTGAACGGAATGTGTGTGGGTCAATTACAAAATCGCTCATTGTCCTTGTCGGATTCTACTTCTTTCTTTTTTTTTGTTTTGTTTTTTTTTGTTTTTGACTGGTGAATTAAACGGTTATCACCTGAAAGTAAGACACTCCATCATTCTGCACGTCAGAATGCACAGAAAAATGTCAGTAGTAAGAAAAGTACTTTGGTACCACAACAGTTTTTGATTCTTGACTCATCCAACTTGGCACATTAAATTAACTGCCCACACACTGAAGCAATTATATGAATAATATGGGCTGTTTTAACAGCTGTAGACTGGGGGGGGGGTTCAGGGTGGAGAGGCCGGGATTCAATGAAACGTGGAATGCCCAGACGTGGACACCCATCACAATACCACCATCCTGCACCGCCAATGACAGAAAAGGTGCGTTTTAGTATTTAAAGTGGAAAATGATGTTGTTGGTTTCTTGGTGCCAGCAGAATTAAGGCATCCAGACGCTGACGCGTCTTTGCGCAGAGAAGGTCGTATTCATCCATACTTTCATGTGACTTCTGACAAATTTCGGACAAAAGATATGAAACTCCATGCAACACCTGGCAAGTTTAACAAAAAAACTTGTCTGTTAGCTTTTTCACATATATTTTGCTACTGGTGGTGCTAGCCTGGCTACCTTAATCATTTAATCCAGGAGCCGTCTAATAAATGGAAAGAGATGCACAGGTCTGAAAAAGGAGGCCAGATCTTTTAAAGTAGATCCTTTCTCCTACCTTCAGAATGAAAAAAATGGTCTTCGTCACACTGCTACCCCTCTGGTGGCCGTGACTGATTCTCCTCTCACCACATGAGTTCCTGGGAAATAACCACATAAGATGCTCCCCTCAATGACCCAAAACATCTGCTGCTAATAGGGGTCAGTTTTATTCCCGGATCCCCTGAAGAAGTCCTGCACTTCACAACTAAAAATGAAAAACACAAATGGTATGAATCAACTGAGATGTATGTTATTTCCTAGCACTTGTATCAACAACACGCGAGGAAACATGCTGAGCTGTGAATTATCTAAGCAACGGCATCTGGTGATTTTCCTCTGCTCCAAAAAAACTGGGGGCCGGGGGGTCAAGTGAGGAGAGAGTAACGGCAGTCCGGTTGTTGCATCTCATAAGTGGTGATTGTTGTGACTGGTAACTTGGGGGGGGGGGGGTTTGACAGCGACTCTTTTCAGAAGATGCTTGAATTGGTTGAGTTTTCTGGGAATAAGATAAGATAAGATAAGATAAGATAAGACAAGACAAGACAAGACAAGTTAAGTTAAGTTAAGTTAAGTTAAGTTAAGTTAAGTTAAGTTAAGTTCAGTTCAGTTAAGATAAGATATACTTTATTTATCCCAAACTGCGAAATTTAAATGTTGCAGCAGCAATCAGACACACGGAACAAACAGAAACTTGGAAAGTATACGTTGAAGAAAAATTAAGACATAAGGGGAAAACTAATAATAAAAATAATATTAAAAATATTAGCAATAATAATAATAATACCTAGTATGAAGTTATTAATAAGTAATAAGTAATAAGTGAATGTTAAGAAATGAAGCCAGGTGGGAAGTTTGTGACTATAATGGGCCGCATCTATTGGCATTACCATTCAAGGAAAAAGTTGTTCATCCAACAGTTTGTTGATTAATGAAAACTAAACAGCTCACTGCAAAAAAAAAAAAGCACCAGCATATATTATAAAATCAGAATCCATCTGCGAAAGCCTCCATAAATCTGGGGGGGGAAATTTGTGGGTGTGCATGTGGAGTTGTTTGGCCTACAATCCATTCGAGGCTTTTCTTTATCAGGCGCTGTGAAGCTCTCCAAACAGTGGGAGCTCTACTGGTGTCAGGACTGAGAGAGAGAGCAAACATCTGTACCGGACACATGTGAACAGCCATTTGTTTGTCAGACAGTGATTGAGTGCATGACTCAAACTATCAGGAAAGCGCTGATAAAGAGTCTATTAAAGGCTCTGAACTCTCTCTCACACTGTTGAGGTGCTGCTGGGAGACCTTCAACAGAAGTGTTGCTATTTATTGTGTTGTTGCAGGCAGCCGCAATTAACTGTGTCTGACAAACATTATACCGCTGATGGAAAAAGGGCGGTGACATCATCTTCAAATGTCTCTTTAGTGAGATATCATGAAAAGTAGAATTGCGGCCAACACAAAGTCCTTTAATCCTGGGCCTTCCGAGCTGTTTTCTTCTTTTGTGGTGCGAGGAGACATTTGTAGTCCGGTGTTACAATTCATTTTCTGTTCATTCCGTGACAGGAAGTAGAGTCAGATGCCATTTACCACAACTTTTCGTGTGTGAATTGCCTTTTTGTTCCAAGGTGCCGCCCCCCCTTTCCCCTCATCTTTCAGACGATATGCGTCTACTGACCCCTAAATAGGGAAGTTTTATGTTGTTGACCTTTGACTTTTGCGTCTCCGTATTAATGTCTGAGAAAATAGTGAAATTATGACACTTAACACTGTCGCCTACGTGTGTCTGGAGCTGCTCTGCGAAGACTGGGGGCCATTCAGACCACAGGTCAAACCAATGACACCATCTGTCATGCTTAATAGTACAACATTCACACTGACGCACCATGAAAAGCTAATAAATGCTATATTGAAATAGACTTCTAATACCACTGTAGTGCTGTTTGCATGCAAGTTTATTTCTAAAAAGTTGTATTTGCATTTAAAGCTAGACATGATTTTAAAAAAGAAGAGCTGTGTCTTGAACTGCAGACGTCTTTCTAACTGTATAAATGATCCAAGGCTTGCTCTGGTCTATGCAGAGGTCTAGTGAGACCCCCAGAGGACAAACAGCAAAAATCATCACTGTCCATTAATAAGAGTCACAGAATCATTTAGCATTTAAATCTAATATGTGCCATACCCTCTGGTGGTAAAACACCGGTGTGTTTGACTTTGTTTTTGTTGTCTTTGTGTACGTCTTTGTATGAAATAGGTCTTGCAGATAGAACATAATCTCTTTGCAATTATTACTAATACATTCCAGATGTGACACAGTAACAACAGATGGTCTCACAGCACAATCAGTCAATTCTTCAAAAGAAAACGAATAAAACTTAACCTTAATGAAATAAACATAAAATCAAGGACGAGGGTGTGTGGGGGGGGGGAGATCCTGCTACCTTTACAACCCGATTACACAATGGCTCTTTATGTTGAATGAAGCTTTTTGCATTGACTTCTGCTCACTCAGGTGCTGCCTGTTTGGATTGTTTTTTGCTCCTGGATGTGTGTTAACAACGAGTTATCTGTGAGCAACAAATCTGCACACTCATCTGTTGGGGGTTTAGTCCTGAACACAAGCAGTCAGAAGCTAGCGGTAGCCTCTTTGATCATCTTCCTGATGTGTGGTCACAGTGGATTCACTTCACTCTTTTTTTTTTTTTTGGCTCAATCAGGGGCCCTTGAGCGCAACGAGGTTCCAACTTTAGAAAACAAGAAACCCCTCGCTCTGCAGAGGCACCACAGACATCCAATCAATGAGCAATCAGATTCCCTCTTATCTATTTGGCTCGGCTGGATGTCCCGTATCTCAGTAATGGTGTTTCTGTTAATTGCCTCCCTTCGTTTCTGGCTGTATCCCCTTTCGTTTATGATCCCTATCTACAAATGAGGTCAGAAAGGCATATGGATCTTGTTTCCAGCCTAGCTTCTCTGAATCCTAACGGGGGAAAACAGCGCTGACTGTGTGTCTGGCGTGGCGTACAAAACCGCTTCTTGATCAAGGCACTTGTTGTCACCCCTGTGTGTTGATGTCACGGCCCTGTCTATCCCCAAAGTCGTTCCTTACGATCCTTGTTTCAGCTCGGCTTCGCTCCTCTAGTCGTTTCTGAGAAACGGAACAGTCTATGTCAGCCTGAGAGACCAATGTTTTCCTGCAACGGTGAGATTTATTATGAGTCAGCTCCCTCTTGAGAATTCTATCATTTGCATATTCATTAAACGTTTGCATCTGATGCCCATCTTGTTAGACCTGGAAACGGTGTGATTTCTGAACAGCTCCAGGGTAAACCAGCCACCCAGTCTGAGAAACATGCAAACACAAAAAAAAAAAAATATTGCAGACCACAAATTTGGTTAATCACATTCTATACCATGACTGGTCTGAACCGAGTTGATCCACAGAGATCACCCAGATCTGAACTGAGTGAAGACTTCAAACCTGCTACTGACACAGCATGACAACATCTGAAAAAATTAATCTGACAAATGAACTATTATGCAAATATCTGCCTTTGGAGATGGAGATCCGTGTTGAGAAAAAGGTCAGCCGGGTCATCCTGAAGCATCTTTTGTTGCCTTCTCCCGAAAACCTCCAACCTCCTCTGTAAGCTCCTTTCAATGTGAGATGGTTGACTGTCATTTCTGTCAAGCTTCTCCTCATGCATAAGTAAACCTGTGCCCTCCTCTACCAGCCGTCCCTCGGGCCGGCACAAGGGAGCAGAAGGTCTAAGAGCATTCCTGCATGAAGACTTTCTTTTTTCTAACTTTGCCTTGATTTTACGCTCATTATGCCCCCTGCAGCTCTACCGATCCTGGCCAAGAGACACCAGGCACCATTATCCTCAGTTTTCTCCCGATCAAATTCATTAGCGGCAGAGAGAATAGACCCTCCGAAATGGGACGTCTTACCCAGTTCCCCTAATACCCCTTTGTTATTCACGGGTACCCCAGCTGTTGTGCTGCTGCTGTCAAAGCAGTGGACCTTCTCTGTGATCTTCAACCTCCCTAATGATGCCCTTGAGGCACCAGTGCCAGAGGCCAGGTGTCAGGGTGAAAGGTCTCTCTGGATGGGACGAGCTCCTCGCCGCAGTGATGACTTCACCCACCTTCTTTGAAGCTAAACCCACAAAGATTTGTCGTGGCTTAAGTTGGACTCGGGATTTGCCAGCAGAAATTTGCAGATGTTGAATTTACTTCCTGCATGAAAAGTTTTAACAATGGCACAGCGGGTTTAACGATTATAAGTCGACTTCGTAGAATACGTATCTGAAAAGCCATTTATGTTGTGTTTGATTGCTAAAAACATGTTATTAATGTTGGTAAGTGAAATTTTGTAATGATTCTTAATCACACTTAAACACTCATGTAGAAACTGAATTAACCGCTCCAATCCGATCAGTAAGTGAAGCTGAAAATACAATTGGAAACTTCAGATACATTCAACCTCAGGAAAAAGAAAAAAATCTGGCAACAGAAATTAACCTACTGCAAAACTACTTTATTGAAACTCTGAGAAGCCTCTGGACATGATACAATACTGACCCCTTGTGGAGTTTTACTGAAACTTCACTTATGAAATGTGCTCGTGAGCAACAAAACAGCCACTTATTGGCTGTGAATGACACCCAAAATATATTCAGTTAGCTCCTATTTATGCAAGTGTTTGGTTTTTTTTGCTCTTTTCTCCTGACATTTGAACAGTTCTTTGTCCCGGGTTTCACGTTCTTCTGCCTGGGTTGTTGTGAGCAACCTGAGTCCGGCCTGCTCTTTGAATGGATCCACGGGTCTGGTCCTCGGCGGGCCCAAACTACTTCTCAAAGAGCATTCCGGAGTTGTCGCCAGTCTGGAATCCGGAGCCTGACTGATCGCCCCGTGTGGGTCGGCGCTGTGAGACCCTGATCTTGTCATCTTTTGACTGACAGTTCTTCCTAAAGCTGGAACACAGGTCTTGCTGTCCCTAGACCCGGCCTCATGTATGTGTGACTGTGTTTGATTCTGGTTCTGTTTCGGGTCTTGCGCATCAGGGAGCAGAGAACTCTGGGTTGCAGGAGGACCCCACGAGACTCGCGGCCTGCTGTTGCTCTCCCTGTTGACGCTCACTTCATCCGTTCGTTGCTCCCTTTGGACGGCGTTGAGCTTGAGGAAGACGGCGTCCTGCGTGAAAGGACGTGGAAGACCCTTACTCTTCATCTGTTTGCTTGTCGCCTTCTTGCTCTGAATAACCGACTGTTTTGCACCGACGTCTGTGGCTGCAAGGAGAAAGTTTCATTTAGGAACAACTCATCTGGAAGCCTGTTGGCACTATTTCTGATGCTGAGAACTGCTTACCTTCTTCCTGGAAGTGAGAGCGGGGAAGCAGTTCAGCTTTCTCCGGTTTCTTGAAGCTAGAGTCGTGGATCTTTTGGTTGGGCGAATCCACCTGTGCTTCTGTACCAGCCCCGACAGAAGCAAGGTGAAGCTGTCTAAGAGAAGCAGCAGATTTGTCCGAAACGGCAGCGTGACCTCCCTTTGTTGAGTCTGTGTAATCCCAGAACACCTTGGCAAACTGGAAGTGCTTCACGCTGGATTTTGAGTTCACTAAAATACTACAGGGATTGGAATTAAAACATGGAAGACGAAACACGCTAAAAGAAAAACCGAGCCGTTCGTGAGAGTGAATCTGACTCACCAGTCTTCATGGACGTGGACGGAACGTATTTGTCCTATTTCAGCCTCGACTGTAATTTCTCTCAATAAACCTCCAGAGACGAAATTAAAAATGCGAATTTTTCCGTCCGCACAGCCGGTAATGAGACGGAGGTAGACGAGGGTCAGATATTTGACCTCTCTGCAAGAAAAGTCAATAAAACAGCGGGAAAAGGTAAAGGAACACCCAACGACCTAAGGGATCTTACTCACTTTGGGTGGTTGAAGGTCATCAGACACTGTTTGGAATCACACGTGCTGCTCCAGGCCATGACCTGACCGCTACAATCGCCGGACAACAAGTGCCACTGGTCGACGAACAGGCACTTCACCGAGCTCTTGTGGGCATCTATCACCTTCAGGGAGGAAGATGAAGGTTAAACGTGAATTAAATGTAAACCAGATGAAGAGCACATGCATGGATGTTCTTACTCTGATCAGCGACGAGCTCTCCATGTCCCAGATTTTGACCGATCCCTTACTGCAGCTGCTATACACCATCGTTTTGCTGATCTTCACACACTGGATGGGGTTGGGGTGTTTGAATTGATATTCATCAAAATTCTTCCCCGTCTTTAGACACCACACTGTCAAAATACATACAAGTATTAGGAAAATAAATCACAAACTCAATCAAATCAAACCTGTAGATTCTTTTTTTATTATTTTTATACAGTGGTATAAAAACATTTGGGCACCCTTGATAATATTCCAGATCAGCAATTTCAGTTAAATATTTCATATAGCAGACAAACACAGTGACATTTGAGAAGTGAAATGAAGGTTATAGGATTTACAGGAAGTGTGCAATAATTATTTAAACAAAAGTAGGTGCATGATTTGGCCACTCTTGTTGTTTTAGTGGTTTGAATATGTTTAGCACTATTTATTGGAACACAAAATTTGTTTGGTCAGCTCATTGATCGTTGACCGACGTACACAGGTGAAGCCAATCATGAGGAAGACTATTTAAGGCGGCCAATTACATTTCTCCTCTTTGCCTCTTCACTGGCAACAAGGGAGCCTCAAACGTGGCAACAAGGGAACCTCAAAACAACTGCCAAATGACCTGAAAGCAAAGATTGTTGAACATCATGGTTCAGGGAAAGGGCATGGAAAGAGATTTCAGCTGTCAGTTTCCACTGTGGACAAGCAGGTTCATTTTGGAATGAGGTGTTGTGGACGATTGAAACTAAAATTGAGTTATTTGGACATGAAAAGGGGGTGGTATGCAAGGTGGATAAAGAACACGGCATTCTAAGACAAACGTGGTACACACAGTAAAATTTGATGGTGGTCCCATCATGCTGTGGAGCTGTGTGGCCAGTGCAGGTACTGGGAAGCTTGTTCAAGTTTAAAGTTGCATGGATTCCAGTCAGTATCAGAAGATTCTTGCAAACAATGTTCAACAATCGGTGACAAAGTTGCGGTTGCGTTGGGGCTGGATACATCAACAAGACAACGACCCCATACACTACTCAAATTCTACCAAGGCATTCATTCAGAGGAACAAGCACAACATTCTGGAATGGTTATGTCAGTCCCCAGACTTGAATGTCATTGAAAATCTGTGGTGTGATTTAAAGCGGGCTGTCAATGCTTAGAAACCACCAAACATGAATGAACTGGAGATGTTTGGAAAAGAAGTACGGCCAAAAATACCTTTAACCAGAATCCAGACCCTCATTGGAAGCTATAGGAACCATTTGGAGGCTGTTATTTTTGTAAAAGAAGTGTCTACTAAATATTGATGTAATATTTGTGTTGGGGTGCCCAAATTTATGCACCTGCCTACTTTTATTTAATTATTGCACACGTTCTGTGCCACCGTGTTTGTCTGCTATATATATCTAACTGAAATTGCTGACCTGAACAACCAGTGATTTTATATTGGAAAATCTTAAAAATTATCAAGGGTGCCAAAAATTGTCATACTTCTGTTAAGGCAGAATCAAAGAAATTCTAACAACTGAGACTTTTGTTTATCTCTGCATGGATTTGTGCAATAAAGATGAGAAGGTTCTGCAGATGGATAAGAAAACAACCAGTAATTCCTGTTTAACTATTTAGAAATCAAGAATGAAACCATTTCATAATATTGGAAATACTTCTAAACTTCATGAAAGATATCTGACCTTTTACGAGACAGTCTTTTCCTCCGGAGACCAGTCTATCAGCATGGATGTCCAGGCAGCTGACAGTGGCGTTATGACCGTAGAACGCCATCACGCATTCATCCGTCTTCAAATCCCAACACCTACAAAAGTGTATAATAAATAAAGTTATAGCAGCACATCGTCCACATACAGAACAACCTAAAGTCACGCCTCGCCCTCCTCACCTGAGGCTTGTGTCACAGCTGGCCGTTATCACCAGGCCTCTGTCCTGACAGAGCAGCACCGCCCGGATGCTGCCGGTGTGGCCCTTCATCACCGCAAACATTTTTGTGTGTGACCCCACATAAAACAGTTGCACCTTGCAGTCCTTGGAGCCAACGACCATCAAAGAGCCGCCTTTGTAGTCCAACTCCCGATGAGGGTCAGTGCTGTAAAACAAAACCTTGCTTGCATCAGTCGCACAATATAATGTGATCGATTCATTGTACGCAATATTTAAAGGAAGCTTAAAACACCAACTTGTTCAGCAGAACCCTTGTGAAATAAGCGCCGCAATAAACATTTCGCTCTTCCATTTGCACCATCTTGGTTTTGGCTTCGGCGTGACCATCTTCAAGCTGCGTATCCTGTAAAACCAATGACAATGAATCCAAATATTCTGAATCATCTGGTACAGCAGTGATGCTGGCAGAGGATTTTGGTTTATTGACCTTTTGGACACCAGGTTGGATGTCTTCTTCCTCATCATCTTCAACTAGTACAGGGACTTCAACAATTCGGGCTTGAGTGGGATACACTATTTTAACCCTTCTGGATCTCTGCAAGATAGCCGTTATTCTCATCACTGCACAAATCCTTCATGTTTAAACTTTTCTATGAATAAATCCCGTAAACACATGCCCTCACCGTCACCATTGACTTCATTTGCTGTTGAACTGTTTTACGGAACTTGGTTTCCTCCATGGTTTCCTGTGTGAGGCGCTGCCAATACTGACAAACCTTTAGGCAGGATTTCAGCGCGGGCTCATTTAATAGACCTGGTAAGAGACACATTATTGACAACAGTGGAATTTACCTTATTCTAACTTCATTTTACTCAGTTAAGGGGAGTTGGTTAGTGATAATATAATATTAGTCTATTGCAGGTATCTTTTCAGCATACCTATAATGGTCTTTGACAGACTAACAGGCAGACATGATATGAAGTCACGGTATCGGCTGACCCCAGATACAGACTTTGAGGACCCCGGCTCCACCATGAGAGCAGGGTCCTCTGAGTCTTCATCACTGTCATATTCCTGTTCAATGGCGCTGGTCACTGAAAGTGAATAGGATTAATTCATAATAAATTCAACTCCAATGACCAACATACACAATAAAAAAAAGTGGACGGAAATTAATTGTCTTTGTTACTTTCATTTAGTCATTCATTCATCTTCTTCCCATTTCCACACATGAAAAACCATGTGTTCAACGCTGTGGCTTTTACTGACCTCTAGTGGTATCAATGGGTATTGCACATCAACAATTCAAGTCAAACACCTGTACTGTACTTTTATTTTTTTTACCTTTGCTTTGCAGGAACGCTTGTTTTTGCTTAACCAGAAGCACGCTGGTCAGATTAACGACCATGCATAACAGTTCTAAATCACAGCGTGTGAGCAGATTACAGATGTAGTGTGTTTTAACCCAGTAGGGGCTGCTGTCAAACCAGTCCCAGATCTCATTCGTGTCCACGCTGAGCGGATTCCCGTTCGGTTCCGAGTTGCGGGTGGGGTAATCTTGAGGGCAGATTGGTCTCTTCGACCTGGCGTAAGAAAATAAGGACCATGACGTTAAGCACAGCGTAGTTTGGACGCTTTGGAGCACTCCGATATCTCTGCAACGT
Source organism: Antennarius maculatus (assembly GCA_013358685.1). Classification (NCBI taxonomy): domain Eukaryota; kingdom Metazoa; phylum Chordata; class Actinopteri; order Lophiiformes; family Antennariidae; genus Antennarius; species Antennarius maculatus. Next base: position 14,066,927 of record CM023626.1, on the reverse strand, counting down.
AAAATCAGCCCCAGGATGAATCTCCTCTTGAATCCATCCGACACTTTCCACACGCGATGAGTGGAACCCGGTGATTTGCGGGAGAAGACACAAACTTGACAAATCCCGCACGCATTGACACAGGAGTTCATCTCACGGGCCGACACACTTCCGATCATCTTGAAGAACTTCAAGGTGTTTGTCTGTTTTTGTCTACTTTGTTTCCGTGATCAATATCAACAAACATCAAAGGACTTTGTGGGTTACCGGGCAACGAATCCACGCGCCGGCAGAGCGGATGGGCGCGAATTCATGTGGCGAGTTTAACTAGCAAGTTAGCTTGCTAGTTTTTAAATAGTCTCTGATCGATGATCGGTGATGATGTGAATTCCCCAGTTTGTGATCAATAAAGAAAATCTATATCTACGATTAAGTTGATAAAAGGTAGTGCGCCGCCCGGGAATCGAACCCGGGTCGCAAGAATGGGAATCTTGCATGATACCACTACACCAGCGGCGCTCCGTAAGGGCGAGGGATCATTTCTTAATTTAACCTTAGTACAATTTGCTCTAGTGAAGATAATTGTTGCGTGTTTAATATGATAACACTGTAAACGACTGCATTTGTATAGAAAACGTAATATGTAAACTACTCTACCACATTTAATTTGAAAGGAACAAATAAATCTGGACTTTTAATGCAGAAAGTCGGAGTCATTTTCTTCCGGGGACAGCGTCGGTGGTCACCAATAGTTTCCGGTTTATTGTTTAAGAAACACAAGCCAGTCTGGAATGGCAGCAAACTACTTTAAAACAAAAAGAGGATTGTTGCAATTGTGATTTGAGTGAGTAAAAAACTTACGAATGCATTATTAGACGTTTTTAAAAATACGTCAAAAATATTTTTCTGTACTCTAAAGCTAGCCTTTATCTTGCCTGAGCCTCTGGGTTGTCCAGAGTTAGCAACACTAAGAATGTCTGCTAATATCTGATTAGTCAGAAGAGCAAACTGGAACATTATTTTAACCTTATATGAGTTCTTTGCCATATTCATCGTCACAGAATCTGTTAGCTTGTGGAATCTGTAGCTGGACTGCATTAGCGAATAGCTTGACGTGCTACCGTTAGCTGTTATATAATCAACACTGTATGTGAGCAGCTTGATGGTGAAGTTTCCAGCGGCGGAGCCTGCATTCATGTCGGGCAGGAGCGACGGGTTGGAGTGGGTTGAGACAACCGAGGAGGTTGTTATCACAGAGGAGTGTCTTACTCCAGAAAACACCACTGCGGGTTTGTGTCTTTATTACTTTGTGCTAGGGTTTGACACTTAAATCGAGGCAACCTATGAGCTTCTAAAGTTTGTTCTTTCACTTAGAACCCGTGGAAACGCCAATCCAGAGGTTACTGGACACTGTGGACAACACGGACTCTAATGATGGATTTGGTAAACAAGAAATCCAGCTAACCACATCATTTTCACTTTAAATGAGAGAACCAAACGGGTTAATTCCAGAAAGCTTTATTCCAATAACCATTTTGTGCCCTTTTTACATTCCTTAGATTGTGACGAATGTCTGACGCTGTTCCAGGACCAGAGTGATCTGGATGACAGTAACGTCCCATCTTTTATTTTCGACTTTCCTACAATCATGGGCGTTCCCCAAAGGGCCCTCCTCACCCTCCCATATGGGCTGGTGATAGGCAGATCAAGTATTCCCAGCGCAGGTGTTGGAGTCATAAATCATGGATCTATTGTGCCTCTGGGAATGCATTTTGGACCGTATGAAGGAGAGGTGACATCAATGGAAAACTCCATAACAAGTAACTTCTCCTGGGAGGTTAGCTTGACGTTTTGATATTTTAAATTGAATCCAATTCTTCTGCAAATATTTCTTATTATGTTCACTTTTGAATGTTTACTCTTGAATGTTTAATTTTTTTCCAGATTTGCAAAGGAAAAGATGAGTATGAGTACATTGATGCTGCCAGAGAAACGCACTCAAACTGGATGAGGTATCCTTCCATGCTTTGCTGTTGTTAAACCTTGTAACTTGCACCGTTTCGATTGCTTATTACTGTCTTTTCTCACATAGATACATCAATTGTGCTCGTAACAAAGAGGAGACAAATTTGCTGGCGGTCCAGTACAAAGACAGCATCCTGTTTCACTGCTGTCGCTCCATACAGCCTGGAGATGAGCTCATGGTGTGGCCCAGCAACAAACTTCTCTCCCACTTCAGTGAAACTTGGGCCCAGGTGTGGCTGATGAAACTGAAGGCTGCAGGTATCTATCACTTAACTGAAGAAAGAAATTATGTCTTTTTTGGAGGGCTTTTTTCCCTTCTTTTACATTTTTCTCTTCTAAATCACAGAGAGTAACACAACGGCGACATCTCCGGTCTTCACATGCTCCCACTGTCAGCTGTCCTTCACGACAGAGTCCTTCCTCCAGCGACATAGAGACTGTTTCCATGTACAGCCTGATGCCAGCAGCACAGCGCTAACCGCTGAATCAGTAGAACCAGCTTGTGTCCTTGAGTCGGTTGACTCGGCAGAATCTGTGGTGGTTTTATCCGTTGATCCCGTCGAGTCCAACACATGCAGTGATTGCGGGAAGGTTTTCAAACAAATACCTCACCTTAAGAGGCACAAGCTCTGCGTCCACGCAAACAAGCGGCCCTACTGTTGTCCTCAGTGCAGGCGGAGCTTCAGCCAGGCATCTGGATTAATCAGACATCAGCGAGTTCACAAAAAGCAGGCTGTGATAAAAGACACGGACATTGTTACTATAGAGACTTCCATCCTCGGTGAGGAGGAGAGTATGACGCTGAGTTCCGAACCAGCCGCTGTAACCGAGGAAACGAAGGATACGCATGGAAGCGAGACGCCAGACGAAGCTGTGGCTGTGAGCGGAACAAAGCGCGTAGCATCTCAAGACACCCGCTCAGACCCGAGTAAGAGTGTCACAAATGAGTCCCTCAAACAGCGTGAGGTGACTGTCCAGGAAATTTTGCGTCCGTACGTCTGCAGCGTGTGCCAGAGGACCTTCAGGCAGTACTGCGACCTGTCCAGACATCTACCGTGTCACCAGAAGGGAGGCAGAACAGAAGCGAGAAAGAATCCAACTCCTGATGAATCGACCGTCAGGCCGTTCAGCTGTGCTGACTGTTCACTCGCTTTTTCATCCGTGGACCACCTCCAGCAGCACGTAGGTGAGCATCACCCAGAGGAATCAGTGGTGGAGAATCAAGACGATGCTCCAGCGCCCGCTGGGGATGATCAGATCCAGGATCCAGACTTTATTCCACACCCATCGGTGGCCAAAACTCTTCAAAATCAACCGTCACCGAGGCCGCAGCGACTTGGAGCGAGATCTAAAATATCCGCCATCACCAAACTTATCGCTCCCAAACGAAGGGCAACCGTGTGCAAGAAGCCGTTAATCAGTGGCGCCCAGACTGAGACGAGCTCCGCTGAGCCACAAGCACCTGTTAGCAAAAACGTTAAGTTAACAAAATATAAGTGGTTTAGCTGCAATCGCTGCAAACGCACATACGCCAACCCGGATGAGCTCAAAGCGCATAAGTGTGCTCTGAAACAACACAAGTGCGGTCAGTGCGGGATGACCTTCAACAAGTCGGGCTTCCTGAAGAGACACGAGCAGACGGCGCACGTCGGCGCAAAGTCATACGGCTGCGACGGCTGCGCCAAAGCCTTCAGCACGTCGGCCAAACTCAAACGCCATCAGAAGAACGCTACGTGTCGGAAGCACCAGTGCACGTCCGAGCTCTTCTCCTGCTCCTTCTGTCAGTTTTCCTTCACCATGAAGAACTACCTGATCAAGCACGTCAAGAGGCACCACCCCGTCGAGTACCTGTCCCACTGCGATTCCGACGGCTTTGTGGAGCAGCTGAAGGAGGAGGAGGAGAAGGAGGAGAACGAATGTGTTTGCCCCCACTGCGAGAAGACCTTCACCAGCGCCAAATCCTTCAAATCCCACCCGTGTTTCCAGCAGGTGAAGGTTCTGTACTTGTGCACGGAGTGCGGGAAGGGCTTCACCAACCACTACGGCCTCAAGCAGCATCAGCGCATCCACACGGGGGAGAAGCCCTACAGTTGCCCCCACTGCAGCAAAAGCTTCTCCTACACGGGACAGCTGAACGTCCACCTGCGGACTCACACCGGGGAGAAGCCGTACCTGTGCACCCACTGCGGGGAGAGCTTCCGCCAGTCGGGCGACCTGAAGAGACACGAGAGGAAGCACACGGGGGTGAGGCCCTACAGCTGCCCCGAGTGTTGCAAAAGCTTCAGCCGCCTGCAGAGCCTCAAAGCCCACCAGATGCTCCACCTGGGACAGAGGATGTTTAAATGCACTCAATGCGGGAAGAGCTTCTCCCGGAACTATCACCTCAGGAGACACCACCAGAAGATGCACCTGTAGTTTCAAAAAAAAAAGAGCTGGAAATGTAACGTTTGAAGGTCTTGTTCATAACATTTTTTTTTTTTTAGTTGTATTTTTATGTGAAGAACTTTCCAAGTTTAATCATGTGGAAGATGCAAAAGTGAATATTTCATTCATTCCATCTGCAATCAACAAAAAAAAAAACATAAACCGAATGCTGTGGTCAAACATCTCATATCACAAAAAAATAAAAGACAAATTTCTCATCACTGTTGACCATTTATTCCACAAAACATACAATGCAAAGCATGTGCACTGTACAAACCTTAATATTATGAAAATACTCACAACCATGCCTGTTTTTTTTTAATTAAATGATCTTAACTTTTGCTGTCATCCAGATCTACGTTTTATAATATTTTTTTTTTTACATGACACAGTATAACTGTCTAATGAAACATTGCTTCTTGCTTTACCTTTGTCCTCATTAGCTCATATCTCCAATTTTGACTATATTATAAATATTAAGTGAAATAAAATGTCAGTTTTAGCTGAACGATACAAACATACTGGTAGGACAGTTCACTAAGTAGACTCAATTTTGTTTTTTTTCTTTACACTGTGCTGAAATTGAAACAGGTTGTAAACCCGGCAGTGTTTTCCTTGTGCTACACACAGCGGTGTCAAGTGCAGCTGCTGGTTAAGAGACACTAGCTTGTTAAAATCTGTTCGTATGCTGCTGGTAAACGGCTCCTTCGTCATCCAGGGTCCGATAAAAGTTTCTTATTATGAGTTTGTCCTAACAAACACCAGACACACAAGAGTCCTTAATAATATCCGTTTCGAAAAGGAAAGAGTTTGTTTTTGTGGCACGAGAGTTTTTGGAGGTTTGTTCTGTGTTCCTGTTTCTGAAGGAAAGAAGGGTTAAGAGTGGAGGTTTGGGCGCTCGCAGGAGAGTCCATGAGTTAAAAAACAAAAACAGACTTCTGAAAGGTAGGCAGCAGGTGGTTCTCAAGGTTAAGTGACACGACCCCTACGAAGGTTGGGTTACTGTTTGTACAATTTCTAAGACACATCAAACAACTCCCATTAATTCCTCCATTCCAGTGAAGCTCCTCCTCCTCCTCAGTGCAATCTCTGTCCATTTTACACGTCTTCATCTCAAAATATACAGCATCCATCAATCTCATTAGTTTTATATTATGTTAAATGTTATACACATATTCAAAATTTTTTTTTTTTACAAACAAAACTTGATTGTTAAACCACACAGTATCACGTATGTACAAACTCAGAAAGAAAGAAGAAGAAAAAAAAAACAATCACAAAACTAGGCAAAAGTAAAAAGGATTTTGTTTTGTTTTTTTGGCAATTAATTAAAAGCAACAGCCTGGTCTGTCACAAAACCACAGATTAAGGGATTAAATACTGAATTCTGGAGAAAAAACAAAATTAAAAAGGAACAGTACACACCTAGAGCTCAACAGAGTCCGTGTATGTATGAGGAAACCGCTCTTGGCGGAAATGCTAACAGAAAAACGTGGTTAAAAAGGGTCGAGTGGCCAAAATACGGAGCCTGTGGAGACACACACACACACACACACACACAGGATGCGACCAGAAAACAAGCTCAAGTTAAGAGACGAGAAATGCCCTGCAGGTCGTTGCAAGAACAAGAACACTATCTTATGCTTTCTGAGATACAGTATGAAATGGATAAAAGGCTTTTATAAAGGTTCAGATTTCAGCTCCTCCACCCTGCACTCCAGGTCGGCCACCTGGAGAAGAGAGGAGAGAACAGTTACCATCATAAGGCGTTTGATTTATGGAAGCAAATTGGTCATAAGTGGTAAAAAAACAGACTCAAACTACAGTCTAATTCTACTAAGTCAAATTTTCTATGTGATTAAAAGTGAAAACTGTTTCAAAGCTTACGATTTAAGGCGAAAAAATGGACAAACTGATCATTTCGGAAAGCCTTGTGTGCTGATGTAACTACAGGAAGTTTCAATTTAGTGCTGCAGCTGAGAGTTTAGAAAAATGAAGAATTACGACAGGTTTTTTTTTTTCTTTGGCACAGCATGTCATTTTCTCTGATTTTCTGCTCCACAAATCCCCTTAGCAGAACAATCACATGCCATGTGAGCCTTAAACCAGTCAACGGACAGATTAACGTAACGAATTTAAGGTTTAAAAAGCGTTCTGCAAACATCAGAACTTTTCTTAAAAAGAGATTTTGTTCATAAAGAAACAAATCCATGGGAGGTCAAATGATTCACCTGCTCTTGAAGTTGTCCGGACTCCTCCTTCAGAATCGAGGCCTCAGCTCCAACTTGTGCACAACGCTGAGTCTCCTTCTTCAGGTACTCGATCTCCCTGTTGAAGACGCACATCAGCGTGTCAGAACATCGTTCGTAAACGCCACTCGCCCCCACCCCCCACCCCACCCCCGTGACCTCACGCTTGTCTTACTTCTGCTGATACTCCTTGATCAGGCGTTTGGCTTTGCTGTACTTGCGCTCCAGCGCCTGATATTGCGACTGCGTCTCCTTCAGGTGTTCGTCCACCGCCTGGCACAGACTCTGAGCCTCCATCCAGTAGCCTTCTAGCTTCTCCATACGCTCCTTGTTCTCCTGTAGGGTCTGCTCCAGCTGGGCTTTATCCATACGCCAGCGCTGCTTCTCCTGCTCCGCGTGGTGCAGCTGGGAGGATGCATGAAGCTCGCATGTCAATGAATGGAAACTGAGGAACTATTATTTCATATAACTCTCATGTATGACCTTAAATTAAAGAACTCACCTTTCTTTTCAGCTGTTGGATCTCAGCTTGGGTCACAGCGTGCTTTATTTGGAGCTTTATCGCGCAGGAAACAGAGAGTTTGAGCTCCATGTATTCGTATGAAGTCCATTTGAGACACGCAAGCTGTGATTAAAACAGATCGTTTCTCACCTCCTTATATTTATGGGCCAGTTTCTCGGGATCCGTCTCCAGAGGCGACATGTCCTCGTTCTCCGCCAAGTCAAAAACCTCGATGGCGCTCGGATAAGGCGGACTGACTTCCTCATCCTCGTCCTCCTCCTCATCCGTGCCATATTCGCCACCCTGCAGGCATGAGATGAAGGTGATAAATTTATTCCAAGACGAAGATATTTAAATACATTTACAGGGTAACTTCACCCAAATCAAACTTGTCCCTTTAATCTACCTTGTTTTGGAGGTTATGCTGGATTATTGGGAAGAATTATTATTTATGCACTATTTATTTTTGTTTTGAGCATCGCAATAAAATTCCATCTGCCTCGTAGATCAATAATGTCCCTTATTGATAGCAACACTTTTTTTTTATTCCCTGGATTCCAAACTAGAATCAAGAAGAAAAAAGCAAATCTTTGGAGCGACAGGCTGGTCAAACGGTGTTTATGTTTGTAACTGTAATATTCTTCTCGTTAAATGTTTTGCATATGAAGAAAATACGTGAAATAGTCGTTTACTGGAGTTTTTAAATGCAAACGTTCTGTGCAGTGACTCCAAATGGACACTAGATGGCGCAAAACCTCCAGACAGCAGGCAACGCTCTCTTACACAACAATGCTTTTCAAGAACCACCCACCATCACTCCAACAGAAGGGGTTGGGGGGGTGGGGGGGATAGCTTCCCGTCTGTTATTATAATTAAAGTACACACACTTTGAGCGCAAAGATTTTATGTAAACCAAAAACAGACACTAGAAGAGAAGCCATTGTGATTTGGCCCAATTCAAAGGGGAGGATGACCATAGAGGGGTCACCTCTGCTCGCTGTGGGGTCAAGTTTAAAAATGCATTTAGAGTTGTGCAACTGATGACAAGACAACAACTAATCCCTGACAAATTTGTACATTTTAGCAGCCTGAAAATTAATTCTCTAAAAACATGTGATCAAGCATGTGTGCTTTTTCTAAAAGAGGGGGAGGGGAGAGGAGAGAAATGATTAGTAAGCACACACACACACACACACACACCACCACCACATCTGCACTAAGCATGTGCAGATGCTGCACCACCGCGGATACAGGAATGGCAGATGAAGCAGTTTTTGCGCGTGACGACCGACCTCCTGCTCGTCCATGTACTGGTTGTAGCGCTGCTCCATCATCTCCCTCTGCCAGCGCTCCTGCTCCAGGGTCTGCTGGATGAGCTGAGCCACCTCGCTCTGCTCCCCAGGCTTCTCCCGGCCAATCACAAACCTGCGTTTCGATCAAAAAAAGAGCTAAAACAGAGCATGCTAAAAGAAGCCAAGTGAGCTCAAACTGTGCTTCATCAGATATGGAGATACAGAATAAATAATACATGATGGTCTCTCCTGACCGCTGAGGAGCATAACGCAGATCCCACAAGGACATGCCAACTGTTTTTCATGTATAATACACTACTTATACCCTCTTCAGTCGGTATAGTGAATGTATTAATATAGTAAGGAATGTGCTGGCTCTCAGATGATAGAAAGTGGCTTCCTGTTTAGAGCCGAACAAAGGCCGTCTCTATGGAGTCGACCTCTTCTGTGATTAAAATCAAACCCTCCAAGCTGCCTCTCCTTCAGCTTATTGTACAGTTCATTACAGAGACTATATGTTCCCTCAAGGAGGCTCACACATCTGTCCAGTCACATCCTGTTCACAAGCAGCAAGCAGGGAATTAGACAGTAAATCATAACGAAGCCGCAGACGGCGACTTGAGCCTTTCAACGTCTTAAGCACAAACAGGTAATTAAATGTTCACAAACACACTTCCTGCCCACGACTATTTGTCTGCTTGACGTTTTTCTCATGAATAGACCGGAGCTTGATTGCTGTCCGCCACCGACGCGAGCAGATCCATAATGCATGAGCTATCTATAGAGGTCTCTGATCTTCACAAGTCACACAACACTAACAATTACCCGACAGCGCTGACCACTAAACCCTGAATTATGAATGAGCCTCGATTGACAAAGGGAACACAAAGGGAACAGTCAGCTTCCCAAAAAACAACACATTACAAAATAGCACTTAGGCAAAAAATAAATAAATAAAAATTAAAAACTAAAATAAAAAAATTAAATAGAATATTTTCCGCACTATAAGGCGCACCGGACTATAAGGTGCACCTTCAATGAATTGCCTATTTTAAAACTATTTTCATATATAAGGTGCACTGGATTATATGGCGAACTGTCGGTTTTTGAGGAAATTAAAGGCTTTTAGGTTTGCCATTTAGTGCAGAGAATACTGTAATAAAATAAAACAACGTAAAATTAATTAAACAAAATGAAATGCAATGAAATTAAATGTAATTTAAAAAACTTTGGAATTTGATTGTTTAGTATTTGATAAAAATTCTTTCTGTGGTTCTTTATGCTAAACATGTTATAGTTTCCTGCATTTACCATATCAGTTTAGCACATTAGCATGCTGGCATTTGCTGATTAGCTTGAAACAAAAAGAACAACCCAACAGCAACACATCTGTGGCACTAGATTAAGTATGAGAGTATTATTCCTAACTGTCTGTTAGGGAACCATGAATTGGATTAATAATGGCCACATTTCCATCCCCAGAGCTGCTCCTGTTACGGCTAATAAACCCTAAACTGATGTGGTCAGATTTATGTTTGTTGATGTTAGGGCGGCGCTGCAGGAGCTGCAATGGAGACTTGAGTTTCCTCTTACTTGACAGTCCCTGAGGTGTTCCGCAGAACGGAGGCGGCAAAGTTCTGGGTGACTCCCACCAAACTGGTCCCGTCCACCTCCACGATCAGATCGTTCACCTGGATCCTGGAGGAGACAATTAAGTAGAGGAAGTGAAGATTTAGAGCTCATTTATAGTCTCCGTTCATCATCTTAACACTTAAGCCAGTATCGATTTATGAGCCCTGCTTCTTGGCAGAAGAATATATTCGTGGTTGCCAAGAATCAGAAAGACCAGAGGTGAAATGAAGCATGCTGTGAAGTGAAACTACAAACGCTGAGCTGAACTCAGACGGACGTTCAGTCGACAAACCAAACGTCTCGTCGGTTTGAATCGACGTACCGGCCGTCCCTGTGCGCCGCTCCTCCGTCTGTGACCGTCTTCACGAAGATGCCCAGCTTCTCCAGGCCCATGTCGGCCCCCGCTCCCATCCCGATGATGCTGATGCCGAGTCCGTCGCCATCTGGAAATCAGATCGGTTAGTTCAATCATATTACACAGACGTGAACTTGGGACTCAAAGATTGCCGAATCCATCCAGAAAAATTTGTAAAATAAAAGAACTTTCTTATTTCTAGGCAGATTGCTCTATAATGCTCTATAGAGGTCAAAAAGGGAACTATATTAGTTTATGTGACCAGAAAGTCAGATCAAATCAATGATAGCACCCCAATTTCCCTCATGTGACAAGTCAGTGTATTAACGTGAAATGTTCCTCCCTGGATTCTTTGGAGGAAATAACTACAGTCTCTGTTTCCACCAGACTAAATTAAAGCACAATCCACACAGCAGTTCATCATCTCTATAGGAACCTCCTGACATACGCTGTCCTGCAGAACAAGCCACCAGACATAATCCTAAATATAGACTTCTATAAATATTTTAATGCACCGTAATGCTGAAAGGATGTTGGAAATGCGACTTTCCAGGAAGGGTTAGAAGTTAGGACACCCTTTGCCTCATGGGAAAAAGGGATTGCTGATGAAAAGAAGTTGGTGTTTTTGCGGAAATGTAAAAAACATGTTCAAAGTAACGCATCGGACCATTAGTGGTTTGCTAATCGCACATATTTAACTTCATCCTTTCTTAATTGAACTTAAATCAGTAGCTACAGACGACCAGTGACTCCAGAAATCTCAGATTTGTATAAATCGACTTCAAATCAAGACAGAAGTTGTTTCTTCTTCCCGTCCGGTACCTTTCTCCAGCTCCACGGGGAACAGGTCCAGCCTCTCCACCCTCTTCTCCAACTCGTACTCGGCAGACGCTGCCATGGGATCCACGTCTTCATTGCGTCTGTCATAGTCCTCATTGGGGTAGGTGGCAAACACCTGCAGGAGGGGGGAAGAAGGAGCCACTTAGTTCAGCACAAAACCTCAAACAGCTGTGATCTTTCTGAAAATAAAAATAAATGCCTGTCATCACCTGTGAAGGTCATTAAACTCACATATTTAAACCTGTTGGATCCATTCTGCTCTTTAAGAACAAGACTATTTTGTTTAAGTTCTTCGCGTTTTGTAACTTTGCTGTTAAACTAAGACAACCTCCTCCAAACTGCACCTGAAACTGACGGCAGCATCAATTTTCTTTCCACGTAACTCTCGGTAAATCGGCAAGGATAACAGAAAACGTCAATGTTTTTCCTTTAAATAACCTTTCCGAGACGATTTCTGCTGGGTTTTGCGTGGCACCAAAAGGTCTGTCAGCGTGAGCCCCGCGGCAGCGTGTCTCCTTGGGTTCTCTGCAACTCAAGGTCTGAGTATTTTTAGACCACTTTCTGTTCTTTGCAGCAAAAGGTATGACTGTTTAGTTCTTCCAACCAGTTGTTTTTGCTTCGATTCCAAATATAGTCACTACTAGAAACAGAAAAGACCATACTTTTGGGATGCTTCTACAACTGGTAAATGTGTGCATCCACCAAAAGATGAAACAGAGTAAAAGGAAAGTGACATTAATTATATAGAAATGTGCACTGTGACCATTATTCTAGAATATTTTACATCCAGTATTATTTTTTTAATTATTTTTTATTATTATTTTTTATTTTTTTAATTATTATTATTATTTACTATTATTATTTTATCTTTTTATTTTTTTTATTATTATTATTTATTATTTTTATCATAATTTTATTATCATTATGCTAGAATATTTTACATCCAGTATTAATTACAGTCTATACATTTCTTTAGGCTCATGCTGATGGATAAGACCGACTGAGACAATCTTTATGAAAAGTTACTGATCCTAATTTTATTATTCAACCTCAGATTGCGGAGGCACGTGGAGCTAACGAACCGCTGCCGTTAGTGTACAGTTCGAACGCATCAACATTTTCAGACGAGACGTCTTCGGCATTTCCTCGAGGCCTCCGAGTCGCAACGCTCGGAAAAACCACAGAAGTTCCTCTCGTGAAGACAGAAGCCTCTGTTTCAACTTCCTACATTCACTCTGGTCTAACCAGCATGATGGTTTACATAACCACCTCCAGCATGCTAATGGAGGCCTTCTGCAGCTGCTGCTCCCAGGCCTCACACACACACACACACACACACACAAACAGTAAGCTGAATCTTTAAAACCTTCACGTCAGTCTCTCCCGAGGTGATTATGCATGCACCACCATACTCTGCTCTGCTAGCGACGCTGATTCAGACCTCAATCTTCTCCTCAAACACATTCTTTCATTATTCGGTTACATTTCAACACTTTTTTTTTTTCTTTCCTCTCCCTTCCAGTTCTCTTTCTCTGACATTTAGTTTGTCCGTCTGTGCGGCAAAGCGGAATCTCATCGCCTCATTACAAGCTTTCAATTACACGGGCCCCGTCGCCATGAAAACGCCAGAGTGAAGAGCCCGTCAGTTTTGACAGCACTTTTTGAAATGTAAACAGGCCCCTCCCTGCCCAGATTTATTCAGCATCATTGTATTTTTCACGCATCGCTGGATGCCGTGCAGCTTTTAAGCCTCGTCCGTGAGAAGAGGGCTTCGGCCCTGCGCCGTCAACTTCAAAATATAAAGATAGAATTAGTTGCTCCATTATCTAAACTGTAGTTTTTGCTTATTCTTTGAATAAAGTGAATCGAATTGATCCTCTGCAGATGTCAGACAGCACAGGAGCAGCGACCGAGTTTAATGGCTTTTGATTTAGGTTACCTTCGTATTTAGAGGGATTAGCAGAATGTGGATTACAGACACACACACACAAAAAAATACACTGTTTGCATCCTAAGTAACGGAGCATAAAAACGACAAAACGGAGCATTCCCGCACGCCGACCGCCATGCTCTCACGTGGCGCTGCTTCACCCCTTGAGTTTAAAGATCAAGAGGCCACAGCTGGTGTTTTTTTTGTTGTTGTTGTTGTTGTTGTTTTTATTGCGCTGCCCTCGTTTCTATGCCTACGATGCTGCAGAAGATTGAATGTGACACCGGCAGAAAAAAAAAAACAAAAGCGTGGTGATGGGATGTGTGTCGTGACCTCCCCGTCTTTAATGAGGGTACAATCTCGACCCATATTGATGGATTTAGCATTTTCCCTTTCTTGAAGGTAGATTTTTTCCCTTCTCATGTGCAATAATCCCTCACGCTGCAGACAGACGAATGGGATCCTGCGTGATGCAATCCAATCTCTTTAAGTATATAAGTAGAGTGGTACAGTAGATGAACTCCTCAAACGGTGAGGTGCCTATCTTTAGAAGACAAACATCGGGATTAAAGGCGAGGGTTGGGCAGGGCTGCAGGACGACGATGTTCCAGTTGTGGCAGATATAGTAGGTCAGAGGAGCTAACAGATGGCCAGGAAACTCCCTTCCTCCCTCCCTTTGCTGGGATGTCCTACAAAAAGCTCTGCGTGCAGAGAGATGGAGCTGCAAAGCCAGCCAGCAGGTTGCGTCTCCAAACGGCACCCGCTCGGGACAGTAAATATAGTCCGCGGGCAAAAAAACTAGCATTTTACAGCGCAGTCATCGTGAATGAGGCGTGGTGAAATGATAGAGCTGCTCTGCTTCCCTACAGGGTGGTTCCAGCTCCATGGCCCTCTGGCGACAATGCGATTGAGCAGCGCTGTGGTGGTTTAACTGGAAAGTCATTAAACAAGCTGCCTATACTCCCACTGACCACAGCAGCGGGTCGTCTGCTGACTCCCTCTGGACCGACCGGATTAAGCCAATCGGATGTGTGGAGGTGATGTCATTGGTTTGTCAAAAACCGAAATAGTTTCCTTTCCGAAAGTCCAAACGAAAGGGGCAGCTTTTTTTTATATTACTCCTAAAGCCACCTTAAATTAGGGGCTAATCTGCATCCCAGATGTGAACCTCTCAAACAGAATAACCAATTAAATGGATGTAGTGGATTTGTCATTTGGCATGAGAGACTGTCCGTTTTGGCAGGCCAGACTCCGGCCCGATGGTCATGTTTGGGCTTAGCGTGACTCTGGGGAGGGATACAGCAACACGAGAATAAGGTCAGCGGCGGAGGGTTGACCAGCACAACATGTGATGGGATGCAACCATGTAACTGTAAGATGATGTAGAAATTTGGTATATTTATATACATATATTGTCCAAAATCTACAATTACAATCGCTGAAATATCAAAATTCTGGGAGACCTTGCTGGTAGTCTGTGTGGTCCCTCCCACGACTCTAAAGAATTATTACAGTGTGCTGAGTCTAAGTAATGGACTGGTAGAGGATAACTTGACATATGGTGACGTATGGCCTCCACCAGGACAATCCCTCAGCGGCCGATCTGGGCGGTCGAAAAGAGGATGCAAAGGCAGCGCTTTGGCCATTCTATATTTCACGGTTTGAGAGATCATCCTTAAAAAGGCAAGTTCTCCTTATATGTCACAATAATTGATGGTTAATGCATTTTTTTTTTCATATGCTACTTACAAAGTGCTTTACACTGTTAAAATATAACAGGATGGATCCTAATAAATACTCATGGAAGAAAAAAATTTTGGCAAATAAAATAAAGAATAATATATGAGAAATATGCAGTAAAAATTTGTGCTGTAATTAATCCAATGCTTTTTCTAAGAAGTAAATTTAAAGACTAGACAAGAATTTCCATAATTGGAAATTCTTCATTTTTTATTTATCTGGGATTCTGGAACAGCCAGCAGAGGATTGGCCGATGATCTGACACTCAGGCCGAGGTTCACGGAGGAGCAGCAGTTCAACAATTTAGCCGACAGCTAAACAATGAGGTGCTTTTAAAATGATCAGCAATGTCTAAAAATCAATTCTTAAATTCATGGGTCCTTGATGAGATTTTACAACTGGGCCGATATAATCTTGTTCTCTGAACTGTCAAACATCAACCAGCTACATTTTGCCCTCGCTGGAGGTGCGACATCGCTTTACGGCTCAGTCCTGAATGGATCGAGCTGCATTTGCATTTGTTTCTTGTCCTACCAGAGAAAGTCAAAGGACATCCAACACTACATTTCTGATAGAAGGAACATAAATCTGTGTCATCTGTATATTTGAGTTAAATACATGGCAGATTATCTGCACAGAACAGTTACGGACCGTGGATGGAGCCCTGAGGAACATCATTCGTCAAAGGGGGCATCACCCAAGACTACGGAGAAGCTGATGCCTACTAACACTTTGAGTGGATAGAGCGATCCACTCTGACCAACTCCGAGCAATTACAAAATAACACTGTTTGTTTTAATGACACAGCTCACAAGAAAATCATAGGTGTCCTTTGAGCAGCCTGGCAGTACTGTTGTTCAGAATTGCGTAGGTAGCAGAAACCAACGAGGACGTGTGTGTGTGTGTGTGTGTGTGTGTGTGTGTGTGTGTGTGTGTGTGTGTGTGTGTGTGTGTGTGTCTGTGTGTGTGTGTGTGTGTGTGTGTGTGTGTGTGTGTTTGGTGGTGGTATATTTAAGTGTAAGATGAAGTTAAATGTCTCCAGTGCATAAAAAAAAATCCAATCTGGTTATTTCTGGTTTGGAGGGAACATGGCAGACACCCTGAGGACAGTATCTTCGTATCTACTTTCATTTTGAATGTTTCCTGCAATAATAGAGTAAATAATTAAAAAGCACAACATGCCAAGTGGGTGGGTTACATCATCAACTACAAAATTTATACCAATTATAGAGCAAAGTCAAAACAAACAGGCTAAATACATAAATAAGATATGAGAAGAAGCTTCCTGCGTTTGACGGGGAGGCGGCTCTAAAAAAGCCTGTGACGATAACAATGCTGCTATTTTTACAAATGCTGGAAGACTGGTGACAAAGAGCGAAAGGGAGAAAAGAGAGTGAGAGAAGAAGCAGCAGACAAAGAGGTCTAGTCTGGTAGGTCTAAGTAGGAGCAGTTCCTACCCAGAGCAGAAGTGCTATTTTTGGTGTCAGAAGACAGACAGACATACAGAGAGGGGCACTTAGCAAGACAAAGAGATGTCCAACCACCGTTTTTCCCAAATGCCGGATTGTTGCACAGACAGGAAATATGCACTGGGGAAAAGGGAACAAACTGACACTGTGACTTAAGCCGGCAGGCAGTTATACAGTCGCATGACATTTGTGCTGCATAATAACACCCCTCTCATTTGACCTCAACCCCCCCCCATCACCTCCTCTTTTACTCTCGTCCCACCCTGGCATCGATCTACATAACAAAAGCCGCACTCATGTCGTGTGAAAGGACTCAGCAGGGGGGTTATTCACCAATGACGGCATCAGGGTCACAACCAAATTTGGTCTTTTTGGTCCGAGCCGATGAATTATGTACTCTTTATCACATTGTACATGAGGCTTCCTCCTGCTTTTCATCTGCGTTCTCGTGAGGACAAAATAATGAAGTGAAATCCGATTGAATCTTCTTTCTTGCTGCGTTACAATCGCATGAAGGAGATATTAAGATGAGGCGTAATCTGCGCTGTGGTTAGTGGGATTTTAAGCTAGGCAAGCAGTGGTGCAATCAATAATTCTTTCCACCTCTGATTCATCTCCTGAACAATAAGTTTAATCCCTCTATTAACTATTGGATTGTTCCATCTGTGAAATGACCCTCTTGTAATCTTAGCTGATAAGTAGCTGCGTTGGCGTGAACTACAATCACTTATCACAACGTGAATAAAAGTGTGATATCCATGAGCTATTTGAAACAAGACGAACAAAACATAGGCCCACGATGCCCCTGGTGGTCAGGAAGCCAATGGAACACCTTCCATTTGCAGCTGAAGCTTACTAAAGATGCTATTCCGCACCTACATTTGAATATTTACCACAAACGCCCCCAAACTTCATGAGGTGGAGCAGACTTTCGCTCATCCCAGGGAAGCAGAGTTGGCCTCCAGCTCCTTGGACAAAACACTGAACTTCAAACTACACCCAACGACGATTGACGAGTGATGTGCAGCACCAGGGCCAGGGCCACACACGATACATCGATTACCTCCTTATAGTAAACTGTCTTAAAGATGGAGGTGTTCCTGTCGATAAAACACTCAGCCACAAGCGGAGGAGGGAGGGCTGGCTGGAGCGACAGACTCGACTGGTGGCGATGCGGGACAGGAGGCCTCGGGCTCTGAGATGAGAGAACGTGTTGAAGGCAGTCGGGAGCGTCTGCAAGCCTCATGACCTCAAGGCGACGCCGAGTAGAGAGACGGCGTTGGGGAGGATGTGATGCTCCTCTCCTGATCATCACATCGTCCCCAGAGACGTAAAATCAACACCACTGCCTCCTCATCCTCCTCATCCTCCTCTCTTTGTATCTCAGTGGAGGAGAATACAGGCTCTTGTCTAACTTCCTGCCTCATTCACACACACACACACACACACACACACACACACACACACACACACACACACACACACACACACACACACACACACACACACACACACTCAGTTCTCACCCAGCTCCTGCTACACTATTGGCCAGTCGGGGCCTGGAGTATCCACTTCTCTAAAAACAAGACCAATTATCTAGACCTTTCTTCCTCCTGTGCCAGCAGTTATTTAGAGAAGTGGCTCCCACTCCGTTACAGATGAGTATCTACACCAGAGCTCTTTCAGTTAGGGGGGATGTCGGCTGCACAGTAGGAATGCAGGACCATCCATTAGCAGCTGGCCACTGTGGAGGGAGGGTGTTGAAACAGGGTAGAATCAAAATGTCAGCATCTGACGACAGCAGAAGCTGCGTGTGTTGGTTCAAACAGCTGACAGCGTCTGAACGGAACCGCCGAGATTTAAGGTCAACGTCCGGATGGGAGGAATGAGCCCACCACCGGAATATGGACGCAGTTACCAATCAGGAACCTCATCGGATTGAAACAAGGCTCTGAGGGAACAGTCGCAGGGAGAGACAACATCTCACGTTACGCCTACGCTGGTTAACGCTGCATATTTTCTCACCTTGATGGGTTCGGTGCTGAAACGGATCTTCCTGGAAGGGGGTGGGTCCTCCTCCACAGGCAACCCAACGATCTCCATGCAGCTGGACACAGCCTCGTAGCGGTCATCCTCTTCTTCCTCCTCGTCCACCTGGCTCCCTCCTCCTCCTCCTCCATCGTAGTCCTCCCCAACGGCGCTGTAGGTACTGATATCCACAGATTCCCGTCCCGACTGGTCGTCCCTGAGCGACCGGTCTTCCTCCCCCTCGCCATCCTTCACCGTGTCCCCCTCCTGTAGGCCATCACGCCCTTTGGGAGAGCTTTGCTTCTCAGTAGAGGTTTCTCCATTCTCCACAGAGATGTGGATGTCACCTTGCAGCGCTGTGCGGATTGGTTCTTTGGCCCCGGGGGGCCCCTCGGGTTCGAACTGAGCTTTTGCTTCGACGCCTGCATCTGAAACAGTCTTTTCTCTCTGCTCGTTTGGCTCTTCAGCGCTGAAACGTTCAGTAGTCGGGGCACATTGGCCAACGCTTTGGCCTCCATTGATGCATTCAGACGGGTGAGCCACCCTCCCCCTGGGGTCCCTGGGGGCCCCCTCTTGACCATTCTGATTGCTTATTTCATCCTCCTTGCCTGCAGCAAAGGCACAAACCCTCTTGGTGATTATTTTGGAGTTCAACACCCCCACCTTGGCGCTGACCCCTCTAGAAGGGAGCGGCGGGGTGGAGGAAAGGCGGTGCAGGTTGTTCCGGAGCTCAGCCGCGCGTTCGAACACGGCACTGAGCTGGCTGACCGTGGGGGACACGGCCTCGCTGGTGTCCAGGCTGTCCAGGGACTCCGTGCTGCCGTTGAATCGAGCCACCACGTCCAGCCTGCCATCCTGGAAGCTGGAGGCCTTGTCTGTCTTCAGTAGGACTCTTGTGGTGGCCAGCTTCTCCTGCTGCTGCCTCTCCTGCTGCTCGAAGATGCGCCGCGTCTCCTGCAGCTTGGAGTAGCTGGGAGAGGAGGCCCGCTGGTGCCCGTTCTCCGGTTTGACGTCGAACTTGTTGACGCGCTCGGACACGGTGGATCCCAGCTTGAGCAGCGCGCTGTGGTCCACGTTTTCATTCAGGCTCCCGGCTCTGGGGAGGGAGAGGCGCACCGATTTCTCCGCGTTCCTGGCCACGTCCTCTCCCTCTGCGTCGGCCGGGGATGTGGTCTGCATCTGCTGGAACATATTCTTGATACGGTGCACGTTGGAGCCGTACCTGCGCCCCCGGGGGCCTTCCTGCAGGTCCCCGTTGGCAGCATTGTCTTTGACGGGCTTCAGGGCCTGCATCCCCGCCTCGTAAGCGTTCCTATGCGGGGATGGGCTTCTGAGCGTGGAGCCAGAGCCGGTGCTCTTGGATGTGGATTCGGTCTTCATCATGGTCGGTCAACGGATGCTCAGTGACGGCATGTCTCTCCGCCTCGGTAGGCGAATCTGTGTTATCCACCGGCTCCCGGATCCGGATCAGACTAGACCGGCAGATGGAGGAGAAACAAAAACAACAGATCGTGTTAAAGGCCTGCTTGCATCCGCTGCAATTTCTCATCCAATGCAACGGAGAAAGTGGGCACGATGCATCTGTCATTACCTCGCTTTCAGCTACGACAATGTAAACCCAGTCCTCGCATGCGACCGCATCAGGCGTTAGAATGTGCGTAAAGAAGCGCCACAGTAAAAAAAAAAAAAAAAAAAGAAGAAGAAGAAGAAGAAAAAACCGCGGATTTACCGCAGTTGACGATAGATTGCTTACGTTTAATCCCTTTTTACAGGCAGCATCATTTTGATCTCTTCATTCTGTGAGCTGCAGATTCCTGGTCCTCCTCTCAGAGGCAGGGTGCCGCTGCGTGGAGGAAGCGGCAGCCGGGTCATAGCGCCCGCCTCCAGTCTCTGCTTTAACGGCCATTCTGGGCATTTAATCCTAATTAATTATCCTCAAGGGAAACGTTTTAGGATGGTGTTATACAGTTTGTTTAAAATCTTTCCATCTCCTGCCCCAATAAAATCCCACAGCCCGGTTTTAACAAGCTCCTTCATTCGGCAATAGATTAATTTAAATGCATGACTTTATTTATTGCCGTCTGCGAAATGTCAAAGCGGTTTAAGGCTCAGAGAATGAATCATTTCACTCTGCCGACATCATATTTTTGTCATTTATTCTGTTGTTGAATTTGTGAATTCAAATTAAAGAAGCGATTGTTTGATTTGAGACCAGTACGCACGTTTTACGTACAGATCTGGCACCAAGGTGGAAAGAAAAAAATAAATTGTGACTGAGGAACAATGTTTAATCCGGATCTTTGTGTTAACACAGAAATGTTATACTTTCACATACATATAATCGGTGTAGTCTATTATTTCAAAAGTCCTCTATCTTATAAAAGCCGGAACAGAACCAGCACTAGGACCCAGTTTTCACCTCCTTGACCAGTAAGACATCCGTTACTTGCAGGCCACATTGTTGCTTCCTGCATTCTGCATCTGTGCTGGTAGAAATATCACACACCGTCACTGATGGTGAACAAAGCATTTCCCTTTTCTGGTGGAGAGGTAGGAGCCGTTCACACCGTTTCAGGTTTGAAGGCTTCACGGGGGGGGGGGGGCAGGTTTTATATGAATTCTTCACGCACAAAGAAGAACGGGACAAGACTTCTTTTCTCCTCTTCCTTTGAACAACAGCAGCTGAAGGTCCGGGGTGAAGGACAAAACTGAGAAGCTGAGGATGAAGCGCTGCCGTGCGGGACGTGCGTCACTTTTCAGATGGGCAGCAGTGCCATCTAGCTTTTCCTCTGGAAAGGTTGTTAGTGGTGTTAACATGTGGGGTCAGAGTGACAAAGCGACCAGCTGGACTCAGAAATAAAATGAAAAAAACATCTTTATACTCTATTTAGTCATTCAAAAATATTTACTCAAGTGAAAACACAGACGTATTCAAATTAAAGCTGAAGCATGTGTGCGCGTTCTTCACCAGAATGCGTTTATGTGGTGTGGAAAGAAAAAAATAACATGCGTAAATGTCCGTGGTTTTATCTCACTCGTGGGGGTAGGTGTGTGGGTGGTTGGGAGGGGTAAATCAGCCCTTGATTTCCTCCACACCATTATAAATAGCATCCTGGATGTTTTTAGGTGAGGTAAAAATAGGGCTGACCGAGCCCCCTCTCCTCTTGGCTCTGTCAATCACAGGCCGAACCAAGATGGCAGGTGACGGGAGCTGGTTTTTCTTCCTAACAGGCAAGTTTATTCCTAAAAGAGTTCACTTTAAAGTCTGTGTGACTAAAGACATAGATTGGAGTGTGCTTTTATTTATAAGGACGCGCAAACTTGATGCGCAACATGACGCACGGCGGTTAGTTTGTGATCCATCCTGATTTGTTTGTTTATTTGGGGGGTGGGTTGGGGTGTTTCTCTGCTCTCCCAAACAGTTTGTGTCGTGGGTTTTCTCGGCACGGACGCAGAGATGAAGTTCACCGTTCCCGTGGGGAAGTTCTTTACCTACGAGCTGATGAGGGAGACTTTCCAGAATGACTTTGAACCTTTGTCCAAACTCTACGGTGAGAGTCTGAGTCGTTTCAGTCAAATACGTTTAAGATCATCCACGACACTCCTTCTCCTGTGTGTTTTAAAGCTGGACGCTTGTACGATGACCCCATGACTTTTAAGTGCAACCTGCAGAATTTCCCAGACCTGCCCGAGTGGCTGCGCTTCACCCAAAGGCATCCTTATGATAACGGCTTCCTGTACGGCACGCCGACGTCACCGGGAAAAAGTATAATCGAGGTATCATTTGTTTCTGGCTTTATTTTACAGATAAAAGTCAGGTTGTCAGGTTTTGCTGTCAGAACCAGGGAGATAAAAGCTGCGCAGTATTAAAAATTCAACAGGAAAGGTCTTTGAAGAAGAGATGCGCTTCATTGGCTGCGCCATCAGGAACGCTCCCATCCGAACATCTGATGTGACGGAGGCTGACGTGGGAGTCTGCGTTCGTTTTCTCTACGGTCCTCTGAGTTGGCGTTTAACTCGTGAACGAGGTTTCCAAAAGCATCACATTTTCAGAACAGGACTGCGCTTTAAGTCTGAATTCCAATTTTGTGAATTAAGTGCAATTAAGTGCATGAAAAAACGAGTTAACCGGTTCTGAAATTGGACAAAATGTGTTAGAATTTACTCAATAACTCAAATTGTTGCCCTAAAGCAGTTGCAGGCAATATATTTCCTTATATACCATAGAAGATGCAAGAAATAAAGGAATTTATTTACATATTAAATGTATTTATTCCACTTTTCCCCCTCCCCCGTGTTCCTTTTATATCTGAAGACTTTGCATCTCTGAAAATATCAAATCAATAATTAAGTAAACAACAATTCATCACCTGCTTTCTCCGTTTGTCTCCACATTATAAATAAATCAAGTTGCGCTCCTATAAATAAAACATCTTCACTGCGTTCAGTCAGATCCTAGTGTCCTAAAGCATTCTGGGAAATGTATTGACAACTACTGACAACTAAATAATGATGATGACCATCTCTCTCTCCTTTGACAGGTTTACGCCTTCAACAAACGGAGCTATGAGACGACCAGACAGATTCTGGTCATAAAATCTGTCGCCGGTACGGATGAATTAACCAACTTTAGAAAGAAACAAGAAGGACGTGAAGGAAATGACTGACATGTTGATCATCATTGCTGTCATTCCCAGAGAGGACACTGCCCTACCAGGCGGAGTTCTTCATTAAACTGAGGGAGATTGAAAAAGTGCTGCCCCCTTCCGTCCAGGATGAGATCAAGCAGGACTTACAGAAGCTGTGGGACACGGAGGCCTTGGAGATAGTCAACATCACCAACGCCTTGGACCGAGGCGGAAGAGTCCCCCTCCCTCTGGCGGGACACTTCGAAGGGTAACCAGGAGAGATCTGTGCAACCACGACTGCATCGGTTAAATTTGGAAATAACTGTGTTGAACGTCTAATTTGTGTCAGAGTCTACGTGAAGGTGGGGTCGGAGCAGTACTTCTCCGAGTGTCTCCTGACCATCCTGAATCCAGGGCACCAAAAGCAGTGCACAGCGGGGGCCAAAGTCAAGGTCCCCGGAGGATGCAACTTCTGCAGCATCCCCAGCAACTGCATCACCTGGTGCAAAACGGAACTGGTGAGAGACCAGGGAGACACGCAGATGACCAATCAGAATTCATATTATCTCAAAAACATTCATATTTATTGTGGGAGATTGATCCAGACCTCTAGTTGCTACAATCCCTGTTTTCTTTGCAGTTCGACCTGACGCAGCAGGAGCCGTCCCCTCCGGCCCCCACAGCGGGCTCGGGGATTCTGGAGGGCGGAGAGGTCTTTGACCCCCCCGAGTCTCCCCCAAGCAGGGACTTCTTCCCGGACTACATCGTGACGGTGATCGTGCCCCTGATCATCGCCATCGTTTTGTGTCTCCTGCTGGCTTACATCTTCTTTTGCAGACGAGAGGGAGTGTAAGTATCTGTTATCAATATTATGATCAATGAATGAATTCCACTGGATATAAAGGGTTAATTTCTGTTATATGTTGACCTGCATAAACTGATATTTCCTTTTTTCTTATAGTGAGAAAAGAAATGCGAGAACAAACCAGTAAGTGCACAAGCGGATGCTGTTTGTGACTTTTTTTATTCTCACACATACACAATTTGAAATCATTTTAATAATAATAATAATAATAATAATAATAATAATAATAATAATAATAATACTTTTTAATTGAATAAGTCATTTATTGATTATCATGCAGTACATTGTCAAACACTTGCGTCTGCAGGATTCAGCTCTATCACCATCACACCATCCATGGGAACACGGATGAACTGAGGGACATGGCCGGGAACCGCGGCGTCCCCCCGCCTCTGTCCACGCTGCCCATGTTCAACAGCCGAAGCGGGGAGGGGGTCCCGCCGCTGCAGTCCGACAGCCCCACGATCCCACTCATCCTGGCCCAGCAGTAAATAGCTTGCTTGATCACCCACATTTATTCACACTGATGTCAGATGAATGATTGTTTTTGTTGTCCTCCTGTTTCCATAGCGATCCTTACAGTGACACGCTGCCCAGGTAAACCCACTCACGGGACATCGCATGACTCCTCAGTCAGTGTTGTCTATATTTAAGCTTTTATTTTCAAAATTAGAATTTTAAAGTGACACTATATGTAACTGTATACAAAATACTTTCTTGGTGAAGCTTTTATTTTGTTTGTTCTTACAGGAAGTAAGAGCAGCGATGGGTTTGGAAGGTTGAGGTGTCACCGATAACAGTGTCAGCATGCAATCAGCAATAAGTTTCCGGTTCTATTTTTGCAGTGAAGAAATTGATTATGTGTCGTTTGTCAATTTGTCATTTGCCGTTTATGATTTTCTGTATTCCATCTTTCACTACTAATAAAATCATACGTATGGATATCTGCCAAATTTGGACTGTCTTTAATATAAATTCTTTGTATCAGTCTTCTAAAAATAATGGTTCAGTCCATTAGAGGGAGCAACTTTTAGGTTTCTGGCTTCTGTTGTTATATTGAGCTACTTTACCCTCCAACTTCACCTTCGAAATCGCTGTTGTTGCACTAAGCATCCAGCAGAGGTCGTTGTGTCTCCTCTTGATGTGGGAGCGTTGAAGTCAGACGCATGTCCAGGATGAGGCCAACCTTCTCCAGCCTGAGTGATGAAAGCATTAACATTGAATCTACATTCTTATGGTTTGTGCTCAGGATTTCAGATCAAATTTGGAGACAGTTGTAATTACTGGCTTTGTTTTCACTGCTGCTTAAGTGAAATGTACTCAGTGCAACTGTTGTGGAACAGTTGATTCCCAGTCCTGTTTAAATTGTCAACACTAGGGCATGCATGCATTTCCTGACGTCTCTGCAAACGATAAATGCAATTTGCATTAAAAAAAAAATTTCCTCTCCCCCCTCCTGGTTTCACAACAGTTGCAAAACAGGACAGTGAAAACTCAGCCACTGAGTAGACCACTTCACATGCTTTATTTCAGCACCCAAAATAATTAAAAACATCTCAATTTATTATACATGTACAAAATAAGTACAGAATCTCTCTTTTAAACCATGAAAGTGGGTCTGCTTCAAATTCTTTTTTTTTAGAAACCCTTCGCGAAGACATCAACAAACAACATGAACAACAGGGTGGGAGATGTGTGCTCTTTCTGTTTTTTTTAGTGAAGAGGTTTCCCACAGGGGTTAACAGACAGAAGGATCAACACTGAACACACGGGCAGGGAAATGATATTGAACCAGAATCACTTGCTTCAATCTATAAAGACATGATTGCATGCATTACATCTGCAGTGATCACCTTTTCTGGGGACTTGTCTCCTATCAAACCAACACTTAAGAAGAAAACAATTGCACTGCGAAGACAACAAGACAGTCAGTTTACTAGCACCAAGGTTTCTGCAGGCATAGTGGCAATAATTACAGAATGACAGCGAATTTCCCCGCCAAACACAAATAATTGCGCCTCACTGGAATGTTAATAGCACCTTTTTTATTTAGTATAGACTCGTGTAAAAGATACCCTTTTCCTTCAAGAAAAAAAAAAACCAAGGGTGACTTCTTGTCATGAGGTAGCCATCTACGTATTGCAATGAAGGTAAGCGCTTTCGTTTTGCTGGTCTTATCTGAGCAACGTTTTTTTATTTATGAATTTAGAACAAGAAGACACTTCACACTTTTTACAATTTATTTAACACCAGGAAAATGGTACATATCATTTGTTGTTTTCAATGTCCTTCCGCAGTGGCAGCAAATGGCAAAAGTCACCTGTGTTTCATTGTGTGTGCGGATCTTTTCTCTTTTCTCAATCTCCATGGGGAAATTTTACACAAGTATATATTATTTTCTTGTTGCCAGTGGAAACAAATGATTCTTTTTAAAGTGTCCTTGCGGTTGGTTTTGGTTGAAGAAGCAGTCCCAAAAACTTCTCATGATTGTAAAAACATGAACACCGTCTTCAGTAGAGTGGTTTTTAAGCATGTGGACCAATGGCAGCCGAATGAGTTTTGAATGCATAGGAAAAAAAGGGTTTAGAGATGACTGCTAGAAAAAAAACAACAACGTCATGTCCATATTTCTTTGATTTTTACAAGAAGCAGACGGGGCCAACTTCGACGCCAAACTCCTGATCGGGTGCACCAACATCCATAGGAGCAAAGTCAATGATGGGCAGGCGGGTTGTTTTTGATGTCTTGTAGTCAATAACTGTCTTGCCCCATGTGCCAGTGTGTGACTATGGGGAGAAATAAAAAGGAGGAGATGTCAGATGTTGCTGAAAAGAATACGTTTTTTGTTACCTGTAGGACAAACGGATGTAGAACTCACCGTGCAGCCATCCTCGCTGACGCTGTATGTGAAGCGGCTGTTGCCCTCGGCTCTGATCTCCACGTCGTTGGATCCCTGGAGAAGCAGGGCCTTCTTGAGGTTTCCGGAGGCTGAGTCCATGTAGGCAATGCTGTTCTTGCAGTGGTATGTGATGTTCTGAGAAGCCTGGTTGGACATCAGGCGCATGAAGGTCATCTGGATGTTGACATCCTCGGCATCAGATCCTTCGCTGCCATACTGGAACTGCATGGCGGGGAGGAGAGGGGAAGTGTGAATGGGCTTTCACCGTGGTGGACTAAAGTCTTTCAGGGCACAAGATTGAGTTCAATTGATGCTGTTGAAGCCTGTTCTTACCTGGAATCCACCAGTCATGGACTCGCTGAACCAGACGTGCTTCTTGATGTTCTTGCTGCGGTACCAGTTCTGCATGGGGATGCTGGAATCTCTTGGGAAGACGCAAGTCTCAGCGGTCTCCATGTCGCAGTAGACTTTGATGGCATCCAGAGAAGATCCCTGGTTGGGATCAACCCAGTACATGCCTGTAGCAGAGGAACAAAATGGTTTTACAGGATTATACTTAATCTACAGACTTTATGAGGGCTAAGATCTGCACTCACCGCTCTTCCACTCAGGGTGGCACATCCTCAGGTCACGGCACATGCGGGCTGGGCTCTTCTGGGTACCATCGGGGCTGCGGATCTTCTCAACCTTCTGAGTCAGGGTCTTGAGGGTGTTGTCGACCTCATTGTCGCGATCGCGGAGCATGGCGGGGTCGTCAGCGCGGTAGCCTCCACGGAGGGGATCGGGGGCCTTCTCCTGGATGGGCTGGCTGACAAAGTCGAATCCACCGCCGGGAGGTCCAGGTGGTCCAGCGGGTCCAGGAGGTCCGGGAGGACCCTATTAATGAGATACCAAATGTGTTGAGGACACATTTGAAGCATCTACAAGTATCTGGTTAAAACAAACATTGGGGTAAAACTTACAGCAGGGCCCATCTCTCCATTGCGACCGCGAGGTCCAGGAGGTCCAATTGGTCCAGGCATACCGTTCATGCCATCTTTACCTGGGGCACCGCTTGATCCAGCAGGTCCCTATGGAGGAAAATAACATGAGAAAAAGCAATTAGGCAGACATACAATAGAAAATCAGAAAAATGTCCCAATAAATCTAATATTCGCTCCACCCTGTAAAGATGGTTCACTTACTCTAGGTCCAGCAGGTCCGGAGGCACCAGCAGGTCCTCTCTCTCCCACAGTACCCTAGAGACACAGAGGTGTGAATACTGAATATTGAAATTTCAGGAAAGGAAGTTTGAATAACCCCTAAAGTTAAAAAAGAATAGTATCACCAGAAACCTGTAGACTTTTGCTGCTTGAAATGGGTACTTACAGCAGCTCCAGGCAGACCTTGCATGCCGGTGAATCCTCTGTGTCCCTTGTGGCCTCTATCTCCAGCCTCACCAGCCTCACCTCTATCTCCCTTTGCACCAGCAGGGCCCTGAATTAAAGCAATATGCCGTTTTATACTACAATAGGATACACAAGACTGGACAAGCGTGGTGATTTTCTGTTAAGTTGAACATACAGCAGGGCCACGGACACCAGCAGGACCAGCTGGGCCAGCAGAGCCGGCAGCACCCTGAAAGAAAATGAAATCACAAATAAATCAAATGTTATCTGTAGAGTGTAGAACCACATTTGATAAAAATCTTCAACAGGACCAAGGAAAATATGAAGGTTGCTCACGGTATCTCCACGATCGCCAGTCTTGCCAGCGGGGCCGAAATGTCCGGGAGCTCCAGGAGCACCAGGGGGTCCGGGGGGTCCAGCCATGCCACTCTCACCACGGTCTCCCTATAGGTGCAAATCTCCAGTTAGATGAATCCAGGAGGCTAAAGTGAAACCATATCCCCTCTGTCCAGTGAAACATGGCAGAGGGATGAGTATTAGCACGTTATATGATTTTTGATGTTGTTACCTTGGGACCAGTAGCACCATCACGACCAGGAGCACCATCATGACCCTGTGATCCCTGTAGAGGTGGACAGTATAGGAAAGAAGAATTGTGGTGAAACAAGATGTTTGCTAGCACTAAAAAGTGCACCATTAATGAACGAAAGTTGATTGTGCAGCGTATGAAAAACCACCAGTGAAGATTTCTACACTCGTACCTCACGACCAGCCTCTCCAGGGGCACCAGACAGTCCAGGGGGTCCAGCAGGTCCGGGAGGTCCACGCTCGCCAACAGGTCCACCAGGTCCCTGCTTTCCAGGCTCGCCCTGAAGAAAAATACGAAAGGTCAGGTCTCTGCTTAAAGGTGGAAGCTCTGAAGATGTAAGTTTCTTGTCATGGATGCATCTCATTATCAGCTAATCTGTCTCAAAGGACAGGAAACAATAAACCCTGATGGAATCAAAATCTTTCACATATTCTTTGTGCACTTAGATTTGAGCCTGTTTAGCTTAACTCTAGCTTTAGCTTAACTAGAAGAATGAAGAATCATAGTGAGTACTCACGCTTGGTCCAGGCAGACCAGCTAAACCACGCTCACCACGCTGTCCAGGAAGACCTACAATACCACGGTTACCAGCGATACCTTGAGGTCCGGGGGTACCAGCGGGACCCTGGACAGAAAGACCAGCAAACATTTAGGAAACACAAAATGAAAATACCTCACTGGGGTATGTATTGAGACAATTTTGGTGGAACATGTGTAGCGGGCACTCACAGGGGCACCATCAGCACCAGGGGATCCCTTGTCTCCAGGGGGTCCTGCAGCTCCGGCGGGACCAGACTCGCCAGGGCGACCAGCAGCGCCGGATTCACCACGAGCTCCCCTTGCACCATCTTTGCCAACGGGTCCAACGGGTCCGGGTGGTCCACCAGCTCCCTGGGAACATGAAGAGAAGTCGGTCAACTCAACTCTGCTGAAGGTCATGACGGTTGCGTTGGGGTAGGGGAGTTGGTAAAACTCACAGCGGGGCCAGGGGGTCCAACTCTGCCAGCAGGTCCAGGGAAACCAGTAGCACCCTAATCAAGGACACAAAAGGAGAGACAAAAGAAGATTAGATTTAATTCTAACAGTATCCCTGATTTCATCATCATTAATGCAGAGCGTCATCAAACTCAATACTTACAGGAGCTCCAGCGCCACCACGAGCACCCTTGGGTCCAGCAGGACCAGCAGCTCCCTGTTATGAAAAAATAGGAAAGAAATTTGAACTCTAATGTGGCACCAATAATGAAGTCAATGACTTTACCATTGGCAATGGTGGTATGCATCTCATGAAAGTCTACCTGAGGTCCAGCAGCTCCAACTGGTCCAGCAGGTCCAGGAGCACCAGCATCTCCCTTGGGTCCAGTGTTACCAGTCTCTCCCTTGGCACCGGGCTGACCATCAGCACCCTGAGGTTGGAGGGCAACAGAGAGAAGAGATTTCCTGTTTTGCCCTTGAACTGGATTGCACCATAACAAAAAGCATCTAAATCTGTAGAAGTGTTGATTTAAAATACAAAGTGAGAGATTCATACAGGAGGTCCAGCGAATCCAGCAGGTCCGGCGGGTCCAGCCTCTCCACGCTCACCCTGTTGCAATAATAAGAGAAGGTTTAGGGTCATCCACTCATAAAAAACACAATGTATACCATGATGTTCTGCAAACGTCTTGTAAAGACAACAAGAGATTCAATAAATACGTATGCATTAGGTGTCAGGTGTGTGACATGAAAAGAACTTACAGGGGAACCACGAGGTCCAGTGGGTCCAGCAGGGCCAACAGGGCCACCCTCACCCTAAAATCACAGAGGAAGGGGTCAGTGGGTCAGCAGGTCAGTTCATTAATTGTTTTTTGTAACTGATTTTATGACCACAGAATCCTACCACAGAAACCAATATTTTTGTGATTACCATGATTATAATTATTGATTATTATTTTGCTCTATGAGATGTAGAGCAATTGCACAAGTGACCAGATATTTCTATAAAGTGTTTACAGTGTTGAAGAAAGCTCATGCCTGGTCTTACCTTCTCTCCTTGGGCGCCAGGAGGTCCGGGCACTCCAATAGCACCAGTCATACCGCGAGAACCGTCTTTTCCAGGACCGCCATCGCCTCCTTTAGGTCCAGCATCTCCCTGAAGACAGAAAGTTGGGTTTAGTTTAGGTGCTTGGATGTTCTGAACCAACCTTCAAAGGTAGAAATAGATGGATAAGTTGAAGAGACAGGCTGATACTTACTCTCTCTCCCTTTGCACCCTGGAGACCGGAAGCTCCGCGCTCACCAGGCATTCCCTGCATACCAGGGGCTCCCTGACCACCGGGGGCGCCACCAGCACCGGGCTCTCCCTGATCAAACACAGAAACAGCAATACACATTTCAATAATAATAATAGATGACACTAATGATTAGAGGACACTAACGGACAATACAATACAGGTGCTGTTATTGTTTTTGGTGTTTTTAAAAAACCCCATCAATATTCTGTGTTTGGAACCAGTGAGAAACTTCAGCGGTTGTGCTGCAAGAAACTTTCAAAATGATGATTAAAAACGATGAAACAGAACAATTTGGAAAGGGTTTAGGGTTATTCTAGAGGATCCGTCCTCCTCCTTAAATGTTCCAGTGGTCTCAATTTAAATTCATATGGATATGGACTTTTGAAAGGTACTATTGCTCCCAAGCATGCAGAATCTTTTACAGTCTTGAATGCTTTAAGATCTCTCTTTTACAGTCTCAAGCTCAGATCTCTTTTTTTTAAAGGTTTGATCTGTGTGATTTTGAATTTACCTGTTTGTGCTGGCACATTTGTAATTTTGTGTAAATTATATTGTTATATATGAACCTACCTTGGGTCCATCGTTACCAGAGGGGCCAGCAGCACCACGGGGTCCAGTTGGGCCAGCAACGCCGGGGGCGCCGCGCTCACCAGGGAAACCTCTGTCGCCCTGAACAGGAAAGGCAACACATTGGTTTCAATGACATTCAGCTGAATACCACAAGAATAGTTTTCACCATCGATGCCAGTTTTACTTACTCTGGCTCCACTTGGGCCGTTGGGTCCAACCTCACCAGGAGCACCCTGAACAGTGGAGGAAGAGAAAAGATTTGAAGACAACACATTAAATACACCTGAGCAACGTCAGGAAAAAAACGGTTACAATACATCAAATAGGATTTCCGCATTTCATACCTGCTCACCAGGCTTGCCAGTCTCACCAGTAGCACCTTGGGGTCCAGGAAGACCCTGCACAGGAGGGAAACACAAGAATTTATGATGAGCTCATAATTACATAATTCCATCGCCTGGAAAGGGGCGACACTCTCAAAACATACCTGGAATCCAGGAGGTCCAGCGGGTCCCTGCTCTCCCTTCTCACCAGCAGGTCCCTAAAGAGAAAGAATATATTAAATTAACACTATAGTTTAATACACATCTATGCAGCTAAATACTGGTGACAGCTGTGGTCATATAATAATGGTTACAAGGATACGTACAGCAGGGCCAGAGGGTCCAGGAGCACCAGTGTCACCATCTTTACCAGGAGCACCCTGTGAACAAATACCCAGACTTGTTATCATCTGTTTTTATACTTTATTTGAAATACCTTTATTTAGATGGAGTTTAAATAAACCTATAGTACTTACAAGAGGGCCAGTAGCACCGCCGGGACCTTTCTCACCGGGTTTACCAGCATCACCCTGTGAAAAAAGAACAAGTTCCACTCACTGTCCAGATATTCTCACTCGTCTCTTGTCTGAGTCATGTTTT
The DNA here is from genome assembly GCA_013358685.1 of Antennarius maculatus. NCBI lineage: Eukaryota > Metazoa > Chordata > Actinopteri > Lophiiformes > Antennariidae > Antennarius > Antennarius maculatus. Next base: position 14,034,327 of record CM023626.1, on the reverse strand, counting down.
TTTCCAAACATGAACTATAAATTGAGTTGTGATGCAGGTTCTGATTGAGATACAGGTGAAATTTCAGAAGAAAATGACAGTTAACTCACAGATACGCCTTTGGGTCCAGGGAATCCCATAACTCCGGGCTGTCCTCTGGGTCCAGCGGGGCCGGGGGGTCCAGAGCGTCCATCTTGTCCAGGGGAACCCTAAAGATCAATAGAGGATGAGGGAATTGTGACAAAAAAAAGTTTCTTATCATGATTAAACATGCTCATCTAAGCTATTATGATCAGAAACCAATGGTGTATCAGAACTTACAGCAGGTCCAGCTTTGCCGTCAGGGCCAGCGCTGCCAGGGCTACCGGTCACACCCTATGAGGGGATGGCCAAAGGTTCAATGAGTGCATTTCACAGGGCTATGAACATAAATATGTTCTGAAAGTACAACTTCTGGGGTGCCTCACCACGAAGGGAATGTTGCACCTGATAATGTAGAAGTTACCTTAGATCCAGGTGCGCCAGGAGCGCCTGGGTTTCCGGCCTCACCAGTGGCACCCTGAGCTCCCATTGCACCGGGGGCACCACGCTCACCAGGGGCACCCTGCAACAGAAGAAAGAGTCAGGGGAAATCTCCACAACATAAAGTTTATGACCTAAATCTAAGCTCCCAACCTAGATTCAATGGGCAGATTCCTGAACTCACCTTGCCACCAGCAGCTCCATCACCACCAGGCATACCACGACCACCAGGGGCACCCTGATGGAAAAAAAACAAAACAAACATGTCAGGAAGCATGGGTGCCATATTTTGGACATTTTGTTTTATCTAACATCTATTATTTAGAAATTTGAAGTCCTGCAGTGTCGGATGTGAAAGTGGAGATAACATACACGCTCTCCAGGGGGTCCACGGGGTCCACCACCGCCAGGCTCTCCACGGGGTCCTCTCTTTCCTTCCTCACCAGCGGGGCCAGCAAGTCCCTGAACTCCAGCGGGGCCCTGGAAAAAGAAATCAGGGTAATTAAAATCATTTCATTTCCTAAAATCACACCAAATGTGATGTTGTAAGGAAAAAGTATTCTGAGACTTACAGGCTCTCCCTTGACACCAGGCTCTCCCTTAGGACCAGGGGCACCGTGGTCACCCTGTTGGGAAAAGGCAAATATTTTATTTAGGTTCCTGGGTCAAAGAGCAATGTGTGCTCATCCCAAAACTGGAAAACTGCATTTTTAAAATACTCTACTCACAGTGTTACCCTTGGGGCCGGGAGCACCGACGGGTCCCTGAGCGCCAGCAGGTCCACGAGCGCCGGGGAAACCAGGAGCACCAGCAATACCAGCAGCACCCTGTGGGACAGAGCATCACGGTGTCAGAAAAATTTGACATTTTGATGGATCCAAGTGGAATAAATAGGAACGATGAGAATGACACTCACAGTAGCACCCTTAGCACCAGCGGAACCATCAGATCCAGCGGGACCCTGGTGAGAGAAGGGAATTTAATGCTTAAAGTGGTTCTATTTGTCCTTGCAGTGTGAAAATGATTAATAAAAGTTCTGTTCCCACAGAAAATGACTGTTTCTACTCACAGCAGGTCCAGCGGCTCCAGCAGGTCCTGGGTTACCAGCCTCTCCACGGGCTCCCTGGGGTCCATCACCTCCACGGGCTCCCTGAGGGCCAGTCTCTCCCTGTGGAGGGAAGCAGCAATGTCTCAGAAATCTACAACTTTAATATTGTCAAGTGTTTGCCAACTAACACCAAGATGGTTCTGGCCTTAAACAGGACTGGTTTCTTCTGCTATGATCTTTTTGTGGGACATCATAAAATATGGTGGCCATAGTGTCCAGTTTGGGTCCAGACATTCTCCCTTTACACCACATTGCTGACCTTGTAGACAGTATAACTGATCTGCTACATGTGGAATTAGCATCCCACTGCTACGAAGGCTAACATCTCATGAGGTGACAGACTCTTATCATCCACACAGTTCCTAGAAATGCTCCAGACAATGGAGACAACAACTCAAGCCAGTGAAAACAGTTTTCACTGTTTAAATGAAGAACCTCTTCAAGTAAAGAGGAGTTATTTCCATATTTAGTTTATGTTAGCTTACAAATGGTATTTAATTGAGCTGTTTAGCTCATAATATTTACTATAGTACAATTGCCCCACCACCCCTTGCTTAGTTTCTTTTTTAAATTTTTGGCCAAATTTGGCCAAATTGATGAAGACTAGAACTTCATACATTTCCTATACATTTTTTTTTTGTTTAAAGTACACAATAATGTTGTTTAAGTGTTTTGTCGAGTTTTAAGATTTATTTTTCATCTTTATATGAGTTGTTTAAAAAGGGGTTTTCATGTCAAGCAGTAGATTTGATCCATTTTAACTCGTTGTAATGCGCTAACAGGATGGGATATTGTTACATTCTAATTTGGTTGATTCAAAAAGTCTCCTACGAGATTTACCTTAGCACCAGCACCACCGGGGAATCCAGGGGCACCAGCAGGTCCAGTGGATCCCTAGAAATGAAGGAAAAGATGTTAGATGACCTCTAAGATGTTTAATCAATCAAATCTTATTGATCCAATGTTAAGTTATGATAAATAATAATGCTTACAGGGGGTCCACCGGGGCCAGTGTTGCCATCGTTGCCACGAGCGCCCTGTGCAGGAGAGAGAGATGAGACGAAAGTGATGTTTTGAGGAATGCATGTTGAGAATCCACATAAATGTCTTTTTTCACAAGCTTTATAGCTGAAATGAGTAGACGAAGATCTCAAAGGCAGTTCTTACAGCGGGGCCGGGAGGTCCGGGGCGGCCTCTCTCACCAGGAAGACCACGAGCACCCTACACAAGGTAAAAAAAAAAACAAATAGAAATAGATTAATTAGTACTACATAAATAAACTGCATTTTGTACTCTTGAACAAGGAGAGACTAAAGGGCTTTAATAGTTTGATGCTATCACTAAAAATACAGAATTAGCACAACCAAGAAATTCACGGATGCAAAAAAACCCCGTACCATTTGACCAGGAACACCGTTGTCACCGGAGGCACCAGCCTCTCCCTGTGGGCAAACAAGATAAAAATGAGCTCTAAGGCTTTTGTATTGGAATATTTTTAGCCAACTGGTTCATTTAAAGTGTTTCTTCTTTCTCCAGTGCGATGGCTGCTTTGGTAGGACATCCAGATATCCTACCTTGGGGCCAGCAGGTCCAGCGTCTCCCTTGGCTCCATCCAGACCACTGAAACCCTGTGCGAGAAATCAATCAGGTGAGTCACCGCTCACTTCAACACCACAGCAGTTAAAAAATGGTAAGTTTGGTACTAAATGGGCCTTCAGACTCACTCTGTGTCCCTTGATGCCGGGGAGTCCAGAGGTTCCGGGGAATCCACGAGCTCCCTACAGAATAAAAGCACTTTAAAACTGAGGGACAAACAGGAAGTGGATCCTCTTTTCGACATTTACCCGAAATGACAGCGCTCACCTGAGGGCCGGCGGAACCGCGCTCACCGGGGCGACCGGGTTTACCAGGCTCTCCCTGTAAAAAAACACAGCGTGGGTTATAATGTCTCATAGAAAGAGATTTATAACATATAGGAGAAGGTAAAAAAAACAAGAATATCACAAGAAGGACAATCATCAATAAATCATAAATCACTCACATCATCTCCATTCTTTCCAGGGGGGCCGACTGGACCACGGGGACCCATGGGACCCTGCAAAAGGAAGATGAGTGTGTGAGGGATATTCATCTTAACCTGGCGTGTGTTGGGGTGGTCAGTGAAGGCAGCAGTTAAGGGGACTCAGGAAAACGAAGTGGCATCTTCTAAACCTGATTGTCGGGTTTTCTCATTCACACCTCCATGTGGACGGTACCAAAAACCTTAAACACATCATCTTCCTTCTCAAGAGAAACTTTTAATTTACTCACGGAAGCTCCGGGCTCGCCAGGCTCTCCAGATGGGCCGGTGAATCCCTGAGGACCCTGATGGACGACAGGAAGGAGAAGATCAAGTCTCCGTAAACTCTTCTTCTGGCTTAAAAACGCAATGTGAGAATGAAAATGTGACCAAAACGTGGATACTTACAGAGGAGCCAGAGGGTCCAGGAGGACCACGGGGACCCATAGGACCCTGTTGATGAAGATGAGAGAAGGATGGTTACATTCAGACCTAAACAGTTTCCCTGTTTGCTTTGCTTTGAGCAATTAGCAAGGAAGCTATGTGGAAAGAGAGTAAATCCTGTGTACCATTGGGCCGGGAACTGCTTGGCCGCCGCTAGCTTTGGAGTGGTCTACGTATCCCATTTGAGGAGAGAAGTTCTGTAAGGAGAGGAAGAAGATGTCAGTCTCTTCAAATGTCACATATCACACCTAAAAATCATGCTTTTACATTTAAGTCAAACAGTTCACAAACCCTAACTCACATGAAGCTTCCATTGAGGACACTGACTGATAAGAGAGGACGGATTAAAATTAGATACCCTGCATATACCCAGGAAATAATCCTGGAGGCCTGGGGGGAGTAATCTTCACCCCCAGAGGTGAATCAAACATGGATGGTCATCTCTATGGGGTAAAGCCTCGCCTCCGCAGCTTTTGTGTCAGAAATAATACCAATGCATATTTTTTACCTAGACTGCTACAGATTTTAAAGAATCCCGTCGCCCAGACTCCCTGGATGTCGTCAATCTGAGATACTTACTCCGCCAAGGCCAGGGGGGCCAGGGGGGCCGGGTGGGCCAGGGAGACCAGGCTCTCCATCAAATCCATCGTTGCCAGGAGGACCAGGAGGACCCTAGAGCAAAATCAGGGAGACGCAGTGGGTCAGTTCATGACCATGTTTCCTGTCTTCATTTGTCAGAAGGAACTAGAACTCATAGACTCTTAAACCACATTAATCATCCAATCATTTATATTGATAGATTAGCAAAGCAGACATGATATGATCCTCTACTTCCTGTAAACACACGATGTGTTCAAATCCTTTCATTCTGTTTTTATTTTCATGCACTTCACATAATCCTGCTTTAATGTTTCCTGTGCTACCGACTAATGATTATTCAAACCAATTTGCAATATGTGTGACCTTTGAACTTTTCATACCATGTGACCTTGTGACCTTTAAATCAAAGGTCACGTGCGACAACTACATCAGAGCAGCTTCATCGGATTTTAAAATTATTTTAGGGACTGGATGAGCAGTCGTGTAACACCGATGTGTTCAACGACACGGCAAACAAAAAAGAAAATCAGGATCTATCACATGTAGTCAGGCAAAGAGGGGTTATTTCTAATGAAATGTTCCAGTCTAGTTTGAAAATAACACATAATAATAATAATAAACACAACAGGGAGGCACCGACAACAATGTTTTGAAAGAAAAGAGAGAACTGGAACCTACCACATCTCCCTTGGGTCCAGTTTCTCCCTTTGATGGCTATGGATAGATGAAAACAGGGTTTTAGGCTACAGCGTATCATCTATACACACACAGACGTGATGACAAACTAAACTGGGCTGAGCCACAAATTAAGATTTGGGTCCAAACCACTATAGTCTCACATAGGAATCAGTATAAAACAATGATAAAGGGGCAAGTACCTCGAGATAATCTGGAACCTGGGGTCCTACGGAACCAACACAGAAAAAGAAAACATGAACACGTCTGGAACAAACACGGCGGACACATTTAAAATTGAGGTCACACCTAACTACACGCTTCAGCTACCTATGGTCCAGTTTGAGGTCAAACAAAACATGAAATGCAGCATTTCTTTAAATGACCGAATCAAATCTGATTAATTTGATCCCAGATTTGAATCTATGGCAAAAAAAACCCTGCTGTATTTCTTATACTGGGGTTGTGGTTGGGTGTGTGTGTGTGTGTGGGGTGTGTGTGTGTGTGTGGGGGGGGCATGTGTTTTGGCTCTTTTGCACCCGTCAGTGTCGCTGCACATGGAGGCAAGTTGGGAAATGAAACATTCATCCCCAAAGAGCAGGTATAATCCACCGATAAACGGATACATATGGAAAATGAGCAAAAGGTAAAATCCAAGGCGAGTTGAAATCCTCTGTGGGAAGCAGGCAGGCTTAGGGCCTGGGGTCCATTTGGGGCCGGTGAAGGTGAGGTGGTGGTGGTTGGGGAGGGGGGGCACTAGGTGGCGCCGTAAGGCTAATTAACCACGGAATGAAGGTGGAGTACCATCATCTATGCAGACAGGGCAGCACTCTCCATCTGGGATGATTGGGTCGGCACAGTCGGACGTGTCCTCGCAGATCACCTCGTCGCACATGACGGTGCCGTCGTCGCAGACGCAGATCTGGCAGGGCTCTGGTTTCCATACATCTTTATCGTTGTACAACTGTCCATCTAATGTGCAGCTGCCAAATGTGCCTGAGGGGGAAGGAAACCACGGTGAGTTTTGAGAACATGATTGGGAAAATGTAATTGGTGACAAAAACAAATATTACAGAATATAATAATATTTTGGAGTGTGGGAGATGATTGGATCACTGGTACCGCCTGACCATTTGAGGATCATACCGGAAACCAAATGCGCACAGTTGAGTCAAATGGAAAGCAGTGAGGAAACTAGTTTTCTCTTAAAGAATTATTTTTACATCTATGTCTGAGGGTTCCAACCCAGAGGAAGTAAGCCTCTTCTGATCGGGTCCGGTGTGCAGGAGGTGGACGTGATAAGGACCGACATATGTAAGAGTTTAGGAGTTGGTGCGCAACAGAGCGAATGAAGTCTAAGATCGGATGTAGAAATGAGATTTTAAAGGATTTTTCTCTTGGAGTAAAGTTACATAAAGTTAAATAAAGTTACAGAAAGTTTAGGTTTTATTGTTTCAGGTTACTTGAGGTTCGGTTCGGCCTGGAGGTGGGAGGACCGTCGGTTTTGGAAAAAAAAAAGGATGCGTAATTACAACATCAACCGCTAAGCGGCGCTGTTAGCCCGTAAAACGAAATCCTCCGCACCCTAATCTGTTTGGTGAGTAATTGAGGTCTAGACTTTTTTTTTTTTTTGTAACTGTCGACGTCAGAGAACAGCGATTTTTCCATTGTTCTGTTTTTTATTAACAAATCCAGTTTTACGCAGAAAAAAATGGTTCAACTTCTAACTGACTCTTTAGGGACTTGTGAGCTCTTACCACGTCCTCCAATCAACTTTATCTGCGCACATTTTGGATGCTTCGATGGTAAAGGAGCAAAGAAAAGTAATCAAAATGCTCCGACCTCTTCTTTTTTTCTAAAACTAAACTGAAGTGCTTGTTTTATCAAATCAAGGTCTGAACTTTTTGATGCTGTCCTCCAACTCCTCCCTTGAACCCAGTGTCCTGTCATTTGCGCATCAGAGATTTTGCAGCTGCTCCCTTCCAGCGCCTTTACGCACGGCGAGCGTGTATCTGCACGTCGGTGAGAGCAGCAAACGATAAAGCAAAGTTCTATCAAATCCTATTTCGCTTCCAGATCTCCAACAAAAACCCCTCACTGTGTACAAACTGTCCCAATATGCCCACCGGAGCGCAGTTATCCCGCAGAGGACGATCCGTTCCAGTCAACTGCTCAGCATCCTTACGAGCTCTCCTGGTGCCACAGTTCCAAAAAAAAAACAATCAAATAAAAAAATAGTGATACTTACTATCATCCTCGCCTTGACCTCTGACCAAAAGTGCTGAAGCGCTGAGCAACAGCACTAACCGGATATCCACAAAGCTGAACATGTCTAAATATTAGACATGTAGATTCTTTGCGTCAGGGGGGGAATCCTCTTTTTTGCTCCTCAGACACCACTCATACACGGTAGGGTCCGGTCTGTGCAGAACTCCAATCCAGACCCTAGCAGAAACTCCCTACTGCTTAAACAAATGAGTTAGTTTGGCTTTTATATGCCTGAACATTTAGGGAGGTCCCGCACGGTTCGTGCATGTTCGAACCGGAGTCCCACCTTCATCGGGGGAGAGGGGGCCGTCTCTCTGAACGCATCAAACAAGTTCACGTTTCAGCTCAGACGTGGATGATGAAGACGAGTTGTTCATTTGCGCCAAAGCCTCTCCAACGTTCAGACGTCTTTTCTGATCAGTCGCATCTCTCTGGACTTTTCCCACCTGGAGATCTCCAGCTGTTCTGTCTTTTCTGCGTAAGACGTTAAATAATTTAACTGTGGATGATTTCATTAAAAGAACAAGCGCGCATCTTTTTTTTTTTTTTGAGGTAGAACATGCAGAGCATGCGGGATTTTTTTTTTTTTTTTTTTTAATTTCATTTGAGTTTTTATGTCTAAGCGTTTTAATTTTTTCCTGTTAAACTGGAGTTGTGTCTGCAGAATGATGGGTTTCATGTCATTGCAGTTTACATGGCAATTTACGCATGGAGAGCTAAACATGAAATGAGTTTAATTCATAGATAAGACAGTTCTTTGTATCATATATGCATTAAAACTCAAACATGTTTAATTCTGGGTCTGCACCTCCCGAGTCAACAAAGCACCTCCACCCAGTTTCACATCAACCTGCTGCAGATTTCATGTAAGGGTGGTAAAATGGAACTTCCACATTGTACCCAGTGACAGATCTGACATCTTTAAGGGGAGACAAACTTTAAAAACGTCACTAATGTCAGCATGTAGAATGAACTTTCTGTTCCCCAGAGGGCTTCTTCTAATGGCTTCACACAGATGCAGATTATGGATAAGAGTGATTTCATATCAGCAATAATCCAGAGGGTGGCCAAGATTTTTAAAATCATGTCGAACGGGTTTGTGCTATAAACTCCACCTCATCCCAGGGAGGCATGGCCATCCCATGATGTGAGAGATGAGGAGGAGGAGGAGGAGAAAGTTTGGCGGCTCCACAAAGCAGTCTGGTTACACTGTGGACACGTTGCAGCTTTTACAACTACAGAAAGGCCCAACATGACCTTTTTTTTTTTTTTTTTAAATCTTTAAAAATGTTTCTATCAGTTGGAATCCCTGGAGAATATAAATATTAAACATTCAGTTGATATACATATGTTAGATGGATGATCCAGTGGTGGAAGCATTCTATTAATGGTATAGCTAACGATTTTTATCCTTGTGAAATAAAGTCAAAAGAGCTTCATTTTGGATTCGCATGACATTTCACACACATTCTGGAGATACTAACCTCCTAATATTCTTGATTTCTGTCATGAAATCCACAACTTATTCCCTAGGAAATTAAATATTTAAAGAAATGAATGTTAAAAAAAAATATTTATTTTTTTTAATCCAACAAGCCAGAACATTACCCCCTAAGATTATAGTTCATTATTATATTTGAATAAATCACATAGGCACGTTTCCCTGAATTATCATGACTTACTTGGATAATTTGGATGTTTATTGGGGCGCTTATTTTAATCGATCAGCTATTCTTGCTCTGCGATAAAGGCGTTTGGAACCACTTACAACTGGGTTTCACAGTTTCCAAGGGAAACTTGTGTTTCTTGTGATCTTCTTTGCACCAAGCAGGTATTTCTTGGCATCTATTTCCAGTCTGATATAGATATGTATATAAATGTTGGAGCTAGACTTCAAAATACAACACCCGTTTGAGTGACTGTATTTGTAAGCAAAAAAAAAACAAAAAACGGAAGAGGGGATGACTGTTAAGAATGGAATCAAAATTGCAGAATCCCGTTGTTTGTCTAAGAGGAAACCCATGTGATAAAACCATTTCCTGAGCGCCGTCTCTGTGGTTTTAACTTGAAAAGGCTCCAGTTTGGGCATCCCAGCAGCTCACCTGGTGGAGCACACACCAGTTAAGTCCTTATCAGGTCCGGATCGCTGCATTTCCTCCTCTCTTTCAATTCCCTCAGCATAATAATACGACTATGAGTTTTCTCCTGTTTCTTTTGTGTAGTAAAACTGCATGGATGAATACAGGTTATCTGTCTTTTCTTTAGTGACTTTCCACGAGTCGCCGCTCACAGGACAGCGTTAAAATAGAACTGGTAATTTTCTGGTGTTTGCAACTGCTGCAATCTATAATATAATTTTTTATTTTTTTTTTGTGGCAAGTCTCTCAGAGTTCAGACTGGTGGTTTGGGTGGAATCTATGAAAAATGAGTTTCATGGCGTTTCAGCTGCATTCAAATATCCAGACATTGTAGCTTGGAGCTACATGTTTTCATGCTAGTGGAGGAAATGCAGTATTTGGCATATTTTAGCAAAGGAACTGCAGGTTTCAGCCAAGAGAATCAGAGAACATCTAGAACTTTCTGTGTTACAGAAACCCATGTCCTGTAAGCAGTGCATGCAAAAAGAATTCCAGTCATCACGTTTTAGTGACACAGTGGATGAAATTCCAAGTTTGCTTTTGGCAGCTTGTGGCCTGGCAGCATGGGATGTTACAGGTTGTAGGAAAATGTTTTTAGTGTGACAATGAAATGTTTCGGATGTCGCCATAAAAGGCGTTTATGAACACCGTTTGACGACTGGGGGGTTGTGCGTTTATTTGTAGGGCTTCAGGAGGGCTTCAGTGGTGCAGCTCACCTGAAAGTGTCCTGCACGGAGCTTTAGCGCTGAATCGATCCACTTTGCCTGGGTGCGATCTGTTGATAACCACTTCATCATCATTGCATTATTTCACATGAGGCAACACAGTAACTAAACAAAAAAAACCCAATCTATGCATTCCCCTGCAAGCCTCTGAGCCATCGCCAGCAACACGTAGCACGTCCACGTGTTTCTACTTGTAGATCTCCGAGGCTTCGCTGCTCCAAACTCAGAGAAATCCAAACCCTCCCTGCCTCCCTCCCTCCCTCTCTCTCTCTCTTCTTCTTCTTCTTTCTATCACCCAGTTTTGTAGAAGGCCTTCAGTCTTCCCCTTTTACTTTTCTTAATCTGTAATGCCGGCTTTGACTTTGTCTCACTGGTGTTTCAAGATGAGACCACTATTATTTGTCGTTAACCCTTTGTCTCTGTGGTGCTTTTAAATTGCATCCAATTACGGGTTTTAACATTTCATGCTATGTTTTTCAAGAGATCCCATCGCAGACCCGCCTGTTTCAGATAAATGACAGGGTATGATGGGGAAAACTGTGCAGTATCACAATTAAAATGGCTGTTAAGAACTGTAATATCACTAAGTTTTATAACAGTTTTCCAAAAATCGCTTGACAGCATTTAGAACTTAATGGTGTTAAAAAGAAATTTCTGGTTTTTACATTGTTTGTTTTATACCATACAGGCAGAGTTTGTTCAGAAAACTCACAGGGGAACACATTTATTTATAACAACACAATGTAGAACAATAAAAATGAGATTTTTTTTTTACTGTTTTACTGTTATATGTCTTCAGAACCACCTCAGCGATGCGTTCAGGGATCATTGTCCTTCACGTCATCGCCCGCTCCTTTCTTAGAGGTCTCACTGCATGGTTTTGCAGCATTTCTTCTCAGTCAGTTTAGTTTTACACACAATGTTGTGGCAAAATGTTGGCATGAAATACCCTGGAAATGAGATGCATCCCACCCTGTCTGCATCTCTGCTGCAAATGCAGATCATTAAAAAAATCAACATTGAGGCGTTGTGATTTTGCACAACTCCAGTTTCTTTCATTGAATTTGTTAACTTTATTGTAGATTTAGGATGTCATCATCATCATCATCATCATCATTATGAATCCTGACAGACAGGGCAGCTTGAGTCTGCCGTCATACGCGTACAGGCAAGCAAATAACTATGACTACAGCCGTTGCATCTGTCAAAATCAGCCTCCCAGCTCCGGTCCAGACTCTGCAAGTTCATTTAAAGCCGTCGCATCGGTCCAAAAAGAAGAGGAAAAAAAAGCTTCCACGCGGCATTATGGGTAAATGCTCAATTACAGGGTGAATTCTACAGCCCACTTCTGACTGTTGCTGCAGTTCAAGCCTAGTGTGAGCTGCAATCATCGTATAAAGACCCAGCTTTTGTCTCTTTAGTCTCCAGGCTGAGGTTAGCGCTTGCTGGCTGAGCTCCAGTCTCACCACGACAGTAGTCATTTTCCTCCAGGACAGTCATTTTCCACTCCAGCAGACAATCGCCAGTTAGATTGTGTGTGAATGTAAAGATGTATATATTCAATGAATATAAGCCTGGAGGTTGAGTTTTAAAACTTTTTTCTGTAGTACCGGCAAAGCTATATATCAGGTGTTAGCATTAGAGTCAATTTTCTGTCTTTGGAAATATAATTTTGCTAAATAGTCTCATCTCAATAGTTTTTCCTTCTTCTGCTTTCATCCTCCATGCAGGAATAGTTTGACATTTCTTCTCTTGTTGAGAGGTTGATGAGCGTAAAAGCTGATAAAGTTACCATTAGTTCTTTGACACTGTTTCCAGTCTTTATGCCAAGATAAGCTAACGATTCCCCTGCATATTATCATCAGGAGAGACAATGGAAAGATGGAAAGATAATTGTCTGCTGCAGCAGCGAGGCAAAAGAAATCTCCAAGTTTAGTCCAGATGGCGGAGGTGGTGGTGGCGGCGGCCGATGACTTTGCAGAAACTGATGAAGCTGCAGAAGCTGTTGAAATGAAGAGGTTTTGATGTTGTGATGGTGGCGGGTGGGGAAGATGTGAAACACGGTGACAGTGAACTATAACAGAAGAATAATGATTGGTTAACAGTCAAGACGTGTCATCGTCTGCGAAGCAAGACTTCCTGACTGAACTTTTAGAAGTAAGGTCTAAATAATTAAAAAGGAAGTCAATGAGGAGCCGAGAGTTTCTCCTTCGACATTTTCTTTTTGTAGCTAAGAATTTATCGACTTAAATGATAATTTGGTCTTGATCATTGGCACATCAGCAACTCCTGGTAAACCAAAACTCTTATTTAAAGCTAACTGATTGTCGTCCAACAAATCCAGCCTCTTCTAAGCTCCACCCATTATGGCACATCACCCCCCCCCCCTTAGGGGCGTGGCAGAAAAATGATTAGGAAGCCAAAGCATGAGCACCCACATCTACCATCCTGCTCCTTCATTGGCTCAGTATCCGTTTCCAATGTGAATAAATGCTCGGATCCCAGAACCGTACTAAAATATTGTTTTCTCCACAAATCAGCACAGAACAGTTTTTGACGGGGGTGCACTTCTTAGCTACTGAGCTAACTGTTGGAAAGAAAAAACTGGCCTTTGCGTTTCTGCAAAGGCCATTTTCCTCTTTCTCAGTGTGTTTTTTTTCTTTTTTTTGTTCCTGCATCTGGATTTCTCCACTGTCCCAGCCCCCATCCAGACTCCAGCGCTCCATCCCTCCCTCTGTTTCTCCCTGCCTGCCCCTCTTTCTCCCACCAGCTCAGACATCCAGTCAGACACACACAGAGCAAATGGAAAAAATGACTTGATCCTTCCCCGACTGTAGATAATGTGAGAGACTTCTGGATCCGCTAAACAGGAAAAGTAGTGAGAGACGCAGAGAAGAGAGAGAGAGGCGTTCATTTTTGGAGTTAGTTTGATCAAAAACTTCAATCTCTTGAGATTTGCAACTTTAGAAATTCTCATTATATAAAACTTTATGAGAGATATGTTCAGAGATGATCGGTGCTATCCCTCCTTAGACGTTAGACCATGGTCATTGGTAGAAAACCCCCAGGTCTTATGAGGATCTGACATCCACGTTGGATTTCTATATGTTAACACAGCAATCTGAAGTCACCAAGATAAAAATCAGAGCCCAACAATTCATGTGGGTGGAGTATGTCACAAAACCTCTTTTAATGGAAGAAGAATATTCCATCCCAATCATGTTTGGGTGGAATATTCTATTCTGGATGGGAGGCATGAACAAAGGAGGAAAAAGTGACTCCTGTGTCGCAAAATTAAACAGATTTTGAATCATCAGCTCCAAAGTGCTTTTAAACTGTGGTGCGCTAAAGTTTGTCTGACGTGTCTGCTGCTGTCAAAGTGTTGCTTTGGTGTCTACATTTATAGTTTTCTTCCTACTTCTCTCTGAATGCAGTTTCCAGTTGACCTCTCTTTCGGGTTGATTTGATGCCGGTCATTCCCAACATCTGGGAAAGTTAACTAGTCTCGTACTTATAGACCAGGTTTCACTTTAGCTCCTGATTAGCACGTCACAATAAGAATCAGGTTGTTGTAAGATTCGTCATTTGTGGAGGAATACTTGCCATGCTTGATCATTTCTCCTCAGCTTTGACTTGATATTTTTGTCCATGGTTGGAGGCTAAAGTTTGACTATCACAGGGCATGTTTGGGGGGAAATGAGCTCAGAGATCCCGTCTGGAAATATCGTTACGACCCACCACCCCTCTGCAAGCCCTCATAAATACTGCCGGACTGAAGAGAAGCTCACATATGAGGAGAAACGGGGGGGAAACAGGAGGTCCAGCTGAATATAAGAGAAGAGAGACAAACCAAGAGACAAAAAGAGAAAATGTAGGAGAATAGGTGGAGGCTGAAAATGAAAGTGACAATTTTAGCCTCAATATTTGAACAACAGACCCAACAATGAGGGAAAAAGACAAAATAGAAAGCAGGTAACCTCAAAACTCAGAGAGCCTGGAATTAGGAAAGCCAGTAACTATGCAGGGGGAAAAAAAAATCCCATCTGTCGGATGAGTCATACTCTCCTCTAAGCAGCAGAAACAAAATGAACACCCTGGTTTTTACATTGCAGAAATAATAAGCAAAGGGATTTCTTTTTACTAGAAATGGTTGAAAACATTCTTGACTTTTAGTTTCAACATAACTATGCTAAACTTTATTAACTCAAATCAACTAGTCGGGATAATGTGGCCCAGGTTTGTACAGCTGAGACAGCAGAGTTCACAAGCAGCCATATTGTCAAAGCAGACGCTACAGACATTAGTCCAACTGGCTGCAAAGATTTCCAACTTCAGGATTTCAACTTGATGACAAAAGAAGCAAAGGCAGCGAGGCTCAGTGGACAAAATCCATCATGAATCCATTTTTGTACTTTATATTCAGTTCCAACAAACCTTAAAAAAACAATGTGAAAACAGAAGGAACCTCGAGGATCATTCTGTCACAAAAAGGCTTAATATCAATTCTAATTTCCCTCAATCCAAGTTGTTTTTTTTATGTTTTTCACCGATTGATCCCACAGCAGTGGTGGTGCTCCCCTCTGGTGCGTTTGAGTCCAGTTGGATTTTATCAACCATTTAAACAAAATCCTCCTTCTTTGTTTCGAATATATTATGTGTGTGTGTGTGTGTGTGTGTGTGTGTGTGTGTGTGTGTGTGTGTGTGTGTGTGTGTGTGTATATATATATATATATATATATATATATATATAAATTAAGACTTCACATATTTTATGGAAATAAAAATGCAAAGAGAATTTAATAATGTCCCACCTTTAATTCCTTAAATGTATAATTTCCTCATTATTTGCTTGACCGCCTGCAAATGTTGATCAAAATGTGTCAGGTAAACAAACAAACAAACAAACCAAACTGTCCCTAAATGCACACTAGATAATTATTTTACCATACCCTTCCTTATGACCTCAGAACTGGATTTGCCAAGTGTCCAAATGTGTCTTTCATGGGACGTGTATTTTACTTTGTGACAAATTCATGTTGTTGTTTTTTTATTTTTATATTGTTTGTTTTTAAGAGGAAGACAAAATTCTTCTCTTCACATTCTGTGTCTTGTTTTTCTCAGGGGTCCCCCACCCCCACCCCCGGGTCCCAGCTCTTGACATTACATCATCACAGGACCTGAGGAATGAAAAAATACCCCCGACATTAGACTTCTACGACTTCCTCCGGCACCGAGCAGAAATCCACAGTAATGATGTTTGGAGGTGAGCGACACTCTGATTGTTTGTTTGTTTTATTTGTGTGGGCGTTATTACAGTCAAAGTGTTGGAACCAATCAATCAAAGGAGATATGTTCACATTTTTCAGAGCCAGAATAAAAGATGATGCAAATCTAAGTCCTGTTGTTCAGCATCAAACATCCTCTATCTACAGACTTGCAGTTAAAACTTACAAAAGGACATTCCTAAAAAAAACCTTCAAATTAAGAAAAGTTAATAAATATCTGGGAAAAGTGTGTGCTTTTTTTAATCATTTTGAAATTATAGTACGGCCATGATCATTTTCCACCTTTTCCTTTTTCATGATCCCACCTTGTTGTTGTTGTTTTTTTTTTTTATGAAAAGTTTTTATGAAATGCTCAGTGGGTCGTTGTCACCACTGAGCATGTGCAGAAGTTCGGTGCTTTATTAGATCAGGCTTGCAGTCCAGCCTGAAGTTTGCTGAATGCTTTAGAATGGTTGAGGAGAAAAAAGTGACCTCAATGGAGAAGAATGCAGTGTGGTCTGTTCTCCCTCCCTGAACATCCAGCATGAGCAGAAATGACTTCTCCTAACCCGGTGCTTAGTGCAGGGAGTGTATACGACGTGGGGCCGTTTAAATAGCCACAGCCGCCGTCTTCTCCTCCACGCTCCTCTTCCACCCGTATTTTCGCCTCCTCCTTTCACGGGGGCGGATGTGAGCGAAGTTGACACGTTTAAGGCTTTCTCTCTCCTGTTCTTCTGCAATTGTTCTCACTTTGCGAAGAAAATTTTGTGTCGAAAATGGTATAACTATTTGGTCGTTGGTGTTTGCAACAATCTTTACCCACAGCTGTACCCAGTTTTACATTTAGCAGGGAGGCGGTGGAGTTTAGTCTCAACTGAGGCTTTGAGGATCCAAGTAAACAGATTCAGATCAAACATGCTGATAGGAGCTTTTACTTCCTTTTTAATGCCTCGCCCTCCTTTTTTCTGATAGTGTGTAATTGCTCGCTGCAGTAGAAGTTATCCTCGCCATACATTCTACAGTATTCTGACTGTTTCCTGCCAATTCTACAAGAAACATTTCTTATTTCTCATTGTGGCATTAGAGTCTCTTTTATCTGCATGCATTGTTGGCCATCTTGAGATCCTACAATGGAGGCCTGAGGAGAAGAAACTGGATGCATGATGAGGTATCCTGGTCCCAGCCACATGTTCAGAAATCCACTGCTGCTATTGCTGGAGGAGAAGGAGTTAAGATTTATGCTCGCCTCTTGTGTCACTCTGAAAATGCAGGAATAACAGCTTTCAGATGTGAGAGGAAGAATGAAGGATGGTGGTGGAGAAATTGAGAGAGTTTGAGTTCAGAGTTCCAATAATACTCTATCCTAATAAAATTAATAATTACAGTGTTTTGCTTTCCCTTAGTTTGACTGAAATCTGGGTTATCACATAGATTGTAATATAAATTTATTCCTGATAGGAAGTAGAAAACAATGATGACAGCTTTAGCTGAAAGGATGAATGTGTTCTTAAAAATTTGTTTTCATGCACTAACAAACAAAATAAAAGCTAAAGTTACAGACCTGACAGGATGGAGGAGGAAAACAAGGATATATATGAATGCATTTTTATACTCATCCAATGTTTGTCAGGATTTTTATGGGACAGGCCTGCTTTGCTTCCAATAATTTCACTGTGTGGCTTCACGAGGCTTTTGCTTGGCACAATGCTACGTGGAGCTAAATACTAATGTCGGTATGTTAAAACACTCAATAATTAAACAATATTAAAGAATTAGCATTCTCAATATTTGATAATGAGACCCACAACTAAAATACAGGCTCATTATTGGAATATTCTAGGGATGGCACTAAAACGTTTGCGCCACAATGGGTAAAACTGAGCCCTTGTGAAATGCAATGCTTATTATTGTCCTTTAAATGTAAAGCCTTTGTTGCTTTTTGCTTGTTCTTACAATGCACATCATTTGATTTTTTTAAATTAAGTCATCATTCACAGACACACCAGCTGCTGTCATTTGCAACGCCACCTCCGACCTGGAGAGTTATAATCTGAAGCTGGTTCAGGGACGCCTCCCACCCCACCCCACCCCCCATTATTCCTCCTCAGTGACAGTAATGGCTGAAGCCATGCCCACTGAAGGGCTGTACTGTCATTAAAGCCAACACGTATAATTTTTGTTGTGCACCTGCACATGTTGCACCTGGGCTGTTGTTAAACCAGGTGAGCTGCTGGAACAGGAGCTACATTGCACCTTGCAATTCTGAATTTAACTGCACCTGTTAAAATACATTATGCCAAGAGCAAGAAGTCAATTTTCGTCATTCAATTACTTTTCAAATGCTAACGGATGTTGATTTTTTTTTTTTTCTTTTTGACCCAGAAGAAGCAGCTCCCATAAAGCCCACTGCAATGAGCAAGCTATAGATGAGTGGTAGCGAGCGAATATCGCAGGCCCAGGCTTCCTGCATTGGACCCAGACTTCAGTTCACTATTCTCATCTTAAAATAAATGTTAAATTAGAGGGTTATAGAATGGAGAAAAAAAAAAGGCTGCTGGGCTTGGTCCTTGGCCTCGTGCACTCAGCCACCCTGAAGTTTTCTTTCCTGTCTCCTATTATTCCTGGTCCTCTGCCTGGATGAGTCAAGAGACAGAGACAGCCGAAGAAAAAGGGCTGCAAGAGGAAAGGAAAAGTGTGGAAGAGGAAGGTAGAGAATGAGATAGTCAGACGTAGAAAAGACAGAGGTGGAGGGAAAGATTCCCCTGCTAGACTAGCTTACTTGTGCATTCCAAACAGTAAAGTGTGTGAAAAAGAAAGCAGGTTGTTCATTCTGATACCAAAGTACCTTCAGACATGCTTCATAGCTTTTGGCTCCTGAACTTCTTTCTTCATTGGGGGCGAGAAAACAGTTCAGATTCAGGAAGTTAAAAGAAGAGCAGCACCAGCGTGTCCACCATCGATTGAAGTTCTACACGCTGGAAGTGCTCATGACATCGCCGAGCTTTTCTGTTAGCTGTAAGGAGCGGAGACTCCCTAATGAAGGGTCATAGCAAATCATAACTGGAATCTCAAGTTAGGATCCTGACCGATCTAGAGGAACTGGAGGTCAAACGATGGGCTGGAAAACTGTTGTCTGCTTCTTCACATCAACACTTTATATTCCCTGCCCCCAAACCCGATGGCGGTACCTGTCAGTCTGTCTTTGTAGTGTGTTAATCTGGCATCTAACATTCATAAGGAGCCAATAATTTGTCTTGCAGAATCAGCCAACTTGGTCCTAAGTGCAATGGTGACCATGGTGCATCACTGTCTCCACAGTGGCTGTCATGGTACCTGTTGACCAGCGGTACGTGGAGCCTCAGTCATTTACGCTGGAATTATTTAATTTACTAAAGTTTACATTTTATATTTTTATCATGAAGCGAGCTATGTGTTTGCACAGAAACACTGTGGCCTCACAGCCTCTATTACCCAGATGTTTAGGGATACCTACCTAAATCCCCCAGCAAGTGAACACGGTAACAACAAGGCTGCAGGTGCACCCCAAACAGAATGACCGATGTCATTCTGTTTCAGGTGCTGGATATGTTCTAACACAGACAGGAATCCTCCCAATATTCCCTTTTTTCCTCCCCTTCCACTGTCCGCTGACTAATTTCTTTTCCAGTCACATCCTTGTAAGATGTGCTTAATGGCAGAGCCGCAAATATTTCCGAGTGTGACAACGCCAGATGTTTTTGGATGCCGGTGCTGCAACCTGAGCGAACATTGTTCCTGCAACTGTGACTGATATTCAGTAAAACAGGTGCCTGATGAGGGATGTTCCTGCTCCTGGAAGGGAGTTCTTTTTAAGTGTGTGACTTTAATCTTTAAATGTATTTGGCAACCTGTGTTGCTGTGACGTTGGCTCACAAATCAACTTCTGCAAAGTTGCAGGTAAGCTATATTTAAGGCTCCTTGCAGCAGCAAGTTTGTGTTAAAAAAAAGCCTGTTTGATTGGCTCACAGTTAATTAACTGGGAAGCTCAAGAGTTTATCAGCAACCCGGGGTGTTTTACAGGAGCTGTAAGCGCTCCTGTTGCTTAATTAGGAGACTGAAAGTAGTTAGGAGTCCTTGCAAATGTATAGTAGTGGGGGGCTAGGAGTCTAAAAGGTCTGCAGTGAGCGCTAAATAGAACTGCATTGTATTAAGTTTTATGATAGCAGAAAATGACAAGCGTGAATTATTAGTTATCTCCATCGACGACTGAAAAAAATGCTGCTTGCAAGAGGAATTTTTACAGGAGAGTCTTGTAAACATATGAATGAATGTTTATATTATTAAAATAGATTTTTTAAATATTTAAACACCAACAAATATCACAGAAGGTGTCAAACTGAAATATTTAGTTATTTTGTCTGTTCCAAATTTTAGTTTCAAAAAAATTGAAATTCAAATATATTAATGACGATGATGACCACAGCAGAGGTTGGGCGCCGTCTAGTTTTGTAAAACTGGATCAACTCTTCATGACAAGTTTCTTTAAACGTTCTGTCGTTCCAACGGTCTTTTAGCTCTGTTTTGGTCTCTACCAGATAAATTGTCTCGCTCCTTAGCCGTTCAATTCTTCTTTATGTCCACCAGCTTGTTCCTTAAATGCTAAGATGCTAAAATGCTCTGGAGATGTTCTGCAGAAGCAAATGATGTAGAATCTATTGAATATAATTCTTTGTGCTTTGGTGGATTCTACCATGTTTTTAACAAGGCTTGCAGAAGGAATAGAATAACAGGAAAATGTCCCCACATTGAATACTATCCATGAACAAAGAGAAGTAGCGAAGGTTGCTAATACTGGCATCATTTACTATTTATGCAATGACTGATACAACAAGCACAATATGTTTGATTTTGTAATATTTAACAGACCGTCAGAGTATATAATTGTGTGATTAAACGATAAAGGAAGTGCTTGTTGCTTTCAGAAGTAAATGTCTTTTCTTGTAATTCTGCCGACTGAACCAAGCCGTGAACCGTCTTGCTGTAGACGGCCTCATCCTCCTCTCTGCTAATGAGTAGCACACATCTCTTCAGTCGATGGCGACTCGACTGCATCAAGCATGTGAAGAGTGAAACGCCTTCTGTCGGCGAGCGAGAGAAACACAATTTATGTGATGCTGGCAGCGGTTCGTCTATATGGGGGGAAGGGAGCTCCGATTCGACTGGACAACGCCTCAGAGGCCCGATGCACATGATGGTGAGAATTGAACCGAAATGAGCTCCACCTCGGGCCGGCCCACATGAGGCTGCACAATCCGTGCTGAAGGTTCCACGTCAGATCTGCGGCGGCCTAAAAGTTCAGACTTTAATGGCGAGTTTGGAACTCACTTATAGACAGTGAAGTTTGTCTGTTTTGCAAACACAAGCAGGAAAAGCATGAGCGTAGATCTGGGTTTGCTGCTCCAAGTAAATCCAACGTTGTACTTTTGAACTTTTCGGCTCGGATTCAGACTTTTACGACTTCACGTGTCTTAGAAGACGCACAACTGACTGAATACGGACACACAAGGAGGGGGACAGATACTCTGAGTCAGACCAGTTACAGATGGTAAAAAGAAACGGTCTCCACGTCACATGTTTAACTACAAGCAGCTCTGGTAGAAGGTTTGGGGTAATTTAGGAGTGGGTGGGGGTAATGGATGCTCAGGCTCCAATTGGCTGCAGCTAGTTGCCCATATTTAGATTAGTGTCATGTCCCCTCCCTGGATTGTGTTCAGCTGTGCTCAGGAATGAAAGGCAAGATGTCTGGGTTTCTCTCTTTCTCCACATCACATCATGGAAACTCACCGATGGCTCGCTCACCGCCGCTAAAACACACCTTGCTCAGTCATTTGTCAGCGGCTTCACAACAGAACGCATTTACATGTTGGAGAAACCGGAGCCACAAATGTTCTTTTCTTCCTAGATCATGGAAATCATTAGATTAGAATGGAAATGTGAGATATTGTTAATACTACTTTAGCTTAAAGTAGGTATGGTCCGCATGTGGCAGCTGTTGGCGACTGCTAGTCATTTGTTCAACCTCTGTTATTGTGTTCGCTACCCAAATCATCCTTTTTTTTTTTCTTTTCTGTCCACGTTTGCAAGCAAAAGAGAAGAAGAAGAAGAAGAAGAAGAAGAAGAAAAAAAAGAGGAGGCGTTCATCCTTGCTTGACATGAAGTTTCAACTTTTCATTTCCCAGGCCTGCCACATCAACAAAGGGAGTATACTTGGACCGAGAAGCAAAAGAGGAGGAACAAAAATGGGGTTGAGACAAAAAAAAAAAAAAATGTAAGGATCGACCACAGAGGAGAGAAAAGAGGGAGGGAGGAGGAGTTTGGTGATGCCGAACCCTCTGAAACCATTGACCTACACCTCATCACTTTCTTTTAGC
Source organism: Antennarius maculatus (assembly GCA_013358685.1). Lineage (NCBI taxonomy): Eukaryota > Metazoa > Chordata > Actinopteri > Lophiiformes > Antennariidae > Antennarius > Antennarius maculatus. The sequence goes on along the minus strand of CM023626.1, from coordinate 14,012,135 downwards.
AACTGATGCTGCTACCAGTAAAACAAAGGGACTTGAGCTAATTATCAGATAACTTAAAAAACATCTGGAAACAAGATCTGAATTTATAGTTATTCAAATATACGGATGACTTTTGTCCCCCAAATGTCAGTTGTGTGAGGCTTGTTGCGTTTTCTGCTGAGTGCATTGAATATCACAGCTCGTTCAAAACAGACGGTCTTAATTAAAACACGTTTTCTGACTAGGGAAAGAATTTAAAGGTTTAACAAAAGAATTTAATCTACAGAAAAACAATAAAGTGCAACTCTGTGTTTAAGTTAATGCCAAGATGTGAGTTCTCATGGAAACCTAATGGTTGTACTTGACCTGGTAATGACTGACCACCCACATTTAGGGCAGGATGCTTTGCCTACTGCCCCCCTTCGCACCTCCCTGACTGCCCTCAAGCTGCACATCCACCTGTGATAAAACCCTCTTTAAAAAATTCTACTATAAGACACGAATAGTGAGTGAAAAATCTAACTTGACAGAGATGGACCTCTGAGATTCAGGAGGATGTAAACCTCCGGCTCTCTGGACTCCTCTCGGCCCGCTGACTCTCCCTCAACATGTTCAGACATTCAACAGTCTGCATTCCTTCTCCGAACGGTTTTCCTTGAGCTCAGCTTCATATACAGACGCCATGTTGAACGCCGTCTGCTTCCCGTTCCACCTGCGTTTTAAGTAGAATTCAGTTTAATGTAAGCTTTTGTTTTGTTGCTGCATGCGTCCCTTTAGGACGTTTCTGCTCTCGTCCTGCAGCAGCAGGAGGAAAAGAATTATTTAAGCACCTCAAAGTTTGATTAATGCTCATGTTTTCCTTTTTTGTCTTCACCCTGCGTCTCTCTGAACTCATTCTGCCATCTCTTCCTCTCTCTCTCTCTCTCTCCTTTAATTTTCATCCTGTCCCTACCTGTCTTGCGCATTACTGGAGTTCTTTATTTCACGTTGCCCCCCCCCCCTCCCTCCCACCTCCTTCGTTTCCCTGTCACACATCTAAAAGGAGTGGGAAGGAGCAAAACGTCCCACAAGACAGACGAGGAGCCACCCTGGAGGCATCCTTCCTGAGAGTTCACAAGGTAGGAGTGTGTCAGACTCCACCTTGTCCCACCCACCATATCCAGCCTGGTCACTCCCATCCCACTGCTGCCTCTCCCAGAATGGCGATTTTTTGTTTTTTTCCCTAAACAACATGAATGCACCATAAAATTAGATCTTTTCTTATTGGACTGTCAAATTACTAAAGATGCTGCGTCTACAGATTTCTTTGTAAGATGCTCCTCCAACTTTCAGGGTTGCTTTAGTTTTTTCCAAACTTTTTTTTTTTTTTTAAATTTGTGACGTGATACCTGAGCCGAGGGGAAGGGGTCTGACAGCACACCACATTGCTGCCCTAAACACAGGTAACATTCTCCATAAAGGAAAAGCCAGAAAGGAAAACATGGATGACAGAAACAAAAGGGAGTGAAGGAGAACATCTTTTTGTTCCATCCCTGCACATGAGTTCATTTCTTAAAGCATCTGGAATCACTTAGCTCTCTGCTCTTGGCTGCGTTATGCTCGGCTCGACTCTGTGACTTCAGCCTTGGAAAGAAAACCATAAGAAGAAAAAAAATGGAATCCATCCTGAGGCAGTTATTATCGAAGACTGTATGAGTACAAGACTCCTCCAGTCAGACATACACCTTTAATAGCATTTACTACAATCTACCATCTATCTCTATATAGAGATGGAAAACAACACATTCATTCACTAATTTATGAATGTATTACTTTTTTATTATTTATGAATGTTTCTGGTTAAAGCTTGCAGGTGGGTGGCTGTAGCCAAATGAATGACTTTTTTTCTTCAGCTCAATTCAGAACCACAGCTCTTCAAAATACAACTGCAGCTTCCTCTTTATTTTTTTGGTACGTCCGCCACCGCAGAGAGTTCAATCCAGCGAAGGGTGTGACAAGTTATTTCCTATGATTAGATTATTTCCTTGCCATCCACGGAAAGATTATACCTCGGGGCTGCTTGCAAAACTCGAATGAAAACGAGACGAGAGCCTGAGGTCAATCGCAACGACTACGTTGTCGCCAAATTCTCAAGTCAAATGTTTTCATGAACTTTTAAAATTTGTTTATTGTATTCAAAGGGCAAAAGGTCATATTTCCTGCGGTGGATTAATTTTTAAATACCATATCAAGGTAGCTTCCTGGTGCACATTTTTGAGGAAAATAGTGCACATTTCTCCCTTTATCTACAATGTCATCAAAAAGGATTGGAATTTCCTCCTTTAGATTTGATTTGAACATGCTATGTGTGTACTTATAATTTTACTCTTGTGATGGCTAGATTCTGTATTTATGTGTATTTCAGTTATTGTAGCTTCCATCCTCATTATTAGCATATTTCAACCTTGTGAAAGTTGACCTGTAGGTAAAATTATAAGCACCAAACTTCTTGACAAACATTCATGAATTAACATGTCATCAACATAAAGGTTTTACAACTATACAACTACAACTATAAATGCTTGTCGGAACTTTTTTTTTTTTTTTTTTTTTTACTTGGTCAAAGTTAATCTATTTTGTGTGTATAAATGTGTGTGTGTCAGTGCACTGAGAGAGAGAAAGTGATTCCTGCAGCCCCAGTTTGATGTCCCCCGTACCCGTATGGGAAGTACGAGTCACAACAAGTCCGCCGCCTCTTTTCTCTCACCTGTGGCTACATTTATTCCTCCCACACACACCTCCACCTGCGACAGGCTGTGTGATGTGAACGTTTCACATCTTTCAGGTGCTTTAATAGATCTCTGTACAGCGTATTCACCAGGCGTGATCTGTAATCACACACATCCCGTGGGCAGACCAAACAAAAGTTCAGAGTGAGCATCCATTCTGCGTCTCACATTACATCTTAATTAACAAACAGACCTGAAAATGACTGCTTAAGAACTATGTGAAGGCTTTAAAATCAGCTGTAAAGACTACAATAATACCTGGGGATGTCCACCTGGAACAATTCAGATGCTGTTCCTGCCAACGTTAAAGCGAGTCGGTACGATTCCTCTGGGATCATCACGCTGTGAGGCCTCGTCCTCTCTGGGGTCTGGGGGGCAGAGGTTTGACAAAACAGTCCATCCCGGTGGGAGGTCAGGAGAAGGGATGTCACTGGTAGATTTGACCCCAACACCAGTGATCCCAGTTATCCCAAAGCAGCCAAACTATAAAAACAAAGGGCGTTGCACTGATCTAAGCAGGACTTGAGTTTGTAACCTTCTGGTTTCACACGTATGTGCTGAGAGGAAAGGCAAACAGACGGCATGTGGCGATTGAGACTCGAGCACGTCTCAGCAAACTGTGGAACACTTTGCAAAGTGTGTGTTGAAACGTAGCGTTCAAGCAAACCTCGATAATTCAACAAAAAGATTCAACAGAAATGGGTTTTTCTGGTTGCACAGCTGTACTTGTGAATGATTTTGGTAACATTTTATTTCTTTGTCTTCCTTTTTTAAACCATGTTTACGTGGAAATAAACTGAAATGATAATTGTTTTCCAAGACTCTTAAAGTCCACATAGTGTTTAACACCTTCCACCCTCAGAGCCTTGATCTGAATGATGAAAAAAAAAACGCCACATGAACTCTAAACAACATAGGATGACACACCCCCACCCCCTCACCCACCCACCCACCCACCCCCTCTGGTGCATGGCGCTTAGGCTCACCCCAAACTTCACGAGCGACGATGACGAATGCGGATGCATCCGCCTGATGGGGATTACTTAGCGGAGGGGAGGCATATTCCGTGAGGAAGGTGGGGGGTGGGGGGCTGAAATGTGAGAACTGTGGATCATGTCTAAAGCATTCACTGGAAGGCGGAGCTGCAGACACATCGACCAGATGACTGTAAAAAAAAAAAAAAAAAAGATGGATTTTATTCCAGTCATTCCTTCAGCATCATCGTCTCTTGGTTTTCAGTCGTGGCGGTGGATACTCCTGTGTCCTCCATGTTTCTGTTTCCCTCCCAGTCATTCCATTTGCCTCTTTGAAAAGGGCAGGAATGCCGAGGCGGGGCATTTGTGTCATTGTCAAGATAGTTGCTGTTGCCAGGTGTAGAAATGTCAACTTGTGATGCAATTGGAGCTTCACAGGTAGAAAACCAGCCTTTTTTTTTTTTTTTTTTTTTTTGCAACGTCGATCTCCTCAGTGTTCTCCTTTTTCCGGGCCTCTCCATTCCTGACTCCTCTCTCTCTTTTTTTTTTTTTTTTTCTCGGTCCCTCCTCTCCAATCTCAAACACACAACATAACTTGCAATCAAATGTGTGAGGCAGCTTCACAGGAAATATGACAAGCAGCCGAAAAAGAGAAAGTGTGGAGGTTTGCCAAAATGCATTCCTGCTCCGGACTCCAGCCGGTCGTGTCACGGGGGTTTGGGTTCACGGTTCTTTACCGTCACCAGGTTTCATCTCTTCATCTGTCTTAACCACTGCTAACTGTTGTGGTTCAGCTTAACATTTACTTTTCAGTTCAGACAAGGTCTGAAATCCCACAATGCATTTCTTACTCAGTACCAAACAGCAGTCAGGTGAAGCTTGAAGCTAAATAAACATTTTCCTGTAGTGAAGACCAAAAAAATTGTGCAAAAAATTAGAATTCAAAAAGCATTTTTTTTCTTCAATCAAAGCTTAATAAAATTGGGGTAAAATTTTTGAAAATGACCAAGTATTGATCTCAGTTATTGAGTCATTTTTTTAATGTCAGATTGATGTCAAATTCAGCGACTCAACCGAATAGAAAAAGTAAGCTGAATGTTGCATACGACAGCTAGTCTGAGACTGCAGACATGGCCAGTTATGTTTCAGGTGAGAGATTTTTTTTCGCTGAAGGAAGTTTTTTTGGAGAAGTTGCCATTTTTCTAGTAGTTCAACAGAAGGTTGGCCCCAAGCAGCAGCTTCCAGTCGACATTTGGACATCTGTGATCTGTGCAGAGCGGGAAAAACACCTTTTCTGTGATTTGTGTTCATCCAGACAACTGAAATTTGTTGCTCTCGATCTGCTGTGTCAACATCCGTTTGTACTTTTGGTATTAAAATCTAATATGTGGAGGAAGTTTTAATTGATTTGAAACCTCAGGGGTGTCATACTTTAATAAAAAATACAGGAGTGACCCATAAAAATGATTTTTTGCTGATTTTTATTATCTGCTCCTGCCTGGACCTGCGTGCTACCTTCAGACCGGGTCTCCCTCTCATCTGAGTCGTCTAAGAATCTTTTTTTTTTTTTTTGGAGAGTCCTTCAGATTGGTAACAGCTGTGGTTGCTGGCTGGTTCGGAGCTGTGGGAGGCTGCTTGCCGGCCAGCGGGGAGGAGCTCCAACATCTGGAAAAGAAGGAAAGCTGGCTGGAAGACAGAGACGAGAGCCTCGCAGTATGAACGCTCACCCATCCAACCCCGTCTCGTCTCTACTGTGTTTGAGAGTTGTCAGCCTGTTCTGTCTTTAAAAAAAAAAAAAAAAAAGAAAGCAGAGCTGCCAGATCGCCTGTGAAACGACAGCGTCTGAAATGTTCCTGCCATCTAAAAGGTGTGCCTCTGCCTTTCGGTGGAAAGTTCTGGGATGAGTGGAGGAGACTGGAGAAAGAGTGGACTGCTGTTTTTAAGTTCTGACCCTCTGGGCCTCTCCTGATGTAACAGCGTGTCTAAACATGTAGGAGACGCCTGCCAGGGGAAAAAAGAAGAGGAGGGGGGGTTGAAGTGGTGTTTGAATTCTTGAACTCCTCCTCAGATCTGCTCCTTTTAGCTTCTCGATAAAGTTAGATTTTGAATGTCTTTTCTGGGAGGTCATATTTCAGGGATGTATAGAAAGATCTGGTGCTTCTATAAAGTTCATCTTTAATTTCATTTAAAGATGTAACACAACTGAGGGGCAGGTATATGATAGAAAAAACCATTTCAAACTAAAGTAGAACAAATTTTCTCCTTTTTCACGGAACTAAAATATTTAAGGTTTGTAAAACATGAACATGGTTTTTCTTGAATTTGTCCAACAGCACAAGAGTAGTCAGTTACAGCAACTCAAATAGCAAAATTACAAAACTTCTTTAAAGACATCAATGATTCAGAGAGTCCAGATGACATCATTTGACTTTGCTCATCTGATTGGCCAAGCAGACAAAATGCTTTAGAGGTTCTACGTTCAGCATCTCACCAGAGGTCGTATGGACCGGACTCGACCTTCCAACCAACCTCCTGAGCTGCCCGTGAGCTGAAGCTGTTATTGGCCTGGTGGTAAAGGAAAAGTCAGCAGGGACCATAAACGCTATAAAATTTCATGAAAATCCATTGAAGCTGTAGACGTGTCAAACACAAAACAAACATGGATTGAAATCAATGGTATTTACTCCACAAGTCCAACATGAAATCCTCTCCCTTTAGTTTTGCTCGACAGTCCTTGGACTCACGATGTTTTTGCTCTTTTTATCCACAAGCATGTAAAGAAAGTTCTCACACCAGCAACCTGTCCATCAGACCTCCAGCTCCAGGCAGAGCATCAGCTGGGTTTGTACAGCGGAGCAGTGGAGGCATCCCACCGGCCGTCTGGACAGAGGGGGCATTCTTCTCCTCGGATCCCCTCCGTCCTCGTCGACAGAACACGGTTTGTCAGCTAATCTGCCCACCGTTTACTGAGGAAATGTTCACTTAGCGCAGGAAATCTGAGGTTTCCCTCGCAAACGTTTGATTTCGGAGGTTGCTCAAACAACACAGGGGTTATGAAGCTGGGTCAGAACAACATAGGTGGGAACTGAAAAACCCAGGGGGATCCTAGACCCTCATCACCTGGAAGATACTCAAATAATTGGTTTAGAAAGTCATTTTACCAGACAACAATTATTGATCTGAGTTATTGATATTTATATCCAGTATGTTATGATTTTAGATCACTTCATCTCCTTTGGGGGGCATTATTTGTTCATGTTTGATAATGAAATCACAGATAATTCATAGTATTAATAGATTTTATATCATGTCATAAAGAGATGTGTTCATAGCGATCAATATCATGGATTTTAGTAGATGAGGTATTTGAAAAGACAACAGTTTGATTTATTTTATTAACTGTTATGGTAAAGAGTTTTAAGGTACACTGTTGAAACAGTTTTAATATTAATATTGGACTATTGAATACACAGTCATATGTTTTCAGCTGCTTATCCGCCTTGTGGGTCACATGTCTGCTGGAGTGCATCCCACCCAGCTGGCTATGGGCGAAAGGTGGGGTACATCCTGGACAAGATGCCAGCTCATTGCGTGGTCATGTGAAAGGCAATCATTCAAACTCAAGGGCAATTTGGAGTGATAGATTCGCCTAAAGTGCATGTTTTTGGAGGTGGGAGGAAGCCAGAGTACCTGGAGAGAACCCACACAGACATGGGGAGACAGAGACATACAGATTTCGCACAGAAAGGCCTTGAATGCGGAACTTGATGCTGTGATGCAACAGTGCACCGCAATGCCACCCAGATCAAGAAATCAAACAATAAAAAATGTTGACTTGCTTACTGACAATCACAATTAAAGATCAAGTAATTTAACCCAAATGTAGAGGACATGTAAGTTGTCAATCAGTTAGGCCCAGTTAACTCAAAAAAAATACACTGATTGTTTAAATTTTAATTTAATTTTTTTTTTTTTTTTAATAGGTCTTATCTGCTAAAATGGACACATTTTTTTCAGGATTAGGAGTGGATCTTTATAAAGGGGCGGATCCAGGTTTATTTGTTTTTTCTCTTTTTATTAAATTGTACTATTTAATTTTTTAAATTAAATTATGAATAAATTACTCACTGCTCTTCTTATTTTGAAGTTTTTCTTTTATTATTTATTTTGCATTGCAACAGCAGTTACATGGAATCTGGATTGCATTTTAGTTTTAATTGGTAAGGACTGTTGGACCTCGACGGTTTCATTTGTGAAACTCGCTTTTTTTGACATTTCTATCTCAACCTTTTAGGTCAGGCAGTACAAAATATCCACTCCACGTAACTGTCAGAGAAGTTTTCTCATCGGTATCAGCCGACTTTATAACATCAGCAGTGAGAAAACATCTGGGACACAGCGGTGCTGAGTTCCTTTCGAGTCCCATAATGATCAGTGTCCAGGTTTGGAAGCAGTTCCGCTACTGTCCTGCAGGGGGAGTCGAGGGCCTGGTTACTGAAGCTTCTTGGCCTGTTGGGACATCTCTCTGGCTTTTTTCCTCTTCAGCTTCTTCTTGAGGATGAGCAAGTCGATGTAGACGATGTGATCCAACACGGTAGAGGCACAGAGGAGTCCGCCATGCAGAGCACCTGCTATCCCACAACTGAACACATCTTGGCCTGTAGACACACAACCAGCTGGATGGGAAAGGACTTCCTGGAGTCTGGATTGAACTGACTGAATACACTCTGCTTGCAGACCTTCATAAAACTTAAAAACCTTCATCAAGTTTGTCGTTTTTCTCACCTGATATGTAAAGGTTTTTCACGGGGGTGTTGCACCTGTTCCTCGCTACAGACTCGGCTTGGAAACGATCTAGGTTGTGTTCGGCGGAGTACATGGCTCCCCGCTGGGCGCCCAGGTAGTGCATGTTGGTCAGAGGGGTCGCCACATCCTGGAAAACCAACTGTAAAACAAAAACAAGCATTTTGAAACTCAAATGAATTTACATTTTAGACAATACCAACATTTTTCAACATGTGTGTATGTGTGACTCATTGTACCTTGTCTCTGATTTTAGGGAACAGCGTGCAGGCCCAGTCAAAGAGATTTTTGGCAAATCTCATTTTGTAGTTGTAGTATTCATCACCTCTTTTGCGCACAGTTGTGTCCTTCCATTCCTCAAACCATTCATACTTCACCATTGTCAGAATTGTCATGCAAGATTTTCCTGTGATGGTGAAAACACACGAGACGTCACTGCGATAAGTGTTTATATGTGATTTGTTATTACTGTTAAACCGAAGAATTCAATGTTGTACCCGGGTGTCTTATTGAAGCTTCTGGGTCTTTGGAAGATGGCATGGTGATGAACATCATTGGAATATTATCTGGTGCTTCCTCTTTGCTCAGTGCAAAGAAGTCATCCATCCTTTAAAAAAAGGATTAATAGAATATTCGATTCCCACATTTAAAGATTTTTGTGTTGCACTTATATGCAATGTGGCCTCCCTCATATAAGAAAAACGAGGGGTTTTAGATTCAATTGTCTGATCATGTGCGTCATCTAGAGGCCGCATGTGTTATTACACAGTAAACATTCTGTATGGTTATCAATGTAAAGGCTGAATAAGTCTTAAATTATATTAAACAGTCTTTGTAATAAAACAAAAGTTGAACCATAAGAGGAAAACAATCCACCAAGTAGCAGAGCTAGTTTTACATCTGTGGAATACTGTCATCACTAATTGTAATACAGCAGCGCCCCCTTGTGTTGGAGAGAAATACCTCCTCGTTTAATTTTATTATTTTATTTAATTTATTTTATTTATTTAATTTAATTTAATTTAATTTAGTATATATATATATATATATATATCCCGTTTAGTTAATAACAGGATTGGTGTGTTTAAATACTCACGACTTGTCCATGTCGTTGTTTTTGAACAACCAGAAGTTGGTAGCAGTGAGACCCAACTCCTCTTCAGTTCCATCAAAGCCAGAGAAGACCAAAAAAGATCCTCTGCCGTGTTTCATCATGTTCAGCCTCTCCTGAATATCTGGATTTTAGGAGGATTTGCAAAGACGTCAAACCCCTCTTACCATTATTCTGGATGCAATCTGATGTATATTGAAAAAAAAAATTTTTGTTTATTGCTCACCTGCCTTGACTTGAATCTCGGCGGGCAGAAGCTTCTGGAAAGTGGTGAAGATGCCACAGTTTGAAACGACCACTGATGCGTGAACTTCCACCTCCTCCTGACCTTTCCTCACCTTCACCCCTGTCACATGGGACACAGAAGAAGCTATTGTTCTGAAACCTCCAGAGCGGCCTTGTCTTTAAGCGGAGCTGGGCTGAAGTTACCGTAGGCTGCTCCCTTCTGGTTCACCAGGATCTGTGAGACCGGAGCTCTGACCAGACAGTTTCCTCCATATTTCTGAATAGTCCGGATGATGTGGAAGGCGATCTCGCTGGCACCTCCTTTTGGGTAGTAGGCACCCCGTTTGTAGTGATGTATCAGGAGGGCGTTGATCAGGACGCTGGAGTCGTTTGGAGGCACACCTGATAATACAGAAATAAAGGATTCATTGTGTTATTTTTCAAAGTAGTAGCATGAATGGTAGGCCTTAATTTATATTTAGCCCTGCTGTCAGCCACAACACAACTTCACTGCACAAACTGGTGTCATTCAGGGTTTTATAAATAAAGTTGACTTGACTGTTGTTGTTGTTGTTGGATGAGCTTAAAAAATTGGTCGAGAGTTCCCTGAAGTGTTTTATTCTTCACCTCCTGAAGGATTTAATTACAAGGAGCAAACGTTTACTGTGAACTTGTAATCTGAATTCAAAGCAGTCTCGTTAATCATGAGACATTGGAACAGTATGTACTTATTTTAATATAATTACATGATTTTATCTTTATTTATTGTACATTAACATAATATTATATGCTTTTAATGGGTTTCCACTTAAAAAGAGTCCAGCGTTTGTGGTGGAAGGACGTTAAATCAGGTGAAATGACGTAAACTTAACTATTATTTTTTTGTGTGTGTTTTTAAACTGACATATAATAAAGAACGACTTAGCTCAAAACATGTGTTGTTTTTATGTTGTCAGGTTGACCCACTGTAGGACGTAAATGACGTAGGAACCATTTTCAGGTTATGTTTCTGCCCGGAAGCATTAACTGACGCTACACTGAACTCTGAATGTTTTTTTTTGTTTGTTTGTTTGTTGTTTTTTTTTCGCTAGCTGATGTCAATTACTGATCAAGTTAACTGAGAAACTTGATGAAATAAAACAGTAAATTAATATTTAAAAAAGGCGTGTCTGACGTTTGATGACAAAGAAGTGACGTCAGCGCGTCATCACGTCAGTGTGGTGGAAAACCTCAGTGGATTAAAGTTTGTTGCAGCCTCTACACCCCCCAGGAGAAAATTCATCTAGCAGACGTAGAGATGTTAAAGTTACATTATGGAACTACAGTATTTTATTTATTATCTGTTGTTTTTATGTCCTGTTATTGTTTCTGGAAAATCTCAGGGAATAGTACTTTAGTATTTGGAGTAGCATTTAAATGACCTCAAATGGCAATTTAACAATTGGAGTTTAATAAGTAACAACTTACGAACAATTCAATCTCTCAGAACCAATTATGTTCATATGATGAGGACTAACTGTAATGGAAAAATCCACTCGTCTTACTGTCTAATTATAATACTGAAGAGACTAGATTAATGACATCTGGTTATGCTTTCAGCCCATTTGATCACCCACCATAGAATAAATAAGAAAGGATAACATGGAGATCCTTGTTGCTGGTCAAGGTGCTCACAAAGTCTGCTGCACATGTTCCAGAGAGCCTAAAAACTGGGGAGATGAGATCTGCGATGCCTGACTTCAGCAGGAATAGAGACACCCACTGCGGGATCAGCTTCAGGGTCGCCAGGTAGTGTGTTTTCTTCGCTGAGACCTGAGAGCGCAGGACACATTTAGAACAAATGGTCCAAACCATAGAAAGGCGATTCCACTTCCTGACACTACCTTCATGATTTTGAAGAACGTCTCAATGGCCTCCTTGTCATCAGGGAATTGCTTCTGGAGGTTGGTTTTCATCTCCGTTTTACCAGACAAGATGTGGTAGGATCGTTTGTCATCCCCTGTTCCGATCTGGATGGTGTCGAAGTGTTGGTCCAGCTTATGGAACTCCAGCTGACCCTCAGAGATCTGGTCAAAGGCAATGCGCAATAAACTGTTCTCATGGAGCTGGCCGATGTAGTGAAGTCCTGCAGAGGACAAGACATGGATGCTTGGTTATTCCACATGGACTATGAGCCTGTTCTTTGACTGATCAGAAGGAAGAAGAATGTTTTGCAGAAGTGTCTCTGAGAGAAAAGAGCAGTTGAATCATTGAAGAAGTCGATTGTACTTCATCAAACACAAAACTATGAAATTCAATAAAATCCTTAGATGTTTTACAGTAAGAACTAAGAAAGAGATTTGATTCATTTTCCTAAAGGGAGCGTGTCACTGATGAATAACAGCCTCTGTGAATGTGTCCACTCCTTGGCGGTCTTACCGACGTCAAACTCGAAGCCTTTCTCTATGTAGGTGTGACAGCATCCTCCTGCTTGGTCGTGTTGCTCCAGCACCAGAACCTTTTTTCCCACTTTGGCCAGCGTGGCCGCGGCTGTCAGCCCGCCGATACCGCTACCGATGACAATGACATCCAGGTTCTGGGGAACTTTATCGAGGCTGAAACCTGGAAACAAGCACACAGAACTGAGGTCAATGTATTCACCAAGTTGTCTCTCTTATACAATCGTTCTCTTAAAAACATATATCAGTTTTCCTCTTGGCAATAAACTGTAGATAAAACACTTGACATTATCCCTTAGTCGTAATCTAATTAAGATAAAGACAATTAAGGCACAGATGAAAATAAATTGTGCATGTGATAATGTAAAACTGCTTATTTAGATGTCAAGCAGCACACAGTGGAAGTAACAACTACCATAAACCTGTTGTTTGTGTACTTTTTTATGACATCAGATAATAGTTTTAGGGTCATAGAATATGTCCTTCAGTGGGAGATAATATTATGTAATCAAGTTCAAATAGACTAACAGATTTATTTACAACCCAAAGTGGAAATCTCTTAAAGGCTATTTCCACAAACTGATTAATGTTATGTTAACTTAACAGTTAACATAAAGAGGGGAATCCAGCTAGGCTAGTTCTGTAGCGAATAATTGTCAATTTTAATTCATAAAGCATTTAATCATAGCAGACATTTCAAAACGCTTTTACAGACAGAGAAACCAAACAGAAACCTCCAGCTCTAATCTAATTATTAAAATTCAAGTGTAGAAAACACAATTTGTGCCGATCGAGGAGCAAGAAAATAAAAACGGTGAGCAGTCGTTAGAGTTAAAAGTTAGTACTGATTCCATTTCTACCAAATTTTACACAAGTGATTGGACTGGAGCATCCTGGATCACAGGATCCAGAATGTTTCGTAGATCCAGGTCAGACTGGTTCACATCATGATGTCATTGTGCAATTTTTGTCCAAGCACTGCAGGCACCAAGCACGAAGACATTATTTATTTTTATTGTGTAATAGTTTTTATTTTTCAATTCCATGAACCAGGGCATCACCCATATACAATACATATTATAGAAGTTAAATATTTTTTGCTTTTTTTTATTATTGGCAGAATGTATGCTTGCAGTTTCTATAAAAATAAGTAAATCCATACCATAATGTAAGCTGAATGTTTGTCTGTTTCTTTGTTTTTACAGCAGATCCAATACTTTTTTTTTTTATACAAAAGGTCAAACTTGTCCAAAACTAATTTCTTCAAACTAATTTTAAATCATCTTCAATGAGAGAACAGGTCTCAAATTTCAAGTCATGTTTTTTAAAGATTTATTGTGATGTTGCGTACAAACATTTTTCACCTTGCTTGATGACTTTGTCCCGTTTCTTCTGATCAAATTCTCGAGGTCCGGGGGGTCTCACTGACTCCAGGGAGAAAGGACTCGGTTTTCCAAACAGGTACCAGTATGTGCCGCCGGCCCATACGACCACCCAAACCAGGACAATCACAAGCCACATCACGGAGACAAATGACTGAATATTTTTCTGCAGTGGCGTTCACGACAGTTGGCACGGCTTTAACTCTCCTCTTGGGCCTCATTTTATGATGCAATGTGCCAAAGGTCTGCAGAGCAACGCCAGGAGTTTGACACATTGGAACATGACATGACAAGCAATAAAGATATCCTTTTGAAAGATTCACTTTTCTTGTGATAATAATGTCCAGATGACAACACTGGTCTCCCTGGAACCGTTTTAGTACCTGTCTGCTGAGTGCAGACAGGTAGGTTAAAAGCAAATATTGTATTGGGTTCTGCAACAGAATAATCTCTCTTGATTTGACTGAAAGTCTTCATTTTTTAAAGATATCAGTCTTATCTGATAAGTCAATTAAGATAAAAAGTAAAAACACTGTATTCAGCTTTATTTTTTTGCAACAGTGTGCTTGAGAGAAAATATGGATTCAGCACTTGAGGTGAATAAAGGTCTGAAGGGTTTCAGAATCACAGTCACTAGAGATGGAAGGTACTGCCCTGTGAAATCCAAAATATTTTACGCCTGAGATGGGAGTAATAAATTCAACTGTAAAATAGTCATCTGTAAATTTTGTGTAAGCTTGTTGTTTTTTATTTCTTTTATTGTACTGAACTATATTATCCTAGATTTTGCATTCAAAGTTATATTTTTGAGTTATTCGCCCCTAAGTTTTAGATTTCATCTGAAACTAGCGATAAATTATAATGTTCATTTGTTCCAGTTGCAGTTCAGAAACACAAACTTTCATCATCCTCAAGGAGGACATTTGTATTTCAAGTGAGGGACCAATGGAACCATTAATGTTTATATGTGTCCAGTACCAGAGTCCACGCACACCTCAGTAGAATGTCACCATAATTGCTCCCCGGGATGCCTGTGTTCTTTAGGTCAGAGTGACCTGAAGTTAATTAAGGTTTTGAACTAGTTATAGGCCGGTGCAGTGGGTAGCGCTGTTGCCTCACAGCAAGAAGGTTCTGGATTTGGTTGCTCTCTGTGCAGAGCTTGTATGTTATGTACGTGGGTTCTATCTGGGTGATTATGATCGAGCGTGGTTGTTTGACTTTTGTGTGGGCCCTTGATGAGCCGGCATCTCATGCGGGGTGTAGCCTGCCAAGGTAGGCTCCAGCAAAGTTGTGACCTGCAAGGCATATAAACAGCTATACAGTATTTTTATTTAAAACAAATGTATGTATGTATGTATGTATGTATGTATGTATGTATGTATGTATGTATGTATGTATGGATGGATGGATGGATGGATGGATGGATGGATGGATGGATGGATGGATGGATGGATGAAGTGGTTTTACAAACAAAATTAGAATAATTTTATTCCTATCAACAGGCTGGCTTTGGGAACTGATAGTGTAATAACCCAGTGTTAAGATTGCAAATTATTGAGTTTGTTAATAAAGCTTTTATCCATATTTTGAATTATGTTAAAGAATTAAGTACTTTACGTCACCGATGTTGACACGATATATGACGTCGTACGCTTTATGCGCGCCTCTTCTTTGTTTAGCCCTATTGACTACATTACCCACAAAGCAATTCCCCTCGGACAGTTCGTTCGTAGACTCAGTTGTGTCAGGTAGACGCTAACGAAGCGTCGACCTCTGCTTCCACTTTTCCACATTACTACCATGAACAAACTTCAAACAGCCGAGCTTGATTCATGTGAGGTCACTCGAAGCCTTATTAACTTTATTTTTCATATTTTTTAGAGATATCGGGTGCATTCTTTATATTATAATCATGAAATATAAAATCAGTATAATAATATCGGGTTTTTATTATTGATACTATTATAACACTATTATATTATTAACACTATTATAACTATTTTAGCACGTTGTGTAACTTTCAGGTATAGTAATATATAGCAATACAGTACTCTTGAAGTGTCGTACATTGTTGTAAATTGTGTGCTATTAAATAAATATAATCGAATAAAAAGAAGTAAATAAAGTCATACAGTACCTTGAGTTTAGATAACAGTTATTAAGTTTTATTCATTTTTAATTCGATTTAAATGAAATGAATATTCACTCCAGTTTGACTTTCTTTTTGCCCTCTCTCCCTTTGCAGATACTGTATATTGCACGGCAGAGTCGTGACACACACACACACACACACACACTGGGTAGGGCGGTAGGCAGCCACGTGGCGGCGCCCAGGAAAAAGTTGTTTCAAATCTTCGTCTTCTTAAAAGTTGTTACAAATAGGCAAAACTGAACTGAGCTCCTGTCGTCCGTACAAAACATTTTGCGTTGGCCGGGAATCGAACCCGGGTCAACTGCTTGGAAGGCAGCTATGCTAACCACTATACCACCAACGCCACGAAATAGGAGAGTGAACTGGAGCGAGTGTCCTTGAATTCATCCGTGCCGTGTACGAGTGAGAAACAAGAAATTGGTGTTTGTTTTTGAAAATTGATTGAAATGACTCTAATTGGATGGAGAGATTGTTGGGTTGAAGCTGCTAGAAGAAGCTTAAGGTGTTTGCTGCGGGAAGCGGCTCGGTGTCAGCTGACCTCTGCGCCTGACCGGAAATCCTATTAGGAATCAGGGCCAAGCAGCAGCTGCACCACTGCTGTGACTTTGTCCTGCTTCATTATCACAGGAGATGCTGGCCGACAAACTGCATGAAATCAGCCTTATTGAACATTAACTGGTATGATATCACAGACGCAATCATGCAGTGACATAAAAGTGCACTAAGAATGCACTAAAAGGAAGATGTAAAAATATATACAGAAAAATAATAATGACTGCAGACAGATCAGGTAAAAGCTTTGTACAGCTATTTTAGTTTAATTACAAATTAACAAAGAAACATTTTCACATCCGGGGGTACATACAGGGATCCTACTGACGGTACCAGTACGAGTCTTTTATTCTTTCTACTGACCGTTGCATCCATTCTACAGGAACATTACAGCACTGTAATTGCCTCTCATAAAAAACACAACTCTCTCATGAATGTCTGTGTGTTATGTTATCATACAGCCTCCCTTATCTCCTTTGTAGGGGTTCTTGTCATCAGGAACACCCTTGATCAGTGGATCGTTAGGAGACCGCTCCTCAACAAAAGCAATGGTTTCTGCACAGTTTGCAGCCACCTGTTGTTAAGAGGAGACATGAAGGAAAATGTATGTTTCACAAATAAACGTGCAAGCTAGAAAAATATGTTTTGTGATACAGGAAATTCACTTACTGGTGTCCTAGGAGTGTTAACTTCCTTCTTCAACTGTTCCAACTCCATTTTCAAGATTTCCTTATCTGACATATCCCGAGCCATCTTGGCTGGAAAGATAAAATTTGGATCAAAATGTTAAAATATCACAAAGAA
The DNA here is from genome assembly GCA_013358685.1 of Antennarius maculatus. Lineage (NCBI taxonomy): Eukaryota > Metazoa > Chordata > Actinopteri > Lophiiformes > Antennariidae > Antennarius > Antennarius maculatus. Next base: position 13,994,947 of record CM023626.1, on the reverse strand, counting down.
TTCCAGAAAGTAAATTTGTTCAAAGTCAAAGATTAAATTAGATTAGATTCTCAAGAATTCTTCCTTTTGTATGGAAATACACCACAAATACCCCAATCAGTCTTTACCTGTTGAATGGCGGGATCCCCAACAACGAGAGAAGTGTTTGCTCCTAAGAGCTCATCGACTGTACTTCTTTCCCTTCAAGATCGCTTTTCCACACTGACAGATCTGCGCCGTCCCACTGCTCTTCATCCCACCTGATCCCCGCTGCTGGCTTTTGGGAGAGGTCGGAACAGGATTGGACCTGATGTCACCAATCCCCCATGATGAGATTAAACAATCAAGAGCCGTGACCCCTGAACAGGAAGGAGGATGGGAAGAGAATGCAGATCAGGGGAGAAAGTGAGACAGTTAAATAGCGATGAGAGATGTCTGAGCATCTGCAGGCACAGACATCAGAACCTGTGTGTTATAGATGGTCTTTAGTACATAACCAAGTGAAATAATACATGTAAAGTATTAAATATACTAATAATCTTAAGCCACGAAGAGAGAAATCAGGTCTTCACTTCTAATTTAATTACATACTTTTATCTCACAATATATCCAGTGAGTCACTCTAAGCTTTTTGTGGACATGGAGGAGACTACAGAATCTTCAAGAGGAAAACTGACATTGATATTTAAGTTAAAAATCATAATTTAATTATTTTTCCCAACAACCATTTGGTCGGTTTCCCTGCACAGGGCGGATGAATGTACTAATGCAGTGTGAAGCACTTTAGTCCATCCAAACTGCTTCTTAAGTAAATGATAAAGTTTCTTACAATGTGAAACTCATCCCATAACTATGTGCTAATAACCTCCAACTGACATTTTATCTGAGACATGAGGAGCTACTGATCCTGAACTAAACCTTCGACAGGACTCACACTAAGCCATTCAGGATCTGGGTTAGTCTCATCTGCTCCAGATTAACCTGAGATACGTCACTGAGGGTCAACGTGTAAACGCTCCTGAACATGAAGAGCCAGTGTGTCACTGAGCACCTGATGAACACCTCTCCTACTGATTGGACAATCTTATTTGAGCTTCACAGTTTGAACAACTGATACTGATGGAGAAGGTTTTTAACACAACATTAGTGCTGAAATCGGATTTCAGTTCATTATCTGGAAAATCACGAGTAACCATGTTAACAACTGCTTGACTCACTAATGCAATAAGCAATTTCTGATTACAGTCCTTAATAATAATCTCTCTTTGTTTTTCTTGTATGTAAATTAAATATCTATTTAGATGTTTTAGATGTCTCCTTGTTGAAAAGTGGGATGGAACTGAGTTTTGTGGGGCTTCCTCAGGGAGTTTACATTTTACACCATCACATACTGTCTTATTTGGGTTGAAAAAAAATATGTCAGAAGACCAAGAACAATATTTTCCTACCACATTTATATTCCTTGCATTGCAGGAAGGTGCAATCAATTTAAAGTGATTAAATAGGCTGTGCATGATTATTTTGTTAAATTAATGATTAATGAGGAAAAGCATATTTTTTTCAGATTTTTTGACATGACGAAAATTTCTGGAAATGTGTGCAACAGGAAACACTGGGTTTAGAATCAAAACCACAATCCTGTCTTCTCCTATTTTGGTTATGGGCATTTTTCTTCTTACCCATTAATAAGATATATGATCATTCCCTGCAGCTCTGATTCAAAACTACTGCTTATCGGTGCATGGAAAATATTTCAGATATCTGATGTTTATTTTTCATTTCACTTTCCTTTTCTGGCCTAAACTTTGCTGCAATGCTTCGTTTTATCCTGTTGATGGCGACGTCACAACTTTTATTTTCGAGGGTCTTCGACAGTCGAGTCTGCTCATCCTGGTTTGAACCCCTCAGCCAATGGGAGGGCGTGTGTGCAAAACACCGGAAATACTTCTCAAAGTAAGAGCGTCCTTATTCAAACAAAAACGCCGAATTACCGTAAAAGTTCACATGGTTATTTAAACAGGTAAATATTTTTATGAAAGATAATTGGAGCCACATTAAGGCTCTGTGTTGTATTTCCGTCTTGTTTCTCAGGGTTTTATAATTTTGTTTTAAAACCAGAAAAGAATTATATGGCCCGTATCCTGTTCCGTAGTTTAACAGGAAGTCGTTCAAATATTTGCAGTGGGGACTTGACGGGCAGTAACAATGGCAGCTCCCAGTAGGAAGCAGACGCTAAGATTTTTGAGCCAGTTAGGCGCGTTTATTTTAACGCGCTTCGGATTTTGGAACTGCTTCTGCATGCTGATGCTGTTTGCTGAACGAGCGGATTCTAAAAGGTGAAAAGAACGAGTGAATGGGTGGCTATAAAACAGTTAGCTTGACGGGCTAGCGGCAGCACAGCGTTGTTTAATTGCCTTATGTAAATACAGACGATATATCGTCATCGAAGCTGTTTTTATGGATGTAGTTGTAAACGTCGAACAATATAAGAATAGGTGACTTTTTTAGTGTGTTTTTTGAAAGTGTAAATATACCAGAGAAAGATATCTTATTTCAGCAACTAGTGAAATCAAAGTAGAGCCCAGGCCGAAAGTTTCAGCCGTATGGATTTGATTAAAATAGACTGACAGGTTAAGTTTAGTTCAGTCTGTAATTTCCAGTCGGAAGGGCTGTAATTTTTCTTGAAAAAGTCTTTTTTTAAAAACAGTATGTATATTGTTCACGTCAGTTTGTGAAGGGTTGGTCTTCTTTGGCTACCACACCCGCAATTATCCTGTAATTATAGCAGCTTTAAAGAAAACGTGTGCAATCTTTATCTTTCTTCTCAGTTTCAAACATGTGCCTGTAAAAACCAGGATATTTTTGGGTTGTGCTGTACTTTTTTTTATTCTGTTTTTTTTTTTTTTTAATGTAATGCATTTATATGCATTATTTACTGTGTGACCTTACTTTATGGAGTAGAGCACAGTAAGTACACAAAACACAGAAAGAAAAAAAAGCACATAAAGCACCAGCACATAGAAAGTAGTACAACACCAACTAGAAAGAGTAATAAATAACCCATCAATAATGAATAAATAGAAAATTATAAATAGGCATAGAAATAAAAAATAAACGGGCCTGGTTAAGTATGGTTATAGTGAAATGTCTAGAGTGTTTGCATTGTTTTTGCTGTATTGTCTGTGTCATCCCTCAGCTCTCGTGCGGACTTTCTTCTTCAACTCCCCCACAGAGGAGTTGAGCAATTTAATGGCTTGGGGGATGAAGGAGTATTCTATATACTATTCTAATCATATTTTATCGATGTTAGTTCTTGGTTGTGGCTCTCAGTCACAACCATGTAACACAGGAGCTTATGACAAAAAAAGCTGCATGTTATAAATTAACTCACTGAATGTGGTTTGATGCTCTTTGACCCGTTGTCCTCTCAGAAAGCCAGACATCCATGTACCCTACCTGTACGTGGACATGGGGGCAGCGGTGCTTTGCGCCAGCTTCATGTCATTCGGGGTGAAGAGGAGGTGGTTTGCGATGGCAGCTGCTGTGCAACTGGCTGTGAGCACGTATGCATCTTATATTGGAGAACAGGTGCACTACGGGGACTGGCTGAAGGTGAATCTTCTGTGCATTTTTAAACACATGAAGACCACAACTCAACACAAGACGCCACCCTTGCATTATAAAACTGAAGATGACAGAATAAAATGCATGTACTGTAAAAGTAGTGTGTACAGCTAAAATGAGACAAACCTATCAGTGTAGTACAAAAATATAAATGTGGCACAAAAAAACATGTAAACCTTTCCTTATTAAAGTTGTAGGAATATTCACTTCCTATTATGTCTGTTTGTCAAAAAATCCTGAGATGAGACTGGATTTCAAAACAATTTAATCAATAGTTCTGATGAAATGTTTTCAAGCTTCTTGGAGAAAATTATTTTGAAAATCATTTTCTTTGAAATGCTTCAGTCAGTCAGCCAAAGAGTTTTTAGACACTACTGGACAAGCTTTTTTCTTTTTGAAGTGAAGTGATGTTTCTGAGGCTAGTCTATTCTGCTGAGTTCTGACTCTTCAGAAGTCAGTGATAGGAATCTGAATGTTTTTTTCATACACATTCCATTTGAGGTTTAAACGCTGGACCATTTCCCCTGCAGGTACGGATGTATTCCAGAGCGCTGGCCATTATTGGAGGCTTCCTGGTTCTGGCCAGTGGAGCGGGGGAAGTGTACCGGCAGAAACCTCGCAGCAGATCTTTGCAGTCGACTGGACAAGTATTTCTGGGAGTTTACCTCATCTGTATGGTAAGATCCTTTCTGATTAGTGTTATGTAACATTGAATGCACCCACAATAGTGGTGAAACAGGTCTGATAGCAGAAAAAAGAAACGCAGGATTATCATTTTAAATAACGCAGTACCGGCTTTCCCCCACTAGGTGTACTCCCTCCAGCACAGCAAAGAGGACCAGCAGGTCTATCTGAACCACATCGTCGGGGGAGAGATCACTCTGATGCTGCTGGGGGTGCTGTTTGGGGTGGTGGCCCTGGCCTTCCTCTCCGGGTGTTACATTCGTCTAGCGGCGCAGGTCCTGGCCACCGTCCTGCCTCTGGTGATCCTGCTCATCGACGGAAACCTGGGCTACTGGCACTACACCCGCAAGGTGGAGTTCTGGAACCAGATGAAGCTGATCGGACACAATGTGGGAATCTTTGGTGCTGTGCTGATCCTGGCCACCGATGGCTGAAGCTTATTGACCGTCACAGACTTTTCCACACCGTGGCGTTTGAGCAGGTTGAGATCGCCGGCCTTTCACACGAGAGGCCGTCCTTTCCACTCGGGAGTTTCCGTCGCCCGAGGACCCCTCAGGATTCAAACACTCCAAGCTGAGACTGTTGGATGTAAGCAGCGTTGATTGTCTTTGCTACCAGCTGGGAACTTTGCCTTTGTGAGGAAAGAAAAACCAGGAGCTTTATTTTTGGGGGGCGGGAGTGATTTCGTAATTTATTCAGACTGATGTTTACATTTTTGTCCCCTGCAAATTAGACACTGAGTACGAGCACTGCAATATCTATGGGAGAAACTCCTTTGACTCCAAAATGTCCAGTCTTAAATGGTCCCCATGTTTCTGTAGATTTAAAAAAAAAAAGAGTTTATTTAGCTCTGTATTCATGTGAATTCTGTTGAAATAAAAAAGCATGGCTTTTTTTATTCTGTGTAAAAAAAATCCCATGACATCAGTGTTGATATATTTTCACCATTAAACTGGATTATTTCACTGACTTTTACGGTATTTCACTGACTCTAATGGTGCAATGCTTTTTTATTATTTTAATCACGATAGCTTAGAGGGTGTTGAGCAGGATAAAGGGCTGAAAGGAACTCCTGTCATTTGGGCTAAAGAGGATTTGTAAATCACAAAATAACCACATGGGCGCAGAGCTAAACTTTGCAGTGTTAAAATGACAGTTTGTACAAAAACTCAACACAAATGTAGTTTAAGGAGCTTTTATTGTCTTATTTACAGCATTTTTTTAAAACTAGATCGCTATAACATTGATATTTGTTCCACTCTTTTCAATGCAGGTTAAATAAATATGTTAATCCCGCCAAACTGGTTTAAACCTCACAATTTTTTTAAAATTTGTGCACTAATCCAAACATTTTTATTACATAAAAACTTTTTATAAAAGGTTCTGTAAATTATCCACCTCTTATTCATTCATTCATTCATTCTCATGAACCGCTTCTCACGCTGTTACGGGTTTGTTCTTCCGGTTGTTCTCGGCTTTGACCAGGGCTCCGATCACCGTCAGCATCACGGTCACGGTGATGACGAGCAACGACGCCGTCTCGGCGACGCACAGCTGGCCTTCCAGTGACGCCAGGGATCTCCCGGCATGCTGTTCGGGAGCCTGACACACGATGTCCGAGTAGTCGTACGCGCGTAAACGTCGGACGCGCCGGATCTTGTCGAAGACGCGCTGCAGCTCGCAGTCGCAGGTCCAGGGGTTGGAGGACATCAGGAGGCTGGTGGTGGTCGTCTGGAGTATCTGGAAGGTCTTGAACCTGACGGTCTGCAGCCGGTTCCCCTGCAGACCCAGAAGAGTCAGGCTCCGCAAAGGAGCCAGAACCTCCGTCCCGATCACCGAGATGTAGTTGTGGTTGAGGAGCAGCACCTCCAGGCTCCTCTGCCTCTTAAATAAGCCGTCTGGAAACGCACTGAGCCGGTTTCCCTCCAGGCTGAGGAGGATCAGTTTAGAGAGAGCATCGAAGGCGCCGACGTCCACCGTCCGGATCCGGTTGTGGCTGAGATCCAGTTTCCTCAGGTTCTCCAGATCCAGCAGTGACGCGGAGTCCAGGCGCCGCAGGAGGTTGTGGTCCAACCGGAGCTCCTGGAGGGAGGTCAGACTGCGGGAGAAGTCCCGGGGCAGCGGGTCCAGCTGGTTAAAACTCAAATCCAGCGTCTCCAGGAACTGCAGCGACGACAGAGACTGGAGGACAGAAAGAAATTCATGACTCAAAAACTTCAGCAAAGCAAGATGTTGACCTTTTTTTTCACAGAATATTGTGATTTTTATTTTTTGTACCTGTGTGTATCTAACATTAAAGGCACAGAGACGTGGTTAGAATGCCAATTGTAATGCCAAAAAACATGAACTCTCAGTCCAAATTGTCCGTATGTGTGAATGTGTGCGTGAGTGGTTGTGGCTTTTCATGGTTGTTTGCTTTTCTGGCGTCGTCCTCGGAGTGTCCCCCGCCTCTCGCCCGCAAACCATCTTGGACAGGACCCAGTAATCCCCAGCGGTGGAAATTAAATGAGTTTTTATTTTAATCATCTATTTTACCCAGGAAGAGTGACTTTCCGTACCCGAGGCTGCAGAGTCCGGATGCTGTTGTTGGACATCAGGAGGGTCCTGAGGGACCACAGACCCACGAAGGACCCGCTGCGGACATCCGTCAGTCTGTTCCCACTCAGGTCCAGCAGCTGAACGCCGTGGGGGACACCGGGAGGAACCCGGACCAGGCCTCGAAACCGACAGTCCGCCAGGTCCAAGGACTCGGAGCGCAGACACAGGTCACGATCCGGTTCCATCCCCGACGCCGAGGTCAGCAGGAGCGTCACGCAGAGAACCACGCAGCCCGAGGCGGGCATGTTCAGATCAGACACCCAGAAGTCCAGTTGAAAGTCATGGTTTCGATCCCCCTTCACAGCAAATGCAGGTGATGTTTCAGTAAATTCCAGTAAAGTCGCTATGAGCATCGAATATTACCGATGAGATTAGAGATTACGGGATTAAACAGATCATAACAAATCTGATGGAGGAACAAACTTGATCCGTTTTGGACCCGGGCCCAGAATACGGATTTACATCTGCTTGTACATTTGCACACATGATGCTGTGTTGTTGTTGTTTTTTAAGAGCCAAGGGTGAAGGAATGAGTTTAAAATAAACCTGACATCTCTGTAAATAGTTTGAGTAGAAATATGTTATAAATAAACTCCACTTTTCTCCGCTCGTATTTGTCATCGTCATTGAGGAAACAGCTTGGAAAAACGACGGGATTTGAACCCATAATGTCTGTACACCTGCTCAACACCTCAACAGGCTGAGCTACCTGACTCCACACACACAGAATAATTGTATTTGAGTATTACACACTTTCATTTGAGCAAAAAACTTAAAGGAAATGCTCAGTGCTGGGATTTGATCCTACACACTTAAACCAAAACCTATTGATGAAAGATGATCCTACTGAGCTATTCAGGAGCTCTGGTAAGTTTGATTGGATGTTATATTTATTATTCACAACACTCTGGAGAAAATCTAAAATCAGAGATTGGGATTCCATCCTATAATCTCAGGTCTCTGAGTTCCTCCTCTCATCTCTCTGAGCTAAAGCTTCAGCTGCTGTGAGTTGGTTTGGAACTTGTATTTATGGGGTTCACCACCCTGTGGAGGATCCAGAATATCATGGCATCATCTCGCTGATCTCCACCTCTCGTAAAAACCCAAACGAGTCATGACACAACCTGAGGAAGCTTTTCATCAAGACTTTTCTTCATCCTCGCTGTGGAGGAGAAAATGGAATTCGACCCAAAGTTACAACAGGTGGAGGAAATGAGAAAAAAAAAAGTTTATTTAACCATGTAAATGAGTGAAGAACCAATTCTCATTTCCAGTGATGACGTGTGGGGGTCGGATGCGTCCTGGCGAGCCTCTACCTCGTTCAGTGTCTGTTTCTGGATGTAGAATATGTCCTAGAACGTTAGTCAGTGTGATTGGATTTGTTGTTAGTTCATCATTTGTGTTAAAGTTACCTGCTATGTTCCCTGACCGCCACAGGGGGGCAGCACAGCACCACAGTATGGAGTTTGGTCGAGCTGGCTGTGATTTACTAATACATGTGACTGAATGTGAATGTTTAATGTGATTATTGTGTGAATATAATGTTACTGTAATTAAACACAAACCACTAGGCGATCACTATGTGAAACCTACAGCAGAGAGAAGCTGACATGCTGTGGTGTTTTTGGCGCCTGTGTCCCGACCAACTCACAATTTATTCTTGCGCCTCGACGCCTGAGCCATGCCTTATCCTTATGGATGTTCATGCACGTATATGTAATGTAAATACATACATGTATGTGTGCGTGAGTAACATAAGAGGATTAGGACCACTGGAAAAATAAAAACAAGATCTATATTATGAGATAGAAGTCGGACTTTAATCTGAACTGACCTGTTTGCCATCATTATTTGTATTCGTATGTTTATATTCTCATACATTTGTTTTGTAGACGTTTATTTTTTCATACTCTTGGGTCACCTGAGGGTTCTTACGCATTTTTATTTAGAAACAATAGTTTTTCCACTCTTAAAAAAGTTGTAAGCCGATTCCTCTTCTCGGACACGATTTCCCCATCTTTGGAGAAGATGAGGCCAAAGAAGACGCTTGTGGTCTCTGTCCCACAGAACTTCTCATTGACACAGGTCAGAGGTTAATCTCTGCGTCACTTCACGAGATTACTTTTTTATTTACATTTCTTTTCTTTGCGTTATACTAGTTTTAATAAGTACTGAAAAAATCGTTCCAATTGAAGCCAATAAGCAAAAATGACATTTTAAGAGGTTTAACAATTTTATCATTGAAGTTACTGATGATTCATTGGTTCATAAATAAAAGCTCACATTTGAATTTTTCCATGACTCAACGAATTATTCCATGACAAATAATTTCCCTTTGGGGATTGATTTCCTTTCATTGATTTCATGGTCACATGAATTCATTTAATTTCTTTAGATTTGGTTTAAATATACTTTTGAGTTTGTGAAGTTTCTCCTGCAACTAATCCAATTTGATCATCCGCAGCTTTGGGGGACTGAAATAGAAGAAATTTAATTTTTTATTGCAACATATTCTCCCCAAAATTTGGTAATTCTTGACCACATTTTTGAGTAACCCACAAAGAATCTCCCGTTCTAGACATTCTACTGTACTGCCAGAAATGACTGCTCCTCTGAAAGACTTCCAGCTGAATCTATTATTAATCTTCTGATTCATATTTAAAGCTTTCACACCACTGATCTTCTGTCCAGCAGTTTAAATCCTTTAAAATAATTCAACTTCCTGTTGCTGCACAGATGAACCAATCAGGCTGACAAACAATCCTTTGATAAACTCATTTCTAACTGATGTGATCAATAACAGATCAAGTGACAGTCCAGTCACAGTTGGTGTATGACGGCGTCAAGTCTCAGTGTTACACATCCCTGCTAGCGTCGGGTTATGAGATCCCTGAAGTTGTTCTGTTAGACGTTCAAAAAGTGGCTGAAAATTACAGTCAGAATTTTTGTTATTTTTATTTTAGAAAATGTCCTTTAAAGTGTGGCATTTCAAGTCACATTTTGTTTAAAATACAGAAAATACAGACAGTAGAACATGGATACAGCAAAAAAGGAAAATGACAGAAAATAAAGCTAACAAGCCTTTCTGACTGCTCTAGTTTTCTCTTTTTGAAATGGAACTGAGGTCAAAGGAAGGAGGGCGGAAAAAGAAAGTTTCGGGGACAGATGGGGGGGAGGTGGGAGTGGGGGCAGAATGAAACAGGTTAGTTAAGGAAACTATGGTCGCTTTATGGTTGATGTTTAAATTATTCTTTATAAAGTCTAATTTAAGATTTAATCTTTCCTCTTTTTTGTCTTTTTTTTTTTCATTTAATGGTATTTTGATCTTCTGGATCCAGGGCCCTCAGTGCTCCTTGTGGTCTCAGACTGAGGACAAGGAATGCCGACTAGGTCTGGCAGTGAGAATAAAACCACCAGCGTCGCCTTCCCCGGCCGACCCACGCTGCCAACTCAAGAAGATAAAGTGGAGTCCTTCTGTGTTTGCTGTGCTTGTGAACGTTGCATGGACTTCTGACTTTCCACGTCTCTAAAATGTTTCTCAACCTGTGAAGAAGAAACATTTATGAACAGTCTGGACATCAATTCTGGGAAGATCCTTAAACTTTAAGCATCCCAGGAACACTTTGAGCTCCCACCTGGGACCGGACACTAAAGAGTTGATGGTTCAGTCAGCAGTGAGTAAAACCATTCTGAACCCAACTGAAACAAACGCCGCCTGAGTAAACACAACATGCTCATTTGAAATGATCATTTTATTTAACAAAGTAAAAAAGGTTATCAAAAATTAAAATCGACATCTTTAAAAAGATATGTTCCCCCCTGAATTCAATAGCTCCAACCACATTCTTGTGATAGCTGGAGTCAGTCTGACATCACTTCTTTGCCCAGTGTGACAGGTCTGTAACGTACAGGATCTCTGTTCCTTGCTGAACGAGCCTTTGCTTTGCACTGCAGCAAAACTTTGGAAGGTTGGACACTTCTGGAAAGGTTTCACTCAAGTTCCTTCTGCATTTGTAGATGATGCATCTCATTTACAAACTGTTCTGTGGAGTCTTAGATTAATCCAAAATGGGACTCGCTGCTGTCTTTAGTCATGTATGATAAGAAACAGAACATCTTTGAAAGGAAAAAGAAAATCCAAAAAGATGTTGCCGTTGACTTTACCAAAACAGAATTTAAAAATAGAGGAAAAAAAAGAAATCCAGCATGAACATCATAGGTGTCAGGTCAAATATACATATAAATAAATAGATAAAACATACTTACTATTTTGCGTACATGACTTAAAGCGCTTCCCTCTTTGCCTTTGCAGTTCTCAACCTGGTATGGTGGAGAGATTACGACGTCGTCCATCACAATAATGTTCTTCTCCTGCCATTTACAGTCTTTGATGCTGCAAATGAAAACAAAAGTACATGAAATTTGAAATTTTTTTTTTTACAAAATCCCTCCATTTGGCTAAGTCAAAAAAAAAAAATACAACACAAGATTAAATAAGAGCAATCATGGAATGACTATTGCAAAAAAAAAAAAAACTTCTGTCCCAGAATGAAGTGAAAGAAATTATTTCTCAAGCTCCAAATTGATAATCGACTCCACAGCAGCTGATTTCCTATAATTCAGAAGTTATTCAGCTCCGGGGTGAGGCAACGAAAACAGGCTGATTGCAAAATCCAGTTGGAAGCAAAACGATTAACCCCCTGGTGTAAATTACGCTGATTGGCAAATTATACCATTAATCAGTTGCCTATACCAAATCATACAAATATTTTGCTAAAAATCTTGAAGCAAAACATCGTCCATTTGTCATCGAGATAATTTGTCTCTATTGTAAGTCGGTCGATGTCAGACACCTGAAATACCAGGTGTACAAATAATCCTGAGGGACTGCAACGACCCAGAGCGAGGCCTGTTGACAACATGCACCGAGGTTTCAGGTTCACACAGCGAGGCTCACTCATATCATCATAAGTCACCCAAGTTTTGTAATTCTATTCTGTGGCACAATGAAACAGACCTAGACTTTCGAGCTAGGAAGAATGAATGCTAAAAAATAACCATCCTTCAGATAGCGAAGGATGGCAGCGGCTCCATACTCAGGGGCAGTAAAACAAGTTTGATTCCATCACAAATCAGGGAATTCAGGAAGTTTTGCCACCTATGAGGAAGATGAAGCTTGGGCCTCATCGCACCTACCAAAAGGACAATGATCCTGAGCGGACCTGAGAGCCACCCATGAACATTAGTTTGGACTTAAATTATATAGAAGTTCTACAGATGCCTTTAAAAATTGGGTGGCCGCAGCCTGCAAACACATCAGTAGTACAGAACTTCAGGCATTTGCCAATCAGAAATAAGAGGATTCTTCAGGAACGCTGCCAGATGCTGGAGTCTGGTGTGCATCATGTTTGTCAGGGGTCACACAAACATTCTAAAGATGCTTGAGCTGAAGGGGTTGTAAGACAAACTGCAGGAGTCAGAAGTACAAATGTTATATTTGTGAAAGACTGTTTAAGCTCTTACGATTTGGTTGTTGCAGGGAGAAAAATGTTTATAATGTGACAATTAAAAGCTAAATTTTACTCTAGATCGTGATTATTCCAAGAATCACGAGCAGGAATATGAATCCACATCAGTTGTATGAAGGTTTCCCAAAAGACGATACAAAATCCAGCTATCGGCATCATGTCACCTAGGAAACGACACACACCGTCCTAACAACACTCAGACAAGACGCAGTGTGTGATGACGCTCGTCAGCGTCACATCTTACGTTTTGTGAATAGTCTGGAATAGCTGTTGGCCCTCCACAGAAACCCCAGCACTGATTGCATAGGCTTGGGACAGCTTGTCTTCCTTTTCTGTCCGTGCTCGATTGGCAAGCTGTGGAAAACAAAGAAATGTATTGTTAACATCAGGCAAGATCCCTCTAGAAACCAGTTGGCTGTAAATACAGGATAAACAAAGTAAAATTAAACGTTCAGCATCAGGACACGACTGCAGAAAAAAAGCTTAAGTATTCCATATTTCTAAACTCATTATCACATGCAGACAGGGCATAAGGATAACAGCAGTCACCCAACCAGCCGTGTTATACTAGCATCCATGGAGGCTGGCAATTTATTTTATGAAGCTCTCACTGACACTTGTTAAATATACAGGAATGATATATATGAGCATACACCAAAAAAAGGACAAAAAAGCCAACTGTACCTTGCTAACATTCAGTGATGCTAGTGGAGGTGGAGTCTCGGTGCGGTCATTTATTATGTCCACATCGGAAACATAGGCTAAGTTGATCAGGATGACGTCGTTGAGGTTTGGCTTACCGCTGGAAGAAGCACATTCTTCGAAAAAAGAATGCATGTCAAGGAACACAACTTCACTGCAAACGCATCGAAGCACAAAACGATCATTGAGTGGCAACAGCCGTCTCACAGAACAGAGAAGCCTAACAAAATCCTGACACTGATAGCGAGAGGTAGTGCCAGTAACAGTGTGACCAAAGCAAAGAGGAATGAATAACATCTGTAGCATCTGTAGATGAATGAGATGTTAAAATGATGTACAGTGCTTGCTTTCAGTGTTTTGAAATGAGAAGTCAAACAATTTTTATGGTTAATCATCCACTGGCGGTGTGATTTATTTTTAAAAGTAAAAATTAGCAAGTGTGAAAGAAAATGTGCATGCATCCATTACAAATCTAGTTTGCAGAAATCTTGTCGGTTCAAGTCCGGAAGACAATAACCCCACAAGCTCTCTCAGCAAATACAGGAATGTCTGGTCAGATTGAATCTCATAGAAAACAGGTTTTCCTCTAATCCCGGCCCAATTTGCAAGATAATGATGGCATCAGTTCTGATCTCTACTTTGGTTGAGTCATAAGTAAAAAAAAAAAAAAAAAAAAAAAAAGGAAAAAGCAATTACGAAAAAAAAAAACCCCAGACAGGTTTAAAACTTTAACAGTGACAAGCATAACCTCAAGCTGTAAATTTAACTGCTCAGAGTTCAACCCCAGTTCAACCAGTCATATATTAAATATATCGATCTTCACTCTCATCCTCAGCTATAAATCATTACGCTGAACTAAAAGACAAAAATAGCTTGATGTTAACACCTGGCTTTTCAGCAACCTGCCTGATTCAAGTGATAAAAGTTATCTCACTGTATGTTAGATGCTCCATTCGTATCAAACAAACGAGGCCCGTCGTGCAAACAGACCTCCGCATCGCATCGACGACATTCACTTGGCTTATCGTACTACATTTCGATCGCACTGACGTCACCAATATTACTAATCGAAACTAAAAATCCGTTCCAACCTGACGTGACAAATCGTGTCATAATGTAAAAAAAAAACCAACCTCATACACCCATTCATGGGTGTAGACCTGAGAATGCTAACGCTGGTTACAGCGTAATAAACTCATGATGTCTTTACCCTCACACTTATGCTGAAATTTAACCAACTGCACCACAATCCGTCCCGTTAATAACACAATAATAAATGTTATAGTATCACCAAAGTGCGGGAAACATAGTAAATAACCCAAACTGATTAGCTTGAGCATGCTAACACCATCATTTGTGCTAGCAGCGGCAGTGTGGGGTACATTTAGCATGTTAGCCTAGCAGCTAGCTGGCTGGCTTGGAGCGTGGAAGGACACAGAGGTGTCTTTTCATCCCTTGGATACAACGATAGCGTCTCATAGCAATAGCATCGCTAACTCCGTGGGTAACTATGTGTACACAAGCCGGGAAGACCTGCGCTAGACGCCAGCTAGCTTGCTAACTAGCAATGGTTTGTGCCTATGAAGCACAGCCATGATGCCTTACCGGGATTCGTTGCCAGGTTGAGGTCTGGCAATACAATGAGTGAATTCAAAACACATGCACTTCCTAGTAGATATCCTGAAGCCATTAAATGACCTACAAAACCAACAAGGTCTTCAGTAGATGCAAAACCGATGGGCAACAACCTCGTAAATAAAAACATTTTAAAACGAACAAAGATTTGCAACCAATTACGCCTGCGCGGATCACTATTTGACATATTTTCGGTTACCCTACAGGCCCTTACACCCAGGCAGGCCAAGCAAGGCGTCCCCCAGCCCCAAACAAATAAAGGATACTCAGAGTCAACATCTTAGATTGGTAGTCGAACGCCACCACTTCTCCTTGCAAACGTTGACCCAAGCAGGTGAGGCAAGAGACATGGCTCCCGACGCTGAAATACTCCCCCGGTCCAGGAGCCGCCATCTTCTCCGCCAGGAAACCGGAGTGCCTGCCGTACGCAAACGACGTGATGTCGTATGGAGACGAAACCTGGGCGTGTCGAAGCACGTCGCGTTACAGCGATATCTTCTCCAGAGATGACTTACATTTGCAATTTAACATAGAAAAACTCCAAGTTCTATCACTAATAACATCTTCCAAACGACCAAGTGAAAGTAAAAGGAAGTACAATTTAATTCATCGACAATGAAAAGTTGTGGCTTTGTCCTCCTCCCCTGCCGCCGCCGCTGCTGCTGCTGTAGAGTCAAATTGCTCCGCCTACGGAGATGTGACGTAGAACACAGCTTTGCTGCGGTACTTCCGGTAGTGCAACATTATCAAGATTCCTGATAACCTATTAAATTCTTAACATCGTAATTATTGGGAGGACACAAAAATGGAGGCAGTTTATACTCAAGGTATCTGGATGGCCGAAAGTCTCCAGCAAAGAACAATAAGTCACGAAAAAATGTGGCTTGTAGTCACCCATATTGGAGATCCAAAAGCAGCCTTCATGCTCGTCTTTCCTTTCACGTATTTCATCAGCAAACGGGCGGGAGTCGCGGTTTTCTGGGTTGCAGCAGTAACGGAGTGGCTAAACTTGGTGTTTAAATGGTAAGTCTGCAAGAAACGGCTAGCGTGTATTATTACGCCTGGTTTGAAAATGTAGTTTTACTGTCCGGCTATTTCTGCTATCTTCAACATGTCAGCATAAAGCTAACGCCGAGTTTGTATCAAATCAATTCACTTTTGGAAATTACAAATGATACTTTACGTGTTTTATTTTTTAAATATTTATCTGCATCGTTTAAGTTACAAACAATTTGGTATTTTGCCCTGCTTTCGTTGCAATGAATGTAGTCCCACCCACGCGTATTGTCCGGGTTGAAACGAGCAAAACTGGAACCTTTATATAGTGTACGGTTTAATAGTTCCGGGAAGCATCGACGTAAAAAAGTACCGTCAGTGGCCAGAAAAGAAAACTGACAGCATTGATTTTCATATTCTTTATCGCGTTATATTAAAGATAGAAAACATTTGATACATATTGATCCAGGAAGCAAAAAAACACACAAAAAAAACCGTGTTAGATATTGTTGAAAGAATATTCAACAGATAATCTGTACTGTATCCCCAATTCAACTATGATTACCATGACTTTAAACACATTAACAGAAACATCACATAAATCTATATGAATGAATATAATGTGTTTTGATTTCATTTTCTTTCCAGGATGTTGTTTGGAGAAAGGCCCTTCTGGTGGATAGGTGAATCACAGTTGTTTGAGAACAAACAACCCAGAGTTCTCCAGTTTCCCTCCACGTGTGAGACTGGTCCAGGTGAGATACTCTCAAAGTAAAAGTGCTGCATGCACTAATCATGGACATGATATTTTATTAATAGTAGAGCTGAAGCTGTAAGTCAGGTGTCCGTCTCTCAGGCAGCCCTTCGGGACATGCCATGGTGACGGCAGCCGTCTGGTGGGTCGTGGTGTCCTCGCTAGGATCATATGTGTACTCGCGCACCAACAGGTTTGTCACTTTGATCCAGAGCAATAAACTGTTTTGACTCTAAGGTTGTCCGATGTATTTTTAAGGACTCTCTTTTTCTCTGACTCTAGCTTGGTGTTATCAGCTGTTCCATACCTCCTCTATGTGGTGATTCTGGTGGCAGTTGGAATCTCCAGGCTGTTCATCCTGGCCCACTTCCCTCACCAGGTCATTGCTGGCTCTATCACAGGTCAGAATACACACATATGTGCACACGCTGACATGTAGCATATGGATACGACAATTTAGTCTGTTTATATCTCATACAATGACTGGTTAGTGCTTCTTCACAGCAATGCAAACATCGTCAATTGTCATAAACCCTCTGGCTCAAATTTCACTGTGGGATATTACTCACTGACATTTTGACCACAGCATAAATGATGTGTAAATATATTTGATAGGCTACACACACTTTTATGTAAGCATTTAATTTTTTTTTAGCCATTATGTTAAGCATAGTTTCAGTGAATTATTTGTTCCTGTTGGGTATTGAAGATGAATGAATTTGTTCCTGTCAGGTTTCACTCTGGGGATTGTTTTGAGCCGCAGCGTACCAGAAGGACGCCCCCTGCTGTTCTTCTTCTGCTCCAGCATCTGTCTGCTGCTCGGTGCTCTGATACTGCACACTGGACTGGAATGGCTGGGACTCGATCTCTCCTGGTTAGAGTCTTATAGTGTGTTTATGAGTATTGATGAGTCTGTAAAGTACAGCTCTGTGAAGGTGTAACTTCTTTTTGCTCAGGTCTATTGTTTTGGCCAAAAAATGGTGCACCCATGCTGAGTGGATCCGATTGGATACGCGCCCGTTCTCCTCTCTGACCAGAGACTGCGGGGCCCTTCTGGGTTTGGGGCTAGCTCAGTACTGGAAGCCAGGAGGATGGTCTCTGCCCTGGGCCCCACGGGCCCTGTCTCTGGCCATTTCATCCATGGGACTGTACCATGTGAATCGTCTGCCTATCCCGGTCCAACCACAAGGCCTGTTCTACGCTCTGTTCTTCGTTAAATTTGCCTTAGTGCCTCAGATTGTTATGGTGCTGGTGCCCGGACTGGTTCACCTTTTCACACACAAAAAGAAGAAGGATTAGAAACTATCATTCTAACTCTCCAGATGTCTTTCACACCCTCAAGTAGTTTCTGTAAACGCTTTAGATGCCTTGTTAATGTAGTTCATCGGTACGTGGGTAAAATTAATGAGTCATGAATATGACAATTGTAAGCCTTGACTGTAAATAAATATACTGTAATAGACATAAGTCTTGTAAATACTACATTATATATTTTTATTTACCATTTGAGAAATATTAAGGTATTTTGGGACTGACCTGAGGTGAAAATATGAAATATGAAAATGGGCAAAGTTTAGCTTTGAATGTTACCTGAGAATGGATGTGAAAAAAAACCTTGAGAAGTAATGATTGACAATGTTTCTGCCCTCAGAACGTTTGTGCAGGGAAAATAAGATCAGATTCTTATTAATAAGTACTAGTAGTTTGTTGTCATTCTGAGGGTTTATATTTAAGACTTTCTGGTATACAGTAAAGATACTTTTGTGTGAATCATCATTTAGAAAGGTCAAAAGCGACGCCACTGCTGTTAAATTTCACTCGTATAACTGTTTCATTGATGGTGGACAGTAAAACAAAATGTAAAAAGTTAGATGTGTTGCACTAGTTAAGACTAGAATAGGTAGAAAAGCACTAATGCACTCAAATTTGTTTCAGATTATTGAATTAAGTGCAATAATTAATCCTTTGTGCAATTTCACTCCAGATACATGTTTTAAGGGGACTCAACTGGATTGTTTTATGTTGTACCAAAATGTTCATGTTATTATTTTTTGGACCAAAGTCATCAAAATGTGAGAAATACATTTTGTATGATATTAAAAAAAAAAAAAAAAAAAAAAAACCAACATGCAGTGTGTGTTTCAGTTGGTAACCATTTATAAATATGTTCTTTTTTTTCCCAATACATGGTTTTACTGTACAGATTACAATCAGTTTTCATGAGATAAAAACACATTCTTTTTTATTTATTTTTAATTAAACTTTTTGTCACAGCGATCTGAAAGCTCACATTTACAGACAAGAGAACTCTGCTCAGCAAGCAAATACATTAAAGTAAAAGAAAATAACCTTTCGCTTTTGTCTGGTGCGTTTGAAGGAAAATGATAAGGACTGTTCCGGGATCCTTTTCCTTATCTTGATCCAAAAACATCGACCAGCAGAGTCAGAACGCCGCTCACGGAAAGAATAGAACATGCATCAGAATATTTACAGCAAACTAATATACACACACAGCTTGAAAACAGACACCCGCAAATATCCTGGATTTAAAAGTTCTGTTTAAATTAAGTATAATACAGTTTAGACCTTCATCTCTGGAAAGATAAGTAGTGGGCGAACGGAGAATGAACAGGAGACTGTCAGCCGTCTTCACATATTCTTTATCTGAGAACCAAAACTAAATATCACAAATAGTCTTAACTTTTCCCCACACATACAAATAAGTTGAATATTTTCATTACTCTGCTTTCTCTGGATACTGATACTCTTGGTATTATAATTATTTTTCTTTTTTTTTGCAGTAGATTAGACTTAATTCTGTGCAGACCCAGTGGATTAGACTGGCTAATTCAGAGAAAGAGAAGAGATATTTTACGTGAAATACTCATATATGACAGTCCTCATGGTCAACTGACAAAGCCGAGCCGGGCTGAGTGGAACATCTGAGTCGTTATGTACAACTTGTGCTAAAAAGTCTATATATCTTCAACCATATCGTCTTTTGTAAATGATTTAATAACAGTGTCTCTGATAGTCTGGCTTCACCGGTCAGAGGTCTGACAGAACGCACACGCCCGCTTTCTCCAAAGTCGACAATTGTAACAGCAAAGTAAATAAAATACATAAAGTGCACCCTTATTGAAGCTCTTAACAGGCATTTATAGTGCAGTGGTGATAGAATAAAATGCATTGTGGGGAAAAAAAAAAAACAAGACAAAATAATGCAGGAGGAAGGGAAACGCACGTGATAGTAGTTGTTTTATGCATTTGCTTGCTTTTAATTGCTGAACACTTCTCCATGTTGACCCTTCACCAGCATACGCACTGAACACTCTACTCTGTTAGGAACACACAGCATCATTTACACACAGAGGAGGGACAAAAGCAAACTTTGATAGTCATAATCCAAACGCTAACCTCCCCCCGCCACTGGAGTTTGTGATTATTATTTAACTGACATTATTCGTTTAAAGATTTTAAATTCCTGGAAACCAAAAATTGAAGTTGCCCTCGGGGTCTATTTCGTTCATCGATTATAGCAATTTGTCCTCAAAACAAGCTTTATAAAATATATGAGCTGATATAAAAGTAAAGCACCCAATGTTTCAGCAACCATTCAAAGCTGTCTACGTTAACGGAATCGGAACGACATGACAGACGGCAGCCTGGACGTTTGGTTTAATGTCACACTAAGGCATATTATGAGGTCTGTGGTACAGAGATGATATTAAAAAAAAAATACAGAGAAATTAAAATTCACATACATGAACCTCAGAAATTAGGTGAAAGAAGCAGTTTAAAAATTTTTTTTAAAATAGATGCAAAATTGATTCACGTTCCAAAATAACCGGAGTCTATGTAGACTTTTAGATTTGATATGAAATTCAATAGCATGAAAATTCCAAAGCGATTGTTATTTGTGATAATTTTCCATTCACTGCGTCTAAACTTCTTCAAAGTGAGGATTTGCTGCTTCTCTCCATTTTTGTATCATCACCCCAAAACAAAAAAGGGATTTGGGTTTTGAACTTTAAGTCAAAAAATAAAATAAAAAGGTCACCTGTGATTCTGGGAACTTTAACTGATTATTAAAAACAATATATATATATATATATATAAAACTTGCAAACTAATCAATACAGAAAAGACTTGTTAGCTGTAGCCTGAGCTCAGATCATTGAGGACGTATTGCAGCATAGAAAGGATGTTCTTGCATTAACCAACAACAAAATATTAAATATTCTGAACATGTTAGAGGCAATTATTTCATTCAAAGTTGGTCAATGTCCCTCATTCCTTACCCTGGATCAATTTTCCTCACCCATGTGACTTAGCAGTGGGACACAAAGGCAGGGCTGACAGAATACAGTTCAAACTATGTGTTTGTTTTATTCCTATGTACAATATATAACTTAATTATAAATATTGTCATTTTTCTCTAAGCACTGAGTTGTTGAGCAATTTGTTTTTTCTGAGCAATGTACAGTATTCAACATATAATATTGTGTTACATAGAATAGAGCCTACTAGCAACCTTGGTTAAGAGCACACTTTGAAAGAACAGAAGATGGGTACAGTCCACGTGTGGAGTCCGATGATTTGTACTTTCACTCTTTCGCCTGTGATCGCCTATGGAATCTTGTGCCACGCAACATTTTTGGAAGTGCACCGGTCTTTGAGATCAGAACTTTGGACCCTCTTGTTATCCTTCCTGTGTGCAAAGTATGATAATGACAGTCGCTTCTCAATTGTTCTGTTTATAACATTGTGTTTAATACCCTAAATGTGTGTGTGTTTGTTTGTGTGTGTGTGTGTGTGTGTGTGTGTGTGTGTGTGTGTGTGTGTAGTTTTCTCTCTGCTTCCTCTTAAGTTCTTTCACGTGAGTTCATCCAGGTTCGCACACACAGGCGTCAGCAGTTGAGTTAAATTGATTTTTTTTTTTTTTTGTCCCCTCTCACTCCCACTTCCGACCGATTCACACACACACACACCGTCACACATTTGACTCCACAAACGGTCTCTTTGGTTTGATGGGGGAGGTGGGGCCTTGGGTCCGGGAGTCGCGCGAGAGCTGTCGGTACATGTTGTCCTGGTAGGCCTGCGCCACGGGGAGAGTCCTCGCCACCTTCACGTCCGGGTAAGTCGGCACCTGGCTGACCCGCTCCAGGATGTCCCCCCCGTTGCCGCGGGAACCGTTGGCCAGCTTGCTCAGCGAGGGCGGCGGGGTCTGGGAGTAGTAGTCCTCCTCCAGCAGGTGTCCGTTTTGGGCGTTGTTCGTCTTGTTGTAGTAGGCGATGTTGCCGAGCGAGGCTGGGGGGCTGTAGGTGGAGCCCTGCTGGACGAGCTGGCCGGGCGAGGTGGGGCTGATGGCCGAGTCCATGGAGGTCATGCCCCTGGACCGCGTGGGCTGATGCAGGTACTGCTGAGTCCGCGCCGTCTTGTCTATGATGCCCATGAATGGCGTGTTCCGAGAGCGGGTGGTCTCGCCCTGGTACAGACCGCCGCCCCCCGCCTGGGAGGGGGATATAGGGGAGATGTCATCACAGCTACGCTCGTACGTGGTCTGCAGGGGGATCTCCATCTGCTGGATGGAAGAGGACGCCCTGAAACCCGGCGCTAAATTGGAGGTGGACCCGGTGGAGATGTTGTTGCTGGAGGGGGAGAATCTCAGCCCCACGCTCTGGGAGTGGATGAGCGGCCTGGGGGTGGACACGTGCTGCTTCATCTCGGTCGTGTTGGCGCTGACGGGGCGTCTCACCATATGGGGGATCTCGGGAGACCCCAGCTGGCACGGCTGCATGGCGTTGGCGCGTTCCAACACGTGTTCCGAGACGGGATAGTAGGCGGCCGACTGGCTGCGGCTGATCTGAGGCGTCTGGCTGAAACGGATGCCCCCGGGACCCCCGCTGCTGGCGCGGTAGGCAGAGGAGGGGCGCTGGGGTAGTTCATCCTTCAACAGGCCCGACTCCATAACCCCTCCTCGGCCGCCGTGCTGACAGAGGGCCCCGGAGCTGAGGCTGGCCTGAACCTGGGGCATGGACCGCCCATCCAGGGAAGGCTGGTACACCAGCCGGCTCTCCACGTCCACCGACCCCCCCTGGTAGCGGCCGCCGATGGAGTGGCCCATCTGTCCGGCGTAAATGTTGTTGCCCATGACGTTGCTGGGCTGGTTGGTGCGGACGATCTGGGCGATGGACGGCTGCAGGCGGAGGCCTTGGGCCTGGTGGTGCTGGGAAGACAGCGAGGGTTGCGAGCTCAGCTGGAACGAACGCTGACTGCTCATCTTGGAGAGGGGGGATTTGGGTCGCCCGGGGAGCTGCTCCGTCTGGTACCGCACCGGCGACCCCGACTGGGACCGGTAGAGACAAACGCTTTCCACCGGCGGACTGGCTCGGTACTGAGCGGCGCGTCGTAAAGGGGAAGGCGGCGGGCTTTGGTGATCCATCCCCTGACCCCCGGAGCCCATCGGCGGGCTGAAGCCGTAGGACTGCTGGTGAACCGGGGAGGTGTGGGGGGGGCTGTGGCGGTAGTGTGAGTTCTGGTGCGTCGGGGAGAGGGAGGGCGACGTGGGCTGGTACGAGCCGCGGGTCGGGGAGGACATGGAGGAGGAGGTGGGGTGATATTCGTAAGGCTGACCGATGGGGGAGCCCCCGGTTAGGTAGATCTGATCTGGATGTGTCGGGGACAGCGGGGGGCTCTGAATGATGGCGAGGCTGGAAGGGTTAGCCAGAGACTCCGGCGGGGGCAGACCCACCGACATGGCCTCCAGCTCCTGCTCCAGATAGTCCTCGTCCTCAAACAGGTCCTGAACGGGCTCCATGTCCTCCAGACGGGGCTCCGGGGGAGGGGGTAAAGGCATGGACAGGGACAGGGACTCTTCCTCTTCTGGAGGAGGTGTAGGAGGAGGCGAGGGAGGGGGCTCCAGGTCCTGCTGCAGGTGCTCCTCCTGGTTGAGCTGGTGACACTCCTCCTCCACCCTCTGGAGCAGCCGCTGGATCTCGCGGTTGTTGGGGCACTGCTTCACCGCTTCGTTCAGGTCCTCCAAGGCTTCAGGAAATTGTCTGGGAAGAGGAAACCGGAGGTTATTTGTGTCGCGTTAAAGTTCACCACGGAATTTAAAATGAACGCTCAGCGTACCTGCTGCTACGCTTGGCGCGCGCTCGGGCGTAGAACGCCTCGTAGGATTTTGGTTTCAGTTCAAGCGCCTTGGTAGCAAACTCCTCAGCCATCCCAAAGTCCTGGTGAGGACGAGAAGACGAGAACATCAGCAGTTACTCAATTCAATTCAATTCAATTCAATTCAAAAAACTTTATTTACCACCAAGGGCAATTGAAAGCACATAAAGTAGGATTGGTGTAAGAATGCAAACATGCAGTGTAAACATGAACAATAAACATAAATAATAATTAAATAATAACATAAATAACAAATACACTGTTTATATTAAATAATAATTCAAAACCTAGTTAGTTTAGAGCCTATTTTGTTTAAAACCGAGTGGGTTTTAAACAAAACCCACTCGGTTTTAAACGCGATAGTTTAACACCTAGTCAGTGAGTACAAAACCTAGTTAGTTCAAAAACCAGTTACTTTAGAACCTAATTTTTTCAAAACCTAATGGGTTCGATAGTTTAAAAACCTTGTTAGTTAAAAAAAACAGTTAGTAAGTTCAAAACCCAGTTAGTTTAAAATCTAGTTAGTTCAAAACCTAATTAATTAGTAAGTTCAAAACCTAGTTAGTAAGTAGAAAACCAAGTTAGTTAGTTCAGAAACTAGTTAATTTAAAACATAGTTAGCTTTAAAATCTCGTTAGTTTAGAATCAGGTTATTAAACCTTAAACCTTATTCAAATATAAACCTGGTAAACGGTGTTGTGCTCAGGTAAACTACGTGGGACAGTCGAGCCTTACGTTCATTTTCCTCCGACACCGGGACAGGTTGAGGAACAGAGACACTTTGAGTTCCCTGAACGTCTTGAGGTCCTCGCTGAAGCCTTCGCGTGGAAACTTTTTGAGAGCGCACTGGTAACGCTGCGCCGCCTCCTTCACCTTCCCCTTCTGTCGGACGAGCAGAGGAACGTTATCAGTCCTGAACGATGAAATGAGAAACTACTCTGAGACCCGCCGGATAGAATGTAGATCTGACCTTGTAGAAGCTGTCCCCCTCCTCGATGAGTTTGCTGAGTAAGATGATCATGATGTCGGGTTTGGAGGTGGCCATGGCCCACGTGGCTGGACCTGAGCAACACAGGGAGGAGCAAATGGAGAAAAAAACAATCAGCGATGACGAAACGGAGAAGTTTGCAGGAGAGGAGGACGGAAGGAGCGACTGGGAGTCACACGACACACAAAGATACCAACAGGGAGAAAGACAACAGCCAAAATGAGGGATGGAGGTAAAAAGACAGGCAATCCACTGCAGAGAATGTTTGGAAAAAAAATCTCTTCTGACACTTTCGGGAACACTGTGACCTCACTGTGGGACGTCCCCACCTGGGTCAAATATCATTTGCCAGTAATTCTGATCTTTTTTTTTTTTAATCCTGAGTTTCCTGTTTGAAGTGCAGAAGCAGCACATGTTTGAACAGTTTGTGATCGAGGACAAAAAAAAAGAAGAGCAGCGAACGCTCCCCCGGGTGCACGCAAAAGTCAAAAGGGAACGCCACCCCTGTAGACCGTCTCATGACTAAAAAGATCAGAATCCCTTGGACTGAATCTGATCTGCGCAAACAGCAATCCTTGACAGTATACACACACACACACACATACACACACACATAATAGAGATGGAAAGGAGCAATAAACGGAAAAAGGCAAGCAGGAGGGATGGAAGGGGGCTCTGCAGGCGTCGGCCGTCCTCTGAGTTTGGTGGTAGGGATGCTGCTACCTGGGCTAGCCGACACTGAGGGGAAGTCTGGGAGGATGAACGATGCACTGGTTTATCACCTCGGTCTGTGGCGGTGGTGGTGGTGGTTGGTGGCACAGAGGAGTCACAGATACATGCACTTTCCTTCAAATCAATACCACGCAAGTGTTACTGTGGCCTTCTGTCATGCATCTGTGGAATGGAAGGTCAACATCGCGGATACAACGTCACAGGCCGGAGGCCGGGCATGCTGTCATTAACCACTTGGGCGTTAAGCGTCTACCTCTAGGCAAATCCCGACTGCGTCCCTGTCAGTGCTAACACCTACGCATGTTACTGTTTGTCAGTTTGAGAAACGTTCTGGGAGCTAAGCTGGCCTGACGACACTTAGGATGACACAGACAACACAGAAAGAGGAGATAGAGCTGTCAAAATGCCTGGTGGGGTGAGAAGTCGACAGCCTTGGCTTTACCTCGGGGCCGACTGGGCAGCGTCTGACATCCTGGGGGCCGGAGAGAGAGGCAAGGGGATGGGAGTAAAAAGGGAGGGTGGGTTTGTGTTGGGTGGTGGAGGAGGAAAAGGAGGGTTCATGAGCAAGGGAAGGAGTGTAAGTGAGAGGGCAGAGCGAGGGAAGGGGAGGGAGGGGGGGGTGGCAAAAGAGCCAGAGAAAATAGAGATACAGTAAGAAGTAGAGGAGAGAGAGAGAGAGACAGGTGATGGCAGTGGAGAAGGAGAAGTGAGAGGAAGGAACACAAAAAAAAAAGCAGCAGTGAGAAGCGGAGATAAGTGCAAAGGAAAATAATAAAAAAAAGAAAACGAGAGACACCGAAAAGTAACACCGGAAGCGCTTATAACAACCTGTCTCTGAGCAACCGTAGAGGAACAAAGAAGAGAGAAAGGGACAGAAAACCGGGAGATTGTGTGTGTGTGTGAGAGAGAGAGAGAGAGAGAGAGAGAGAGAGAGAGAGAGAGAGAGAGAGAGAGAGAGAGAGAGACAGAGACAGAGAGAGAGAGAGAGAGAGAGAGAGAGAGAAGAGAGAGAGACAGAGAGACAGAGAGAGAGACAAGAGAGAGAGAGAGAGAGAGAGAGAGAGAGAGAGAGAGAGAGAGAGAGAGAGACAGAGAAGAACAGAGAGAGAGACAGAGAGAGAGAGATAGAAGAGAGAGAGAGATAGACAGAGAGAAGAGAGACGACACATAGAGATAGAGAGAGACAGAGATAAGAACAGAGGGAGAGAAGAGAGAAGAGATCAGAGAGATAGAAGAACAGAGAGAAGACTATAGATAGAGATTTCCTTCTTCTCGCTTAAATCTCTCTCCTATCTCTCTCTCTCCTCTCTCCTCTCTCATAATCTCTCTCCTCTCTCTCTCTCTCTCTCTCTCTCTCTCTCGCTCTCTCTCTCTCTCTCTCTCTCTCTCTCTCTCTCTCTCTCTCTCTCTCGTCTCTCTCTCTCTCTCTCTCTCTCTCTCTCTCTCTCTCTCTCCCTCTCTCTCTCGCTCTCTCTCCTCTCTCTGCTCTCTCTCTCTCCTCTACACTCTCCGTAGGGGAAGGGATCAGAACCCACGACACAGCTTCCCAACAATAAAGAAAACACATCAGAGCCTAAATCGAAGGAGAGCAGCACGATGTGCATAGGTGGGGGGTGCACATTGAGTAGCAGGGAGGGGTTTTAAGCTACATGGAGACATAAACCTGAATCCATGGCTCGTTGCAGTAAAAATGCTTCGCCGCTTTTCCACGACGCTCGTAGGGATTGAATTCTCGCCATCCGGATTCTCCGTTTCATGCAGCTCGTGCTCAGAGTCCAAGGCATGACCCTTTCCGCTAACACAGCGTTTCAAGCTCTTATTCTGGTAAAGTACGATTCTCCTCTCTGTCAGCGCGCTCTTACCTATCTTGGCTCCTTTCTTGAGCAAGGCGACCACCACCGATGTGTTTCTGCAGCCCACCGCCCTGTCCAGCGGACGCATGCCGCTGTAGTCGACGTGTTCTATCATGGCCCCGTGGTCGACCAAGAACTGGACCTGGAGGACAAAAGAAACAAAGAGAGGGTGGAAAAACTTTGAGATTGGCTTTCCAAAATAAACTTTTCCCTGTTCAGACTACAAATATCTGCTCAGAATCAAGATAAAATCCGTTTGTTTCTCAAATCCAAGAGAAAAAATATGTCTCCGACTTCACTGAGAGTCTATTCTCGGCGTTTGTGCAGAGGAGGGTTTGAGTTTCCGCATCACGCTTGAGTATGTGGGCTGCTGGGTGATGACTGATACTTCCAAAACGGAAGAACAACATCCGTCTGAACAGAGAAGGCCGAACATCCAGAGTGACGCAAAAGCCAGAGGATCACCGCCGAGGCAGATTTGATTTATTCTACTTACCACCTCCGAGTCGCCGTAGAAGGCGGCGAGGTCGAGGGGCGTGCGTCCGTTCTTGTCAGCGTGGTCGGTGGCGGCTCCGCTCTCCACCAGGCAGCGGACGACCGGTAAATGTCCCTTCAGACAGGCCCAGCTGAGAGCCGTCAGGCCCTCCTTATCCATCAGAGACAGAGAGGCTCCTGGGAAAAGACGTTTTGAGACAAAAAACCTTTAGAACATATATATATAGTAAACATATATATATATGTAAAATACCACTTCATACGCTCCATCTCTGGTGGCTTGGTCCGTCATTTTCGGCTTTCATTTAATGTATTTAGTTTTTTTTTTTCAGTCTGTGGCTGATTTAATTTGCTTTCATTACTGCAAAACACTATGAAAATAGGGATTATGCAAATTTTTTTTTTTTATTAGTGCAGCGGCTGTGTGTGTTTTTATATTTTTGAATGGCTGGGAGGGGGAGAAATAATAAAAAAGAATGTAGCCTGGAATAATTGTGCTTTTATATTTTAAGTATTTATCATTCAGCATCTACCAGGCGTCACAGGGGGGTTGGGAGAAGGTCAACTTTATTTAACTCTATTGTACGTGAGGTCTGACTGGGTTTATATCCACCTCAAGAAGAGAAAGAGCCACAGGAATCGCTGTCAAAAACGCGGAGAAGCGGAAAATTGATTGGATATGTTTAATAGAGCAATTCAACAGGACGTCCACCCATTTTGGTCGATGTAATCGAGCTTCTTCCATCACCTCCAAGCCCTGAACCAAAGGTCAAGTTACTTATTTCCATTTTGATGAAAGTTTAATGAACATAATTTGAGATATTTTGTAAATGCAAAGGTTCAATTTGAGATTTTGTTTTGGTAAATCCACAAAAATGTAAGCAAACCTGAAATCTATTCTAAACCCTAAATGTGTTTTTGTCTTTTTTACCTTGAGCCAGTAGAAACTCAACAGTCCCGAGGTGTCCCTCTGACGCGGCCATCATTAGAGGCGTCCGACCCTGTTTGTCAGCCAGGTTGACGTCCGCGCCATGACTGAGGAGGAGATCCACGATCTAAATAAAAACCCCCCCAAAAAAAGCGTTGGTGTCAGGAAGTCGATGTCTTATTCACTTTCTTTGCCGGATGACAAAAAGATCAATGATCATCCGAAGGGAAGTAAAACAAAAATGACTGCTTTTTAGAGGACTATCATGTCAAGGCAGCTAAATGAATGGATCTCAGTGGGCTGAAAGCGAAGCCGACTCGTTCAGCTGACCTGCCAGTGTCCCTGTCGGACGGCGCTGAACAGCGGCACGATGCCCCTCCTGTTGGGCTGGGCCACGGCGGCGCCCTGCTCCAGCAGCAGACGACACACCTCCAGCTTCCCTCGACCAGACGCCGCCGTCAGAGCTGGAAGCACAATCGATGAACCGTGAATGAGGAGGGTGTATGTGAACAGAAATCAGTGGTCAAGCTGCTGCACGTCTTCATATCAGTAGATGTAGAGCATTAGAAGAGGAAAGACGTACCAAAAAGCAAAAAGTGTTGTTGTTTTTATGACCACTAGGGGCAGATGGAGCCAAGTTACTCAAAAAAGAAGATGTCACCCTCTACAAATTCTATTTTTTTCACTCCATTTACCCATGAAGCACTTCAACTGCAGTATGTATCTGAAGGTGTGTCTGTGTCCACCTGGTGGATGCTGAATTATCAATATTTCAATCACCACTACTTCTTGGCTCCATTTACTGGTCTTTATCAAACTCCTGAGGGAAACATCCGACTTTATAGCTGCTAAATGTTTTACTACGCTCAGCATCTAAATCACATCTGTCAAACTCAAGGCTCCATAGGGACAAATGTGGCCCGCCAAATCATTTTATGTGGCCCGCGAGAGCATAAAAGGTCAGTGTCTAAGAATAAATAGGGGAAAAAAAAGCGTGCTTTGACCAAAACTACATTTCCCACAATGCAGTAATAAAGCCCATTTAAACTTTGACCAAAAATGTTTTGAAGTTAATGTTAAAGTTAATGTCCTAACTTGTGTTTCATGATATTTTTCTCTATTCTCTTGGATAGTTTGATCCTTGATTTCTATCTGTAAAGCGCTTTGAAATGTCTTCAGATGTGATTAAGCGCTATATAAATAAAAGTTGATTGATTGATTGATTGATTGATTGATTGACTGATTGATTGATTGATGGAGTTCTGTGGGTTTAATAACCTGACAAATTAAAAGGATTTATGTTATAACAGAGAAAAAAACATTTTCTGTGCAACTGGAATTTTTGTGACTTGAATAAGTAATAAATTCAGAGTTATTTGACATTAGTTACATTTATGTTACATTACACTGAGTTACATTTAGTTACATTCATAAATTATTTCTGGCCCTTTGAGGACAGCCGTCATGCTGTTGTGGCCCTCAGTAAAAATGAGTTTGAGTTTCACTTTCTTTGCCAGATGACAAAAAGATGAATGATCATCCGATCTAGGTGCTAACTGTGCTCATGTGGCTAACGCCCAGTGGTGATCCAGTGGATGAGTGAATGATCACGACACCGTCTCTGAACAAACATCTCTGTTGCTGCGAGTTCTTAACACGGTGGGAGCGACACATCCAATGACTCATCTGCATGGAGTAATACCATTAGATTCACGAGCCTAGCTTTAGCGTCAACCTATTTATTCTTTGCTCAAAGAACAATTTGATCTTCACGGTTCACAAAAGCCGAACTTAAAGCACCGATTCTGTACAAACAATCCCCTCTGGCTGTTGTAAATAATTTTCAGTTGACCTATCCAGTAACGCCGTGATTACAAATCATCCTCCGGAAACCTCATTCTTATAAATAATAAAACCTCGGCTGAGTGAGTTCAAGTCCTCCCCCCCCTCCCCGATTCATCTTTTCCAACCGTAGCTCAGGGAACAAGGCGAGCAATGAGGTTTAATAGCTTCAGGTTGCAAAGATACATTACATTTTTCAACAACCTGCCACTGGGGATCAAAATATTCATTCCGAAGCATCCCCCCCCCCCCACTCTCTGCTGGGTGAGCCCAGCCCCATCTGTGCTCCGACGACACTACTGCACTGCCGTCAGCATCTGACGCAGCAGCTGAAGCGTCTCTCGTGTCCGCACTGCAGCGCTCCGCCTCGCCCGGAGTCGCGTATCTAAAGAACGAGCGACTTCGCTTCGGCACGTCTGCGGGGGTTTTACAACATCCGCCCGTCGGGCGTCGATAAAGAATGTAGGGTTTTACGGGTGTAACGTCCGGATCAAGCCACCTGTTTCTCCCCACAGCGTGTCAAAGTTATTGATCTGAGCACGCTCCACCTCCTCTTCGTCTTTCTCCGGCAGGTCCAGCAGGTAGGAGGCGATCTGATGTGGGGGAGAAAAAAAAAAAATTATGTTAGATAAATAAAAAATAAAAAATAAGGAAACCTAATCACATCTGAAATTTGCTTTGGCTTTTGCAACTTGTAGCAACAACCTGGAACTCAACCAATCAGGATAAATCTTTAAAATCCAGTGAGGCTGTTTTAAAGCCTAAGAAGGATTTACCACAGGACCTCCTTTAATTTAAGCATTTAACATTCAGACAGCCTAATCTGGGATGAGGAATTGATTACGCCACACACTGGGGGGGTGGGGGGGGGGGCTGATCATCAACCTCACCCCTCCACCACCACCACCGTACCTCTGTGTATCCCATGCTAGCAGCAGCGATGAGGGCCTGCTGCACCGCTTGGCTCTTGGTGAAGCCCCCCTGCTGCTGGCTCTGGGGCGACTGCTGCCCCGCCCCCCAGTCGCACTGGATGAGGAACTTCACCACCTCCATGTGGCCCCTGAGGGCCGCGTGAACCAGGGCGCACTGGCTGTTCTTATCCAGGTGGTCCACCTGTTTGAACGGGACGCGGTTTCAATCGGGGATAACGTTCCACACCTCCCTCTCCCCTCTCTCCCCCACCCTTGTTGTTCCCTTCACACACCTTCGCTCTCTTGCGACACAGTGCCGTCACGATGGCCATGTGTCCCCCAGCGGCGGCGTAGCCCAGTGGCGTGAGGCCGCTCTCGGACGGAGCGTCGACGGTGGCGCCGAATTCCAGCAGCAGAGCCACCATGTCCATGTAGCCCAGGTGGGAGTGGACGCACAACACGGGGGCGTTGTTCAGCACTTCGGTACGGTAGTTCACATTGGCTCCGCCCATCATTAGGAGACGGCTCACCTGCACACACACACACACACACACACACACACACGAATAAAAAATGAAAGTTAGCAAAGAATAGCTTCAAATACAGAAAAAACAAGACGAATAGCTCCATAAAATAAATTAAACCAAGAACATGTTGAAATATTCTTTAAATGAGAGGCCCCCCCCCCCCCACGCTGAGCCTGTACCTTGATGTTGGGGGTGTAGAGGTTCCGCAGTGAAGAAAGTGCAGCTGAAAGGCCCTCTGTGCAGTAGGAAACCCACAGGCCTTGCAAGATAGATGAGGAAACCCCAACTTTTTTGCTGAGACCCTTGAAAAGATACAAAACGTAAATATTCATTACTTTGGAGCCGGGCCACGGTTGTGTTTCTGTGTGTGTGTGTGTGTGTGTGTGGACACAGATGATGGGATACCTTGAAGATATGTGCTTTGAGAATGTGATGGCCCAACTCGATGGTCTGCTGTCTGTTCAGTTTGTTCTCCTGCCGGGAGAACCAGAAGGCCAGCAGCGTGTGGCCGCTCCTGCAGGGAGGAGGCGGACCCATTACATCATCACACGACTCATCGCAGGTGAGAAATCATTTCAGGTAAACATGTGGTACACATGAGATTCCTTTTTTTGTGCTTTTTTTTTTTTTTTTATAATTAGAAGATCCGATGAGAGTCTCACCTCGGATCGCAGAGGAACTTGGTTTTCTCTCCTTCCTCTCTCCAAATCAGCCACTCCCTGAACGAGGGATGAACAAACATCCTGGTACCGTCCCTCCGCTTCACCAGGAAGACAGACAGGTTGTCGACTCGTTGCTGGAAATCCTCCCAATCCAGCGTGCCCTGCAGCCAGTCGCGAAACCGGGAATGAATTATTTGATTAGCGATGAACCGACGCCGGCGAGATCTATTGGCGTGGAACGATCTCGCTGCTTTAGAAGGAATAAATGAAACCAAATCAGAAAAGAAAAAAACAACTTTGTTTTATCTTGAGACAGAGTTGAAATACGGATGAAATATAACACATTTATATTTGTTCTTTTCATTTCAATTAGAACCTTCCAACCAAAAAAAAGACCCAAAAAAGATTAAATGAGGAAAAAAAAAAAAAAAAAAAAAAAATGCTAATTAGTCTCATCAGAACAGCGTGGGTGTGGTTTCATCTGATTTGAATAACAGCGACACAATGTTGAGAAAACTAATATAAGATTATCATCGGATTAATGCAGATTGGATAAAGAGTTAAGACTTCACAGATTAGAATAATCTCACACTTAATCCAGTACAAGGGGGGAGGGGGGGGGGTGCTTCCAGATATTTAAAGGTATTTTTCGGATCACTACCTGCAGCGATCCGGCGTTGATGGCTTGATAAATCTGCTCGTCCGTCAGCGGATGGAGGGACGCCACGGCCACGTTGAGCAGGGGGAGCGCCCGCTCGAACGACGACTGAGTCGGGAAGCGCATGTTGCACTGCAGCAAGTACACCTCCGCCAGGTTGACCGGCACCACCTGGGGAGGGAAAATGGGGGCAGAGAAAAAAGAGAACGGGAGTCATCATGCCGATTTCCTCCGGATGAGCTCTACAGGATATAAATACTGCATGGTGTTTGTTCGCCGCGCCTTCGAAGTCGCTCCACGTGGTCTTCCTCAGAGAATAGGGCGTGAATTTATAAGTTGTCATTTTTTTTATGGAGTCTGGAAGCACTTTGGAATACATGAAATTAAATGAAGCTGGGGGTGTGAGATAAAATATTTCATTATGAAATGCACACTGAAACCGTTCGGCTGCATTATGCATCAAAAAAAGGGTGTCGGACTCTGACTGTTATGAAGGAGATTTTATGGAAGTGCATTTACATAAAGCACATCGGAGTCAGATGGATAAAAACGCCTCTCGTGTGTTGATTTTGTAAAATTATGAACGCCATAGTTTAGATTTTGCATTTTAAAAAGTCTGGCCCCTGCCTGAAGCAAAATCAAGATAACTAAGACGGGGAGTTAGACCGAGTTAGCACCGTTTAATAGTCGATATACCTTCAACATCACCTTTCAGATTTTCAGGTACAGATTTCAGTGAAATATGATTTTCTGATGTTAATTTCTAGAACTTTTTAATATAAAAAGTGTTACCCACAAACGTACCTTATAACTGGAGCTTTTGAGGACAAGGTAACCCTTCTCGATGAGGTCAAAGGTGAGCTTGAGGTACAGGTAGGAGCCCTGGCTCAGGGCCTTCAGGTGGGTGCTGAGTTTTCCGAACGTGGTGTTGTCCATCTTGCCGTTGAGCGAGATGTTGTTCTGGATCTCCGGGCTGCTGTGGATGCGGTGCAGGATGTAGCCCTGCAGGTCCTGGTCGATGGCGTCGTTCTCCTCCAGGCCGTCCAGAGAGATGCGGTGAAACGGCAGCGCGCTCGTGATCTCCTGTGGGGGTGGTGTGGGGTGGGAGTCACAGTCAGGATCTCATGTTCAGTTTGGTGCAGTAAACATGTACTCATGGATAGAGGATAGCGCGACATGTTCTACCTGTAATGTGGTTCTGACCGTCACCACCAGCTTCAGCCAATGAGGGAACTTGCTGATGGTTTTGGTGAGGAAGGACACGATGGTGTCTCCGTAGTCCGGCTTGTGGAACTCGGCTTCGTTCAGCCCATCGATGAGGACGATGAGGTCCTCCTCAGAGTTGATCTTTCTCTCTGAGGAGAAATTTGGTTGTCAGAGATGGAAGGTTACCAGAACAAAAAGCTTCTTTTAGTTGTTGTTTCCAGACATTTAAACCACATGTCTTCCATTAAAGCTTGGAAATGAAAAGCGAGATCAAATTAATTTAGTCAGACTCCCATCTTTTCCTTGACAAATTCATTAAAGGTCTCATCAAGTCAAAGAGTAAATTAGATACTGTAGGTCTGAAGGGGTATTAACAGTAAATTGCCAAAAAAGCACCGCATTTGACTGATGCAAAAAAAACCTCGAAATTATTCAAATTCCACTTTATTCTCAAGAATGTGAAGCTATTCAGACCATGAGGCAAATAAATCAAGGATATTCAAGCTGAACAAGATGCACTGAAGGTCTGAAGAGCCTTTAAATCATTTAAAGTAATAGATTCATTTTATTAGACTTTATTTGGAATAAATTTGACAACTGAAGTGATTATTTCTTCATATAAAAGACACATCCAATCATTCCAGAAACAACAGTTTAAAATCTACGTGTTGTCACCTTTGTAAAGTGCATCCAGGGGCTCTAGGACGCCCCTCCTGAAAGAGGCCAGCGGGTCCTGGACGCAGGAGCGCAGACTCAGGATGCTCTGGAGGTGCGGCTCCCTCAGCAGCTGCTCCCTGTAGGCAACGAGGTGTGGCGAGCGGCACAGCAGAGCCGCCACGTTGTGCACAAACTCCGGCACCAGGCAAGTGTAGGCGTTGTCTGCCTGGCAGTAGTGGTACGCCACCACCTGGGGGCGACAGAGGGTGGTGACGAGAGGGCAAACGGGTCAGTCGGCCTCGAAATCCCCATCCTTCACCAACTCTTTGCTTTTGCAAAACTGATTGACGATCAGAATCAGGCAGCACGAATGACGAACTATTAGAAATAAGAGTTTTTTTCAGGGCTTCTGTAAGAGCGAAAGTCCGTTTTTCCCAGCGTCTAACCCCGGCTACAACTCATTTGGGATCGAGTCGACTTGATGGTTGATGATTGCAGCATAATGAAACACAATACTTCTTGTTTCGCTATATGGTTTCATCTATTAATAATTCATTGCTTCCGGCTGCCAGGAAAAAGAGAGACTTAGCTCACCGACGCTCACGTGTTCCACGAAGGACCCAAGAGTCAAAATGGTTTTTTTTTTTTGGCATTTTGAATAAATGACTAAAAAATTTTTTTTTTTCGGAACAAAAATTCCAGCGACACATTTGACGACAGGTGAATTTTAAATTTTTTTTAATTTTTTTTTATTCAACAAAACAAGAGCAGCAGCTGTGACCTCCAGTTCTCGGGGACCGGAGGATCACAGGTAATTTTCAGAGGCGATGGCAGCGACCGCAGCGCAGCAAAGGAGGAGAAAAGAGAAAAAAAAAGATTTATCAAAATGAAATGCAAATTTTTTGTCACAAAGGAATAAAGGGCTTAAAAAAAAAAAAAAAGGGAGAGAGCTCAATTATTAATGCGCAGAGTTAACAAGATCTAATAGCTTGGCTTGGAAATGGCATTCTGCAGGTATAAATATTTCATAAGGCTCCCTGGCAAAGTTGTTTTTTCTTTTTTAAACACATCTGCATAATGCATCAGGCTGGGACCGGGCATGCAGATGGCTAAGCTGCAGGGGGAGAAGGACCTACAGACAGGAAGGAGAGCAGGAGGGTGGAGGGGGGGGGGATCATCATACAAGGTTTACATCACAGGCAACTTGAAACAAATTTTTTAAAAGATGTCATTGAAGAGAAAAAGAGCTGCATAAAAGTTTAAGGTAAATGGAAAACACCGGCTCTCCTCCCCTTAATTTTTTTTTTTTTTTTTTTTTTGAAGTTATGAAGTCGACCGCCTCAGGAGAAAAAACCCTCGTGTGAGTCCACGATAAAAAGCTCAAAACCCACGTCGCTCCTCTCAGACGCGGCGCCGCCCCCCCCCCCCACCCCCCGGCTTGAATTGTAGGGGCATTTTTCAAAAAAGCGAATTGTCAGCTATCCTACCGCCAACGTCGGCACTAATTGGAAAAATGAAGTCATAAAAAGGAGCCTTTTAAAATTAATCTCACTGTTTTTTGTTTTTTTGTTTTCAATTACATTCGGACTGCTGAGAAATTCACGCTGAACCGCAAAAAATGTGGGGTGACGGCGTCGGGAAAATAACCTGATAAAGCGTGAAGCGAATGCGATGCCATACCTGAGACGCCAGCCTCCTCATGGCTTCCTCCTGACGTCGCCTCATCTCAGGGGTCCCGGGACAGCTGCTTCCTCCCAGGGTGCCGTGAGTGGGCTGGGGCTGGGTGAGCGGGAGCCCGTCTCCATCTGGACACAGAAAGATGCACACGGATGGATGCGATCGCCGCTTTCCAGAGCTGAGACTATCCAAAAGAAGCGGCTGCCTACGTTTGGGCGAGGCCTGGGGGCTGTCGGAGGCGATCTGCCTCATGCGCGTGCCGTGACAGCTGAGCGCCACCAGTCGAGAGATGATGGCGGTCTTGCCGAAGCCGATGTTTCCTACCACCGCCACGCCGCGGTTGCTGCTGGCGTTGGGGCTGTTGAGGTAAGCATCGATCTCCTGGAAGAGCCACTCGCGACCCGTGAAGACGGAGTCCATGGTGATGCTGGGAACCTCGAAAAGCAGAGGCTTGAGGGCGATGTCTTGAGGCCGGTAAGGCGCAAAACGCACTGGAGGGAGGGGAGATGGAGAAATTAGGGAGTGAGTTCACAGTTGTACGTCACATTTATTCACACATAACCTACATAATTTATAGACAACAAAAAAACTTAATTTTTTGTCTCTTTAAAAGTCAATATTCATGTTCTCTGATAAAAACAAATGGATATTTAGCCGATTCCTGTAACAGACAGCATTTCTTTCACATTTATCTCCAGATGTGAGTGTATTTATGAAGTCATCGATGAAAAGAGACGATAACTTGAAGGAAACGCACACAGATGGCTTTAAAGGAATCCAGTTTTTGCTGGAGAATTAATCGCCCAAACTGAACCCTGAAATCCTCTGAAGACAAATTATCACAGAGGGACTCGGCAGGTTAGATTCGAGCAGGTTCAGAAATTAAATTCAGATATAATCTCATGGTAAATTGAGGTTTTTTGATGCTAAAAAGAAGGAAATATAGCCAGAGAGTTGAAGGAGACACTGCTACTGTTAAATTTACTCACTAGGGGGAGTGATAAAGCTCTCCAGTGGTTGGGCATCTTTTCAGCACAACATATGGACCGTTAAAAAGGAAGCAGCGAAAAAGGGATGCGGTACGAACTTCTGAAGCTGTGCGATAAATTCAGCGTTAAATTCACTCGTCTGTTCCCAGGTAACGTCTCCTTTTAAAGTCGATTCCATCGCTGAGAATGAAAAAGATGCTCTTCCTCTATCTGGTTTTCATCTCTTTAAGTGTAACATCAGCTGTCTGGTGATTACACCTGGTTTAGAACGTGAGCGGTAAGGTGAATAATCCAACACGCTTGCGATTTGACTTGTAAAGCAAACAGGGCGCAAAAGCATACGGCGCTACGCGACAAATGAATATTAAAAGGAACTTACGTGACTGGGATTGCCAGGCATGGGCGTTATTAGCAGAAGCTGTGAGACGAGCGGCGAGCAAAAAAAGACAAAAGAGAGGAAGAACGAGAGTGAAAGCAGACAGACAGAGACAGGAGAAAGGCAGTGAGGGCAGGAGTGAAAACTGGCAGCAGTTTGTCAGATCACAAGGCAAGGCTCAATAAAAAAAATAAAAAAATAAAAAAATAGAAGAAGAGAGGACAGGAAGAAGCAGCTACAGCATCAGCACTGCTGTTATGTCGGTAATGTAGAGAACCTCCGGATAAGAGGTCGATTAGTGGTCGAAAATCTCTGAGGAGGGAGGATGAGGAAGGTTTTGTAGGTTTGGCAGAACCTGAATTCACATTCTGACCACAGGGGTGAGAAACAGGGAAGACCAGGATGTAAGGAAATTAGATTTTTTTAAAAATAAAATAAAATAAATAAATAAAATTAAAAAATTTGAAAAAAAAAAAAAATAGAAAAAAAGAAATTAAATTAAAAAAATTAAAAAATTTCTAAAAGTTGAGGAACATTTCTGCAATACCTGCATCATCAATTTTAGCTGATATGTCTATGCAGGAGAATCGTGTGACAGGTGGACCAACAATGTGCTAAAAAAAAAAAAAAAAAGATGTGCACAAAAACAAAAAATACCCCAAAATGCAAAAAGTTCCGTTTCATTAAAACAAGTTCCGAGCAGCTCCTCCAAGTTGAAGTCGAATCTCAATTTTGTTTTGGTTCTTTTTTTTGGGCATCTTAACATTTAGACAGGAAGTGGAGGAGTGAGGATGAGGAGGGTGGGGGGAGGACTGTGCCGTCTGCAGATGATTGGTTTAAATAAAAATCACTGAATGCAAGTTCTCAATCCAATCCTCAAATTATCAAACTCGGAACGAGACGAGCTTGGAGAAGAAAAAAAAAAAAAGTCAGATCGGTCTTTTTGGTTCTGTTTACCCAGTCGATCAGATTCTTCTAGAACGCAGTGAGTCAGCGCCAGTCAGGTGACAGACTGGGTTCATCTCCCACTCTACGGCTTATAAGCAATAAGCAGACAACTTGTGAGTCGGAGCTGTAAGGGATCCGTATCGTGCATTACGCCGGGCGGATAAGACACGGAGAGAAAGCCAGGAGAATTTTTTTTAGTGCATCTGCAAAAAAAATAATCTGTACCGTTTGCAGGTACGGCGCTGCAAAATACATCAGGAGGGCGGGGAAGGGAGCGTTTGCATTAGAGCTGGATCTCCTGTAAATGACTCCAGTGCGCCGATTAAGAGCACCGCTACACAACATAATGAGCTGATATTGCTCTTAATGTATTCTTTTTCCCACACACAACTCCAAAGTGCTGCTCCAAGCAGGACCCTTTTTTTTTTTTTTCATTCCCCAGGAATGCTAATTACAATCGCGGAGCGAAAAGAAAATACGATGATCTTGCCAAAATTCGTCTCCCAATTATGCAATCGGTTTAAAAAAAAAAAAAAGTACAAACAGATAAACCTGAAAGTGTATTTTTTATTTTTTATTTTTTCGTTGAGTTCTGGACCAGCAGCGGTTTGGAGAGAATAAAAAAAATGTATTCATCTATATTTCCTCTCGGATTATTTTACATTTTTTTACAACTTATTTCTGTCCACATAAAAGAGGAGTGTGAAGCCTCAAATATTGACGATGCAGAAATGCGAATTCGCTAAATCACAGATCAATGATTCCAATGAATAACGCAAAACACACACACACATAACCAAACACACACATACAGAAAGAGAAAGAGAGACAACAAGGGGCAAAGTGACTTTTCTATTCTGCCCATAATTCACCAACTGATGTAATATCACTCCAGGTGGGCGTCACGCTGTTCCTGATGCAACACCGGTGATGGGAAAAGTAAAAAAAAACTACAAACTTCTTCTGTTTATGACACCAGAAGTCACTGATGTAAGAGGAGAAACACCCACAGCTACTCTGCTTTAAGTGACACTAATCCTGAATGCCAAACCTAGGCCGTAAAGCTCCTTCTGTCCTGGTGGAATTACTAAACACACCCTTTTGCACCATTGGGGCGCCATCCTCCAAATGGCAGAAACGATTAGGACTGGGTTGTACGTACATCGCCGCTCCGCTGCGTTCGGGCATTTCCAGGAAGAAGAAACGCGGCGACCGTGTTGTGAAGAGCGGCCGAGGGAGTTGTTTTCTAGGATGCTGAGAGCAAATCTGCGTGAAGGATGGATGGATGGATAGCGTTTGCTCATAATCCTGCCTATAACACTCCCCCTCAGGCGATGTCGAGCAAGGTATCACTCCACCTCCCTCCTCCTCCTCCTCCTCCTCCTCCTCCTCCTCCTCCTCCTCCTCCTCCGCCGCCGCCGCCAACCCACCGCGGCCAGACGGAGCGAGAGTCTCAGACATTTTAATTATTCACCAGGTGAGGATGACTCACGGAGGCTGAGCAGCGATGGAAAGGAGAAAGAAGAAGAAGAAGAGGAGGAGGAGGAGGGAGAAGATGAGAGCTAGAGGAAGGGGGAACAGGGGACAGGAAGTGCAGGAGGATAAGAGGGCGGGGCTGACCCGGATCAACCCCGCCCCTCCTGTGGGAGGAGTCTTGGGACTGAGGCGGCGGCAGGTTATCTCAGGACAGGTGGCGAACTTTCAATTTCTTCTTCATTTCATCTTCTGGAATTTGCTCAGCGAGTTCAGAATCGACAAAACAAACCCCAGATCGACAGGTTTATCGATTTATTGATATGGTCATGAACTGATTTCACGTCTTACAGGAGGAAAAACAACGTTTATGAGGTCCTGACGCACAGCCACGACACGAACGCCAGCAGATAAATTGTAAATAGATCATTTACGCTCGTCTTTTCCCTGTCGCTTTGCTGCAAACACGTTCCTGCCTTGTCATCAAAATCTACACTGTTGTCTAAATCGCTTGGCTTGGGACAGCGAATGGGGGCTTTGTCTGCAGTCTGTGCTTGCTGTAAATAAATGTTTACTGTAAACACAACTGCGATTAGAAAACCCCGTAAACCAGCCGCTTCCTTCCGTGGATGTTCGTCGATGCTGCCGTTGTTCTTTTTGAAAACAAATCCCACGAATAGAGCAAAATATGCTCGACTGTCTGCAGTAAGTTGATTTTTTTTATACAAAAGCTCATTAAATTCCTCATAAACATCACTAAACACTATATATTTGAGGACTATTTTCA
Source organism: Antennarius maculatus (assembly GCA_013358685.1). Classification (NCBI taxonomy): domain Eukaryota; kingdom Metazoa; phylum Chordata; class Actinopteri; order Lophiiformes; family Antennariidae; genus Antennarius; species Antennarius maculatus. The sequence continues at coordinate 13,953,562 of CM023626.1, read as the reverse complement.
GCCGTGGTTGAATACACTAAGCAGACGGTGCCGGACTGAGTGAAAATAAAGTGACACCAGTGAACTCCTGCTTCTAAACTAACAGATTAAACTCGTTGATGTGATCCAGGAAAGCAAACAGATCCTTCTGCTCCTGGAAGAACTCACTCGGTGAGTTTGCGTTGAGGAAAGTGGGTGGCGAATCTCAGCGCTGGGGGAGGCAGGAGCACGAGAACGTTTGCCTGTCTGACTCATCCTCCTCGAAACGGCAGCGCCGCTCGGGCTCCGACGGAGACGGGCCTCGAACAAAACCCGAACCGAGAGACGCCCGCATCAGCTGGTGACCGCCTGAACGACACGCAACCATCTTCTTCTTCTTAGGTCAACTGCATTCAACAGCCGTTGAGTCTCAATCAATCAATCTATCAATGTATCAAGCGAGCGACTAATCCTGTATTCAGGTTAATAGTATTTTCTGCGCTATAAGTCGCACTTAAAAGCCTTTCATTTCCTCCAAAATACATTTTTCCCATTACAAGTAATGTAGATGATCTTAATCCGTTTCATGACGCTAGATAATATGTTATTTCATGATGTCATTTATATATCAAATTGTATAATAATGAAACATATCGAAAAAATGTAAAAGACGCAAACACGAGAAAGAAAGAAAGAAAATAAAAATATAACATAATCAGGTTAGCCTAAGGTACGAGTTACCGTCGTCTTTTGGACAGAAGTTTACGGTACCGTATGTCGCACCATAGGCAATGGAACGCAAATTGAGTGAAAAGCACATTACCGTCACGTTTTCTCTCGACTTTTCTCGCCTTTTTCTCGCCGCCAAGCGTTCGACTTCCAAATTTTGTTCGACTTCTAAGACAAAAAAAAAAATCCGAATATTTTGGTCGAAATTCCGATTTGTTCGATGTCTAAAGCGTTCGAAAACCAAGGTTTGCTTGCCTATGAAAAGGGTTTCAAAATAGGTCATTCGTTGAAGGTGCGCCTTATAGTGCAGAAAATACTGTACTTCTGCTTTTCAGGAATAAAACCGCGCCACACTTGCCCTCTGCAGGGAAAAACCCTGCTGTGCAAGTCGCTTGCCTCGGCATCCTGTCTCTCCCCGTCTCCTCCTCTGTCTCTACCGGTGAAACGGCAGGAGGAATGCACTCAAGGAGGCTCTGACACTGATCCGAGGAGACAGAACGCCTGCTAAGGACGCGGTCGGTTGGCGTGTAAACACACTTGGCTCGCCCCTTAGAGGAGGAAGGTTGAACAAGTGGCTCTGGCATTCGCAGCGACGCTCGCAGAGGAACTAGCTCTTTTTCTTTTCCCCGCATCCGTCTTTATCTCCAACCTCTGCCTCGCTCAAACGTTTTCTAACACTCTCTCTCGCCTCCCGCATCTGTCGCCGGGAAGCTGCCCTCGGGGTGGTGGAGGAAGGGGGGAGAACCGCATGCTGGCTCAGCCGAGCGCGCCCTGAGCTAAGTGGGGGATTTAACAGGTGTTTAAAACACACAGGAGCTCAACATTTGCGTTCGCTTGGATGGAGGAGAGACGCCGTTATGGTGCTCATTACCGCCGGTAAGTGGTAAAGGAGGAAGGGCGGAGGAGAGGGGGGACACGAAATGTTGTGACACGAGGCCGTTTGTGGAGTCGGATGAGGGGAGTCGCTCAATCGTGAAGGCGTTCGCGTCAGCACAGACCTGAGCAACGCGCGAAAATTTGGGCATAGAGGTTACAAACTTGACAGAAAACTGTTTTTGTCTCTCTCTCTTCTCTGTTTCACACACATCGACACACACACACACACACACACACACACACACACACTCGTATCTGAAAAGCATCTGCATACTGTGATTCAATCACTTTTTAAAAAAATAACTCGGCTTTTTTTTTTTTTTTGGAGTTGTGTTGTTATGTGGGTGAAAAAAAAAACCAGAACAGCGTCCCCCTTCGTGGGTAATAATAATAATTCTAAACAGGAAGGAGCTGTAATTTTAGCCCGATTTACAAAAAAACAAAAAACAAAACAAAACACGCCTCAAGATTTCATGAGCGACTCTTGACATTTCGTCTGCGCCATCGTCATTATTGACAATAAAAGATGAGCCAGACAGGAAACGGGGGGGGGGGGGTTGGAAAGGCTAACGACCAACAGCTAAAGTTCCCTCCAGAACCAAACGGAGACTCTTGATATTTTCCACTTTTAACCAGATTTGTGTCGTGCATGCGTGTGTGTGTGTGTGTGTGTGTTCTCTTAAGCTCCACCTTGCCGCTCACCTCTCAGGTCCTGCCCAGAGCGACCCGGCCCGCAGGTGGTGCTCTGTCTGGGCATACGCAGCGAGGTGCGTAGCGGGGCGTGTCTCTGCTCGTCCAGGTAGGCCAGGTCTTCCAGGTGGGCCGAACTTGTGGCTGAGAGAGAGAGAGAGACGAAGATCAGGATGAAGATCGTAATCAGATGCTTAACAGGTGGAGTCGGGCTACAGGAAGGAGCAAGCCAGCCCCGCACGTTTCTGTCCTTAAATTCCCTTCTCAGCAGACAAATGTGTTATTCATGACGGGAGCGCCGTCTGACGCTAGCTGACGTCTGTTCACGCCACCGCCCGCCGCATGCAGCTGATTCCACTAGAACAGCTTGAACACCACCTGTACGGGGAAAGGATTCCACTCCACGTCACAGTCGGAACCTTCCTCGGTTTTGTTAGAGGTCAGGGAAGCTCCAAAAGAACTACAAAATCAAAGAAAGGTCGAAATGTCACCGGAGTCAATTGTTTTGTCCCTTTTGAAACAGGACAGACTCGCCGATGGCCCGGCTCATGATTTTAAGTGGCCAGCGAGAGCATTAAAGGTCAGATTGTCTAAACATAAATACGTCATAAAAAGTGTGCTTTGACCAAAAACTACATTTCCCACAATGCAGTAATTGCAGTAAGCTAATTTTAACTTTGACAAAAACTTGCGTTTGATGTTATTTTTCTTTATTCTATCGGATAGTTTCATCCTTGATTGACGGAGTTCTGTTGGTTTCATAAACCTGACAAATTAAAAGGATTTATATTAGAACAGAGGAACAAGCAAACATAGTTTTTCTGTGTAACTGTAATGTTTGTCACTTGAATAAGTAATAAATTCAGAGTTATTTAACATTAAAGAGTAGTTACATTACATTGGGTTACATCTGGCCCTTTGAGGACAGCCATTATGCTGATGTGGTCCTCGGTGAAAATGAGTTTTGACACTCCTGATCTACATTTAATTAGCAGGTAAAAACTGAATGCTGCTGCTGATCCCTCGTAAGAGAAGAAACACACACCTGTGATAGGTGGGGTTTTTTTTGGGTTTTTTTTTTACAACAATACCTTTTAATGAGGCGGATTTATCCTTTCAGAGATGAAAACCCTTTTTTTTATTCAAACTTGGTACCTGAAACACTCCCGACGTCTTGAGCTCCCCTGGTTATTTTGAAGGAATTTGCGAAAGAATGTGACTGTCGGTGCAAGTTTCCCCTCAATGATATCCCTCTCTCTCTCTCCAGTCACTCCAAAAAGTCAGTCAGATTAATCCTTCCAAGTGGCTGTACACCACATCCCCTGAGTTAAGCTCAAGTAAGTATTTAACGTGTGTGTGTGTGTGTGTGTGTGTTCGATGTTGCCTGCCTGAGTCACACGGGATGTAAACCCAAAAAGCGAGCCACATGGGTTTCCCAAAATGGAGGGAAAATGGCAGCTGAGAATTCCGACCGCCCCGGCCCTGATGGGAATAGGGGTTGCCGTGCCGGTCGTCCAACTGGGCTAAAAACAGACAGCGGGAGCATTAATCTGAAGCTTAAACCCAGGAAGAATGACTCAGGCCTACGGGGCTGCTGAAAAGACTTTTTTTATTCGCTCTCTCTCTGTTTGAACGTGTGGACTCATATCTGTGCTCTCATCATCTCTATCTGCATTGCAGCAGGCTGCCGGGGATCACGTTCACAGCTCCTCAGCCAGGCTGGTATCGCTGTAGAGGAAGAGACGCGGCGGACGGAACGACATCATCACTTCCTGTTTTAAAGGCTTGAGTGATAATAAAAATGCTCTGAAACGAGCAGCCGGGCTTCCAGACACAGAACCGAGGTCGGACGAGTCGGACGCCTCGACATTTCCCTCTCATCCCCCCCCCCAGAGATGACTGGAGAGATAAATGATTGAGGTCCTGGTATTTAAACAATAATTTCTCCGGGTATTACACTGAGTATTTTGGCAGAGGTGGGATCAGGGACAAAGGAGAAATCAGCATAAAATTGAAATCGATGGCACTTGTCCGCCCTCAAATTGACAAATGTTACCTCGGGTGAGCTGTTATCTTTATTTAATGAATTTAGAGATTATGGAGAGGTTGTTTTTTTACGTCTTAGAGCGGCTCCGGTCTCCATAAGGTTAGACAATCTATTCCTCGTACGTCTCCTGAAGGGTCGGTTCATTCCGGCGAAAGTAAAACTCATTCCTCTGTTGGGAAAGGCTTTCGTCGGAGTTCAGCGGCGGTGAACGAAAACTTCTCTCCTCAAAGGATCGATCATCCGGTGGAACTTTTCTCCACCTGTGAGTATGTTCCAAAATCTCAGATAACGCTTCAAAACCGATGTTTCCATTTTTATTCAGGCTTATCCACACTTTACAAGCTCCTAAATCTGGGTTTATTTTCATTTCTCTCCCTGTTACTTCCTGATTATGTCTTTTAAACCAACATCCAGCAGCAGATCAATACTAGTTCACCACTCGTGAGCAGCCAGCCAATAAACAGCAGTTTATACCATGAATATAATAATAACAGTTATATAACTTGTGTAACGCGGCTCCCGAGGAGCTTTGCTACGTCTGCCAGAATCAGGCCGGAAAACTGCACTTTCTAAAAACACAAATTGGAGACTTGTAAGAAGAGCTTCCTTTATAATTATGGCTTTTCCTCAAATACGATTCGCTGCTGAAGAAACGTCTGAAAGCAACACGAAAAAAAGACGCCTGTAGATTTAAGGTCAGTCCACCAAAGTAATATTTAATCTATAAAAAACATTATCAGATGGCCAACTTTAACCATATACATCCTCCTTGAGTTACCCCTGATGCAACCTGTTGTAATTCAAAGTTTTCAACATTGAACAAGATAAGAATCTTTTTTTTTTTTTTTTGGTGATTATATTTAAATTATTTGAAAGGATAACCATGAAATTGCACCGTACCAAAGAAGGAACCTCGAGAAACCCCCTGGGGGTTACAAGGAGGGTTACGGAAGGATCCGATTTCTAGGAGGGACTGCTTGACATTTGTGGAGGTTTGCAGTCGAGGCACTCTTCGTTCTTTTTTCTATTAGTGTTTTGTAGGTTATTATTGTAGGTTTGACTTAAGTCCTCCTTAAAATGTGTTTCTCTGACTCGTTTTTAAATTCCGCGCCTGACAGTCCGGCGGTTTTAGCACCATGACGGAGAAAAGAGAATGTCCTCTCCTGGTCACCACGTCCTCCATATTTCCCCTCAGCTCTACTGACGCTCTGCCTTCATTAGGTAATAAAGCAGCCTGCCTCCACCCCTCATTGCTTCCTCCCCGGTCTCCCCCCTTGTGAGTCTCTCTCTCCCTCTTTTTCCTCTCATCAAAGCGCGTCTCCATCCCTCTGGGGGGATAGAAACGGTTAATGCCTAGGGCTTTGATGTTCCACTGCTGTGTGAGCTCAGCCAATCCTCATCCTGCGCTCGCCTCCCATCCCTCCATCATCTAATAATTCTTTGCGGAGGAGAGAGAGTGAGAGACAGGAAGAGAGATTATGAAACTCTCACTTCTCTTCCACACGTCTCCATCTCCTTCTCCTCCGTAGAGAATTCCTGTTCTCGACAAATACCTTCAGAAACACGTTTCTCCCGCCGCCTCCCTCCATCGTGAATTCTTTACTTTTATTTGTTGCATCATCTGCGGCTCGTGGCGCGTCTTTAAAGCCATCTCCGGCTTCGCTCGGCCTCATTTGAAGGGTTTTTTTTTGGGGGGGGGGGGGGGGGGGGATTGAGAGGCAAAACTCTAAAGGCGGTGGAATCGCTGGGCCGCCAGACAGCGGGTGTCAAGCCGTGGAACACGAGCAGCATAAGGAGAGGGTCGTAGCTGCAGCGACACGCCTTGTCATGCACATTAGAGTGTTCAGACACATACGTGTCTGTGTGTGTGTGTGTGTGTGTGACTACCGTTCAGGCACACACTCTTTTTCCAGTGGGAGTGAAAGAAGTGGGTAATAGAGCTCATCGTCTGCAGCGACCTCTCTGAATGTGACAACAACAATGTGGTCGGGCCCATTAGGATCGGCTCGGTGTTAGGTAACGTCTTGTTGCTGTGGACCACACACACATCTATGAAACGCAACAATTCCAAGTTTTCCCGTGTGATGCTCTTCCTCATCTTTATTCCACCCCCGAGGTTTCAATCCAGAACAGAAATCCGGGACAGATTTGCAGCTATCTGAAATTTCAGCGTCACCCAATGAAATCTGAAAGAACGACTCGTTTTCCTCTGTCAATAATACACACACACACACACAAGCACACACACACACAAATTCAGAATCAGTTTCTCACACAATCCGGCTCAGATCTTAAGACGTTTATGCTGATTTATCCCAGATCTTAAGGAGATAAAGCGGTTTTGCAATTTGGGGTCCAGACTCATTTGAACTCATTGGATATCTGGTGCTAAGCAGATGAGCCCTTTATAAATCTCTCTGCTAACCGACATTCAAATAAGTTCACACAATTCAATATCTGATATTTACAGGCACCATCTGAAAGAGTATTTTAATAGTTGGTAAATAATTTTAAAGTAAATGAGGCTGCTCCTCCAAATAATTAGAAATAAATAATAGTTATATTATTATACTGCAAACTTTTATCGTAACAGCCGTGCCACAAAGTCCGGGAAAGATCACGGTTCAATTTGGAAGGGAAAGGAAGATAAGCTTTAAAGGAGCAAAGAAGGAGCACAAGAGGAGTCAGAAATATTTGATTTTTTTTTTTTTTAGAAAAATTAGCAATAAGCAAATAAATAAAAAGCTCATATTTCCGTCTCCTCGGGTAAACCGTTGCCTTCTTTTCTCCTTCCGGAGGAGAGGATGGGACTCACCAGCCACAGAGTTGGGGCGGGGCATGAGGTACAGAGGGATGGAGTGGGCGGAATGGGAGGACATGCTCTCCAGGTTGCGCTCAGGGATTTTGTTGAGGCTGTAGGTGGAGGCCGTCATGTTTTCATCCACCCTGTACAGGAACGAGTCCATGCCTGATTTGTGGGACTGCCACAGCTTCAGGTTTCCCCGGGAACCCTCGCCGTATTTTCCTCCTCGCTCCATATTCTCAGAATAGCTGGTCAACGTCGCTGCAAAGAGAACCAAACAACATAAAGGGAGCTGAGATTAAAAAAAAAAAAAAAAAAAACAGGTGCGATGCTTTCCTCATCCCGCTGCAGGTGTTTACCAGTAAAAAAAAAAAAAAGCTCCTGGCAACAGCTCGGATGCAAAAATTCTTCACACCTATGAGCAATTTTACCAAATCTTGTTTTTCATGCAAGAACACAGAACAGAACACAGAAGATGCCAAAACGGCATTCTCACGGCAGAATCGACTCCCCAGCCGAAGAGCTGACCGGTTTCGGACGGCGTGACAACGCGGTAGAGGCGGGCGGGCGGGGTTTAGCGGAAGCGTTGCTGCATTCAAGGTGACAACTTTTTTTTTTTTGGTTTTTTTTTTAAGATACAGTGGAGATCTAGGAGAGCTGCTGTCAGTTACAGGAACAAAGCTGCAACCTGAGGCACGTTCCTCCCAACCGTCAGATTGTCTGTCGTGTCCTGGAGACGCCTGTCAGAACACGCAAGGCTGGAAAATAACACGTTACTGTTACTTTATTTTATTGATTTGCCTGGTAAACTCCGAATCTGCTTCCATCTATATCTATCTAATGATAAGGTTGAAATTCTTAATGGAAGACGAATCGAGTTCTGGTCTTCTTGCTGTGGAAATACTGTCCCTGAAATCACACAGATGCATTATCGGTTACAGGAAGGGATGTTTTTTGCCAGCAGGAAAAAATCGTAGCACTTCAAAAATGTACATATAAGCACGTCTGCATTGTTTCAGGGGAATTTGTGCTCTTGTGCGAAACAGTTCGGCGATGATCTATATTTTTAAATGTTGCAAAAAAAAAAAAAAACCCTTAAAAAAGCATAAAAACAAATATGAATTCATCCTGTGAAAAATGAACCTTAAACCTCCAATCTGAATCCCTGTTCTACTTCCGACCCGTGGGATTGTGCTTTATGTAAATATTAAAAATGGTGTCGTGTCTTACCGATGATCCCGCTGTCCCTGCTCTCCAGGGTCGAGGTGGGACTGGTGACGGAACCGTAGGCGCAGTCCTTGTTTCCGGCCTGCCCGGGCATGGAAGGGGGGAGGGTGGAGCAGGGACTGCCTGCAGGGGGTGAGGCAGTGCTGCTGGTCAGGGTGGAGCACGGGCTTATCCTCTGGTTCTGAACACACACACACACACACACACACACACACACACACACACACACACACACACACACACACACACACACACATACACTTGTAAACATAACACATCGACTTTTTAGATGGAAGAAAGTTGAAAAGCTCAAAAGCATTTGCAGCATTTTCAGATTAAATGCTATCATTTTGAAGCAGCCTCACAAATGAGATGACATAAAACAGAAATGTCAAACCACAACCACCTGGATTCTTTCTGGTAAGGTTGATAAAATCTAAAATAGCCTCTATGACACCTGTCATCGATTTGTAAATACACCTTACAGCAAGAACTACTGCAAACAAGGAGCTCAGTTAGCTCAGGCGCAGAGCTGGAATATCTAGTTGTGAGAAAGCGTTTCCCTTTTTAGAAAACAAAAGGGAGTGGCTTCTCCAAAACCAGATTCTGTGCAGTAATGGGACACACGAGTGTCTGCATGATGTCATTCTTCAAAACATGCAGGTCATAACAGGTTTAAGAAAAATCGGATCTCGCGATGTAATCGGAGCTCGAGAAAATATGAGATTTCATCGAAAATTCGAAAAAGACAGCATCTTGCCATCTCCGGAGAAGGAGAGATTTTATTTTTGAGCATATCTGCTCTGTTGCCACATGCGTGCATTCTGAATCCACAACGTTTTCAGCCTCTGCCTTGTTGCGACACCCTGCAGTGACACTTCTCTTTATCAGCTCGGGTCAGGAGATAAGGGACCGCAGGAGATAAACCAAAAACACTCGGCTGCCCACAGATGTAAACTCACAGCAGATGTACTTAAAGGACACGCCGCATTCTATAACACACACACACACACACACACACACACACACACACACACACACACACACACACACACACACACACACACACACACACACACACACACACACACACACACAGTATGTATAACAAGAGGAAAAACATGGATGCAAAACTGATTATATGAGATGAACACAAAGAGGGTGGGAGGGGTGAAGTGGCACTCCAGGTTACTTCTAGTCTAATCTGCTGCAAGTAGAGGGAGGGAAGACACTAAGCCAACACACACACACCTACACACACACACACACACACACACACACATACATACGGGTAAACAGACTAATCAGTAATCTAGAAAACAGTAAAACTCCCTGAAAAATGCTTTTAAAAAATTATCAGAGGACAAGATGATATCATAACTCTTTAATCTTGATTGATCAAATGTGAAAGCTTCAATGCTAATATTGATGATGTTCATTTTAATATGTTCAGCAGCTCACCTTACAATGCTACACGTTTGGTTGTTTTGCGGGTATTTGGTGATAAACTGTTGGAAATACGTAAATTTTGTTCTACTGAACAAGATGAGACGTAATCCAGACTCGTACAACTCAACCTGAGGGGTATGTGGACATCTTGTACCTCTTATTCTTGACAATCCAACCACTGGTTGCTGAGATATTTTATTCAAAATAAACAGTTGAGGAGATGCCATTGTCATAAACCTGGGGGTGAGTTGGTTTAATCATAGTCCAGCAAATGTTAGCCCAAACGGCTAAAACATTTGTGGTTAACAGATTGCCTTAAATGATGCGTGCACCTTTAACTCACGCGTCTCAAACGCAACTGGAAACAGTCAGCCTGTGGTGTAGAGGCGACCAATCAGATTTAAAGTTGGAGCAGAAACTTTATGAGGTACACCTTTACCACCTAATGCAATCTAATCCAATATAAATTCGACTTCCACAGCTTTATTACTGAGGTTGGCGTTTGCAGCGTTATTGACCCGCAGTGCATTATACTGGAGATTTACAAACACAACAGGGAAAGAATATTAGAAAGTCGTCTCAAATGCGACGCACCTCCGACCCAACGCTCTGAAAACAACACAATCCAATCACACACACCGGTCTTTATGTGCGTCGTAAAGGTAGAACGGAGAGAGCCGATGTATTGGATCGCATAGGGTTGTATAGGCGCACATAATAAGTCCGCTGCAGTAGGTGAGTTTTGCTTCTGTTAGGAGTGTGTTTGTCTGTGTGTGACCGACCTCTGGTCCACACCGTGGATAGGTTCACCATCATGTTTACAGAAGCCTGACCCCCAACACCAAGAAACACACAATAAGAGCTACCAGCAAATAACCCTCACCCATCGAAGGTCAGAGTCAGACGCGCGTCAAAGGATCGAACTGGTGGCGTTGTCTACTCAGGAAAACGACGACAGGAGGGGATGGAAGGCAATTAACCGCCCCGAGTTAAGGTCACCTTGTTCAGAGACACCAGCAAACGGAAGGATTTATCCACGTGAAAGGGAAAGATGGCGCCCGATGTGAACCCTCATCCTAACGCTCCGTGACGTAGATATGATGGGAAACATTAAAACATCCAGATATTATACCGTATCACTACATTCTGGGCTTCTCCATCCCAATGCAATAAAAGCCAAGTAAAAATGTAATAAAATCCAACAGTAGCCAACTCTAATGAGATAATAGATGGTGTCTTGAGGCAATTATTGTCATATTTGGTGGGTAATGAATTAAACAAAGTGCAATTCAGAGAACACTCTTTTGGAGCAGATATCTAAAATAATAAGTTTGTAGTGTTTGTACGATGCAGCGGGGTGCTAATATGAGTCATACCTCTACAAAGCCGCTTGAATAAACCTCTCTCAATTTGCACACCCCCACTGCTAGAGCGGCGCTCACATCAAGCACAGGCAATCTATCAGTCTAATCGCTTATCCACACCGCTTCCAGTCCATACACCTGGACCTGCATTGAGCGCAACAGATTCGACACCCAACCCCCATCCCATCCCTTCCCGTCCCGTACCGTCCCACCCCCCGCTTGGAGAATTCATACATGTCAAACCAGGTTTAGGAACAGAGGAGGACATCTGCAGCCGAGCTTTAAAGCAATCCTGTTGCGCTACAACGGAAAAGCCGAACCCGTTTTCAATAAGCCGATTTTCAAGTGTGCTGGGAAATAAATGTAGATATTTGATGCTTGATGCAGAGGCACCGATAGAATCTGGATCCAGTTGTCCTGAGGGGTAAGTTACACACTTCTGATCCGGGAAACCGAGTGTCAGCTAGAAATATATGAAGATCAAGAAAGACTTTGGCCAAAAAAATCTCTATCCTTTCAGTTCCAGACATTTCTTCCCCATTTTAAGCATCTGGTGACATCATCAACATGAACTCCAAGCGCTCGTGAATTCATTCCGCCAAAAATGAGCTTCCCGGTTATAATATCCTTTCAGTCGATTCGGCGGAGCGTCGGCTTCATTAGCGACACCATTTACCTGTCTTGCCTCGGGTTCCTCCATGCTGTACTGCGTGCCGGCTGGCCCCTCGCTCACTTTGTCTCCCAGAAGGAAACCCAGGCGCGTCATCAATGTATTGGCTGCCTCATCCACCGACGGAGGGGGGCCCAGCTCCTGGCTCGACTCCCCTGCAGAGGCGATAGAGACGGAGGGGGTAGGAGGAGGAATGACATCACGGAAGAAGGAGAGAGAGAAGAAGAAGAAGAAGAAGAAGCGAGAAAAAGGAAAAATATATTTCATTGGTGGGTAGGAGCAAAAAATAAACATCCTTTTAAAAGCTTCTAATCCGCCCCCACATTACCTGGAAATACTAAACACACAAGAGATGTGCTGCGTTTGCTTTGCAGCGACCGCAGCGGCCGTGGATACAGGATACAGCGCACCTGTGCTCGGGGGCAACCGTAAGAAACGATCTTACCTGAGTTTGCCCCCACCCCCCAGTAGCGTTAAAAAAAGACACATTCCAGCGGAGTCGGACATCTCAGTTCTGGTTTCTCCTCACATAAACCCAAGAATCCCTTCAGTCATTGCGCTACACTAACTACTGACAACAGCTCCTTCCGCACCTCTCATCACCAACCAACGCAGCTCATGTGATGTAATGAGATCCGCCCTTCACCTGTCGGTGTGTCAGAGAGAGAGAGAGAGGGGGGGGGGTGTATCCACCTTTCTATTCTGCTCACGTCTGAGCTCGATGGTGAGAAAAGAAAACAACCAGCATGATAATCAGATGATCAGAAAACACACGCTGGAAGACCTTGGGGGGAGGATTTCACTCTAGCAATAGGTCCCAAAAAAAAAAAAAAATCCTTTACAATGACCTCATCTATTTACCCCGGTTGCCTGGTTACGGTTCATCCACAAACAACACATCACGTATCACGTTTTTTTTTTTTTTGTTTGTTTTTTTTTCCCAGCAAACACATCACGGAGGAGGCGTTAACTTTGTCGCTCGCACTTTTATTTTTCCCCTGGTGCATCACTGTCAAGAAGCTGAAGCTTTAATCGGAAGCGTGAGCCTTTTTTGAATCGGTTTGGACATTAATGACATTGAAAGCACCGGCACGAAATGGCCGGTGGTAAAATAAACAGTTTGCGAGGCAGAGCCAGTTCTTTCTTTCTCTCTCTCTGTCTCCTCTGCTTTCCTTTTTTTTTTTTTTTTTGTCCTTGCGAGGCAGGTTGGACCAGACTGGCAGGTAGCTTTGCTGAGACCTGACTGACGACCATTAAGACGGTTTCAGCCGCCGCAGCAGAAGATAGACAGCTTGTCTTGAAGCCTGTGGCCTCTCACTCGTCCGTTCAAACACTTCACAGACCGACAGGCAATCTAAAAAAAGGCCCGGGCTTCCCCGTCCGACCGGCGGGGCGCTTGTCAGGATCCTCGTTAAATTGACTCCCAAGTTTCTCTGAGCGACAAAGGAAGACGGACACACACTTGGAGGAAAAGGGAGAAACAATGTGGAAGCAAATGGGAATGATAAAAAAAAAAAAAAAAAAAAAAAGAAAAAGACACACATCAGCAGCTAATAATGAGCTGATCACAGCAGACATTAGGTGGAAAGCAGCTAACAGATGAGAGAGAGAGCGATACTGCAGCGATGGAGAAGATGAAGGTCGTCTTCTTTCCTGCTGACATCACCAGGTACACCTGGATGAATATTTCAGGGAAACTTCACCAAAAACATCTGAAACTTCTACCCAGCACATTAAACAGTATATTCTGTGTGTGGCAGCAGCTTCTGTACACCTGCCTGTCTGGACATGAACCTTTCCCAGCCGACAGACTGGCAGTAGTGAGCAGTGAATACATTATCGCTGATTAGTCAGCCGCTCCACAGAGGTTTTGTGGCTGCGATCAAACCGAGGTTCTGGAATATATTATGTCCTGTGGTTCTGGCTCTTTCCAGCGGCGGCTGTGTCGCAGCCAGCTGTTGGACCAGGGGGGGGACAGGATTGTGTAGGTCACATGTGTCAAACTCAAGGCCCGGGGGCCAAATGTGGCCCGCCACATCATTTTTTATCATTTTATATTTCTCACAATTCAGTAATTAAGCCAATTTTTACTTTGACAAAATCAAAGTTAATGTTCTAACTTGCGTTTGATGTTATTTTTCTTTATTCTCTTGGATAGTTTGATCCTTGATTGATGAGAATTCTGTGGGTTTCATAACCTGACAAATGAAAAGGTTCTATGTTATAACAGAGAAACAAACGAACATATTTTTTTTGTGCAACTGTCATGTTTGTAACTTAATAATAAGTAATAAGAATAAGTAATAAATTCAGTTATTTAAATTTAAAGAATAGTTACATTTATATTACATTACATTGAGTTACATTTAGTTACATTTATAAGTTACATCTGGCCCTTTGAGGACAGACATAATGCTGATGTGGCCCTCAGTAAAAATAAGCTTGAGATCCCTGATCTAGATGTTTCTTTTGATGCTCAGGAAACATCTGTATTCTAGATACTGCTACCTCTCCTGAGCTCAGCATAGACAGTTCTTCTGTAGACACTAAAATCTAAAACCTGACATCGACATCACAGCGTCTGGACTCCACCTTTATCGTCCACATCTGTTTCGTGAAATAAAACCAATGCTAACAAGCTGCTAGGAGATACACGCATTACCGTAACGCACGGGGAGCGTGTATCGATTCCATTTATAACTCTGCTTCTTGTTCTTAAAATTACAGATTATGACAGTCACACACCTCTCACTCAAGCCACTGGAGACACACACCTACGTTCGCTTCAAAGCCGCATGACAGCACCAGAAAAACAACACTCGCCTAAAGAGGAACTTCAGACGCAGCGAGAGCCGTAATGATAAAATCTGAAAAAAAAACAAAAAACAATCAGGCATAAAACACGTCTCATTTTTTTTTTTTTTTTGGGGAACCAACGCCACAACACACACACACACACACACACACACACACACACACACACACAAACACGCATGCATACTCCTCTTCATTGGATTCCTGAGCTGCGAGGAGGCACAGATGGTTGCCATAGCAACTGAATTTGCACGCAGCTAGGAATGTGTTTCTGTGCGGGCGCATCTGTTTCTCCCTGGCCGTCCACAGATCTGCCCTCGCGCGCCGTAGAGGAGGCAGAGGGAAGCGTGTGTGTGTGTGTGTGTGTGCTTCAAGCAGGGGACGGGACGGGACAGGACGGGAGGTGCTATTAATAACCCCGCCTGCACCCCCCCCCCCGCAGGTGAGATAACAGAAACCATGCGGTGGCTCTTATTTCACCTGTACCCGTGCATGTCCACATAGAGCTAATACCTAACAGGAAACAATCACGGGGATCTAATGAGTAACCCACGCCTGTTCGAGAGAGACGAGTGGGAATAAAGCTGGGCTCACAGTGGAGAGCGCTTCAAAACAAGGCGACAAAAGTTGTGATTAAATGCTGGAAAAAATAACTTTCAGAACAGCTGCAGGAAATTAAAAGAAACTGGATTCAAAGTGTTTCAGATTTATGAGCGCACAAGCGCAGACAGGTACGCACATCATCAAGAAACCAAGCGCCGGACGGCTAATCAAGAGATAAGAAGAGCTAGCATTCCTCGTGTGCACAAGGGGGTCTTATCTGTGCAACATTTGGAGGTTTTTATTCACGAATGGCAAGCCAGGACTCGAACGGAACCCTGGAATCCGTCTCCCATTCTGACCCCCTGATCCACTTTCACGAGCAGCAGAACGCTGCGTCACCATTCGATTCATTACGATTCAGTACTCCTGCTGGTGGGCGGCGCGTCGTTGTAAACGCGGGGGTCACGGCAACGGATCTGTTCACGCCGACGTCTGACCAAGTGTGAACGGATCACGACTGAATCGTGTCACTTTCGAGGTGTGAACGTAACCGACGGATCGGGAGCGGAAGGCAGAAAAGATTTAGGCTGCAGAAGCAATCCGTCGCCCGTCAATGAGCAGAAATGCATCGTCTGCATATTGAATATTCATGCTTTTGTTTTTGCATGAATGCAATGAACTACATTAATATGGAGGGTAGCTCATTTTTCTTCGGATAACCAGAAACACACATCGACATCTTGATGATTCAACCTTAAAGTCTCTCAATCGATTTTGAATATTAATTTAGCATTTTAAATCTTATTTTCTTAACTGGTCTTAACTCCAGACAACAAACAATGCAAACAGTTAAATGAAGTCACACAAACGACCAAATGTTGAGGTCACAGCCCTGCCACAGGAAGCCCTGGTTAAGAACTAAGAAGTCCATCTGTCAACTTCAGACATGTGAGTCCTCACCCCAGAAAACTCCTCTCAGCCCTCCCCGCTTCACACCTCCGACTTGAGTCGACACGGGCGGAAAAATTCCCATTTGCAATCAACAGTTTTCCCGCACCAGCAATATTAGAGATTACCATTTCAACCCTGAAATGTCACATCTGCCGGAGCTCTTAGCGGCTCATCACGGCTGATGAGGCCATTCCACAGTCTGCTGCGCCAGATTCGTGTCAAAAAAATAAAATAAAATAAAATAAAAAAGCCAGGGCCGTTACCTCTTTGTATGCATGAGATACAGCAGGTCATGAAATAGAAAGAAAAGGTCTATCCTAACTTACTAAATACTATTCAGACTTTGACAGATACAAAAGATGCTATAAATAAATATTCTCCTGTGTTTCCACACAGATCACCTACTTATAACTCCCATTGAGCAGAGATTCAGCAGAAGAGGCTGACAGACGGACAAGGCTGGCAGCACTCTGTCGACCATTTTCCTCACGAGTTACAGCAATCAGGCCCTCAGACCCCCTATCGTCAGTTCTCTCATGTCTTTATCCCAAACCCGGAGTGGCGCCGCTTTGTCCTGCTCCGTTAAGGAGTCCACGCAACTCAGCCATCCAAAGTCAAGTCAGGAAATCACGGCGCTTCTCGGTGGCAACAGGAAGAGGCGCAGCGAGATGAGAGAGCAGATATAAAAGGAGAAAAAAAAAAATCCCTGGGCGAGAGGGTTAGGAGAGACATGGGGAGGGGGTGAGGGTGGAATCTGAACGGACCGCCGGATTAACCGACCCGTGAACGACCGTGATGGAAAAACTGAAAACACAAGCAGGACCCGCAAAAGATCTGCGTCCGAGCAGCGGAGTGAGAAATCAGTGAGAGCGGATTAGAGAGAGACAGAGGAAGAGGAGGAGGAGGAGGAGGCGATGAGGATGGACTCTGCAGGCATCAGCAAAGTCATTTCATTAATGACCTTAGCGATGTTCTGCCTTGGGAAAAGCAGCCGGAATAACCGGCAAGTGCAGAAATACTACCCCCCCCCCCCTTCCGTCCTTCTCAGAGTTCTTCTCCCGTGTTTTTAGATAAGCACCAACACACACACACACACACACAAAAAAAAAAAAAAGGGAACACAAGAAAATGAAAGATGAGCTGGCTTCAGACTTACCAGGGCAGTGTGTGTCCAGGTCTGGATTCTTGGCAGTGGTGGAGGTGTGTGTAGGGGAGCCAAGCTCTGATTGTGGAATGCGAGGGCTCTCCACAAACTTTGCTTTCCGCAGAGGGGCTGGGAGCAGAAAGCGCACACACACACGCACACACACACACATATAGAGGAGGAGACGCACACACATACACAAACACACACACAGACACACACACACACACACACACACACACACACACACACACACACACACACACACACACACACAGGTAAGGGGAGATGGAGAGAGGGAAGAAGGTGAGGAGTGACAGGGACAGGAAAGAAAGGGAGGAAGACAGAGAGCTCATAAACTTGATGCAGCTATTTCAAAGAAAACTTTTTAGGCGGATTTTGTGTTTGCTTTAAGTCACATGACGGTAAAACACGGCCAATCAGCCAATCAGAATCGAACCAGCCAACAGCAGGTGAGAACGTCCCCGTCGTTCTCTCTCTCTCTCTCTCTCTCTCTCTCTCTGGGGCCTTCGCTTCTCTCAGGAAGCAGCAGACGACACAGATTGTTCAACCGAACAAGATGGCGTGTCACAAAATACTCTTGTTGTGTCTACTTGTCCCTCGTTATATTCACGCCAACAAATGCAAATGAGGTCCATTTTTGGAATGTTCTCTCGCCTGACTCAAGCACAAAGTCTGAGACATCAAATGAATGGCTTCGACGAGAAACGATGACAGCGACCGGGGGTGACTCAGTCTTTTTTTAAAATTTTTTTAAAATTATTATTAAAGTTCCAGCAAAAAGGAACTGGAGCACGATCGCCGGGACTCGCTTCACGAGCTTGCAGATCGAGGCGGCGCCGTCGGGTCCACCGGAAACCAACACGCACACACACACACATACACACATACACGTGTCCACAGAAGGACACACCAAGGGAAGTCTGTAATATCACGCTCTGCAGCAACTGTAACAGCAACCCACAGTCAGACTGCCTCATAATATGATGAGAATTAATTCAAAATACGCCTGTTTGCATCAGATTTCCCTGAAACAAACGGTGACAAAAAAGACTCCACAGGCATCACACCCATTACACTCCACAGGCATGTGACCTCCACAGGCATTACACCCGGAATCCACATTTATTTTCAAGCGGAGAGTCGGATAACAACTAAATCACGAGCACGGATCATTTCTTTTTCCTATTTGTGGGGCGTAATTTCTTTTTAATTGACTCATTGAGTTAAAAAAAAGGGCACAACTTTGGACCGTTTCTATTGGATGAGCGCACACGTCCAAAGTTATCCAACAAAACGCCGGCGTTCCGAACCACAGAGAGGCGAGAAGAAAGTCACGACTGGCAGCTGTAGCCGCGACAATGACTGCAGAACAACGGGCTCTTTAACGCCTTTGTGTCGGGTTCATGTTACACATGATGCCGGGGTAGACTTTGTGGGTCTGTGCGTTACCGTGTGCACACAATGGGTGGAAAGGAGACATGTCCATCTGCCTATATACATTCTTTGTCTCAGTTCATGTGCAGACAGAAACAGATTGTGTTCATCTCCTACAAAATTGAGGCATTTCAGGACAACAGTCAGCCCTCGGGGGGGGCAGAAGGCGGCGCAAACATTATAAACTAACAAATAATAAGAGTTTAAATGTCAATCAGCCGTATCTGAATTAAAACAGATACACAAACTGTCCAAATATCATGACAAACTTTAAAGAAAACATCTCCGCTGAATGGAGTTTCAAAATAACGGTAGACTTTTTCAAGCTGTAAAGGAAGCGTGGAATCATTTTATTTGGACGAGATTAAGAGTTTGTACTTTGGCACAGCAGCGCTCTGAGCTAAGTGATCAAGTCAGAGTGTGACAACTGGCAATTTGATTTGATTTTTAAGAGGAATACAGTTGATCGTGCCGCCCACCTTAATCTAGACTGAAAGCTAATACGATGCGTAGCCTGATGGAAACGTCGTTACAGAATTTTGACAGGATGGAGGAGATTAGGATGGGGAATAATGGTTCAAAAAACTAGATTTTCGTGGCAAATTCAAGCAGCAGTCAGCAGATTTCCCTCAAAATTAATACATGTCTGCACAAACTCCATGTCAATCTGCGCAGAACAAAAAAGTGCAAACCGGCCAACCAATCGGACGACAGCACGCTCAGAGCGACGGCGTGGTTAAAAATAAGGTTGGTCAAACTTGTGATTTCGAACAGATATTGAACATGAACCAAAAAAATCCAACAACCGGCACCAAACTACAAAAAAAAAAAAAAAAATCCTTAAATATAATTCACAAATTTACAAGGATTACTAGATAAGAGCTGCTTGGTCTAAACTCTGTCACCGTTCACCTCCATCTGATAAGAGATTTCTCTGCTTACTAACAAACAAACAAACCGGCCAAACAACAACAAAATCTCCCTGGCAGAGACACGACAGCACGTGTGAAGTGGATTTGTTCACTTGCCATGCACGATGCTGTGCGGTAATGCTGCGTCGGTTTGGTCTGGAGAGGACTCCACTCATTAACCGGACCCAGGAGGAGAGCCAGCGCAGATGCCCGAGTGAGAAACTACAGCTGACAGCCAGCAGTAGGAAGGGAGGAGAGTAATCCAGGACCGGATCAAGGAAACTCCAACTGAACTACTGTTCTTTTTTTTTTTTTTTTCAAATAATGAGCTAAAATGGCGAGGAAGAAGGAGTTTTTGATTTTTTTTTCAAATGATACCATTAAAATATCACAAAAATTTGACCAAATATTTCGACTAGGTCACAAAAAAAAAACAAAACAAGCGGTTCCATAACGGATGAGCTGCATGAGTTAAATCTGTCATTCAAACCGCAGTCCTGCCACATGCATGATAATCTGCTCTTTTACCTGCAACGACAGGCTTGCAACAGCTTTGCATTGGCTTCTGGGGGGGAGGTTGACAGACTGAGCTGTCACATGACATGAGCATCCACCTCATGCACATCCACGATTTTTTTTACATTTCAAACCTTCCGCTGTCACTCCAAACTTCGCCTGATGAAAGGCAGACAATGATTAAGTGATTATTTCCCCTGGAATATGCTCCTGATTATCATGTCTTTTTTGTTTTTTTGCTCTCCCTGATCTCACCTCTAAGAAAGGGAAAAGCGAGGCTCTGCCTATTGGAGTAAATCCCCTCTACAGCGCCGGCTCCAGGAGACTAAATCCAAGGGACTTCTCTCCTGCAGTTCCGTTGTCGGTGCCAGGTTGGGGATGGGTGACAGTGTGATGGATGGCAGCAGGCAAATCCACTCCTCTAATGAGCTTATGAATAAATATATCTAGTCCGTGTGTGCAGACGCACGTGGCCGTGAAATAGATATCTGTTACACGCTCTGGATGCGAGGGTGTTAATATGAATATGCATGCAGCATGTATAGAAGTGTACATGTGAGATTAGAGTGAGGATGAAGGGGAGGGGAGGAGGAGGAGGAGGAGGAGGAGGAGGAGGAGGAGGATGCAGAGAGACGCGGCGAGTAAATAAGCGAAAGAGAACGGCGTGAAAATTTAAAAAGCCGATCTATTCCCAGGATGTTCGACACGTACGCATGCAGCCTTTGGTGGAGCACAAAAGAAAAAAAGGACGTCAGTCAATGCTGTGATTCAAATTTAACTACGCAGGGTGGCGGATTTACGCGGAACGTGACATAACCTGAGTCTCCGATGAAAACGTGGAAAGATCTGAGCGTGAGTCAAAAACTCAAAAACACACTCGACAGATTCTTTTTTTTTTTTTTTTTAAATACGGAGGAGAAAGAGAAGTGAGAGTGATTTCTACGGTGATGAAGTGCATCCTTTTGTGCACCTCCTCCTCCTCAGACACACACACACACACACACACGACCCCCCCAGGTATGCAGTCAGACAAAGACGCAGGCGCCGACACATTAACATGCACACACGTACGGGGAGAATAATGTGGGTGAGGACACGCGCTGCCCAGCTGTCTGCAACACGAGCAGAGCTTTTACAGACACCGAGCATGCGGCCCTGGTCACTATGGCAACAAGCAGAGAGCGCGGGGGGGGGGGGGGGGGGATGATGAGCCTCGTCCACCTTTTCTGAAGGTGGCGGTAACGCACGGAGGAAGATCTCGCCGGCGCCAACAGCTTTCCGACACGTTTGCTCACAGGTAATCAACCCGTGTGTTTGTATCAGCAGCTCTTCTTCTTCTTCTTCTCTGATCCTTTGTGCAGAAGGCTATCCTTGTCTGCCACACCTCAGAGAGAGAGATGAAGCGCTCTTTATGAAGTTTAATGCCAGTTACGACGACCACAAAGAGGTCTTAACATTCGCAGGAGCTCCGACATTTATTCTCCAGCAGGGCTGTGAATAAATCACATCCATCTTTTGCGACTCCTTTAAAAAACAGAACTCCACCAAGGTTACACTAGAGGTTATTAGTATTATGCGCCCAGTTGCGTTCGTGCATCTTTTTGACCAGGATTGTTGACTTGGCGCAAACAAAAACCATTGAGTCACAACCTGAAGATGGGAGACTACAAATAAAGTCTTTCAGCTCGGCTGCCTCGCCCTCTTTTATGTACTTGCGTGTGTCCCCGTGTCTTCCATTACAACCTTGGAAGGATTCATAGAGCGAGGTGAGGCACCAGCAGAATTTTAAGAGGGCAGAGGGAGGTGCTAATTCTTCTAGGGGACGCACATTAGCCGAGATCTCCGTTGCCCCCAAAAAAAGCCGTCAACGCAACGTTGGTCTGGATTAGCCAGAAAGCACACAGCTTTGACTCAGAACCAGGTTTTTAAATAAAGTTTATCCAAATAAATGCATCCCAAATTTGTCATGTTGCTTAATATTTATTAAATATCAAGTGACATTTGTCATGTGACTTGATATTTAATGGGAAAATTGCAGTTGAAAACATCTTGACAGGTGGGCGTGGCCCCACACAGGGGATTTAAGGTGGTTGCTAAGTTAAGACTGAAGTTGACCGGCTCATTTTTTTACAGTGTGCTGAGGATCCTGCATGAACAACAGTCCTCAAGTTTTCCTATAATGGTCTTTGTACCAGCATTTTATTGAAACTGGTAATAAGGGCTCTCTTTGGGAAAGTTGCCTCCAGCTTGACACCATCAATGGGGCGTTTCATAAAATTTTTGATATACTGGACTGTTTATTTGGTTGGAGCTCCAACATGTTTTATTTTTATTTTTTTGTTATCGTGCCATCTTGGTTCTAAATCGCTGCTTTGTACATCTTTGGTTTTATCCTTTCTGCAGGCTTTCTGGGCAGCTGTCTGGTCTGCTGAACAAAGCCTCCATTCCTGCAGGACTCTGCCCTCATGACTCAGCTTCAGACGCAGAGCCACTATTGTTAACGTTGACCCGTTCAGACACTGTTAACTTCCTTTTTCTCGTGCTTCCGCTCCTTCGATGGTGGTGGGGTGACACACGAGTTGCGATGGTGAACTTTTCGCATAACCTTTTCTCAGCAGGGCGCTCCCGAGGCCGACCACATCGTATCGCTTTACGGGAAGCAGGAGGAGCACGAATGCCAAAGACATCGCTTGATATGACGGTCAAATAATAGCTTGAGCTGCTTTTGACCTCTGTTCCAAAATGGAGTTCAGCCCCTCGTGGGGATTTATAACATCTCAGGGACACTCAGCTACCCCACCCTCATCACTGAGAAAGGATGAGACGCGGGGTTAGCTGATGCTGAAACTCCGAATAAATCAACGATGTGGACGTCTCTTATAATGACACGGATGATCTGCAGCTCAACATAAAATGGATAGCAAAAAACCCTCCACCCCCCCATCCCTAAATTATTTAATCTCTCACAAACACTGTAATCATTTGTCGTTCTAATGCGATTCCATAGTCATTGTTGACAAATGACTGCAGTCGAAAAAAGTCGGAGCAGCGATCCAACCAAACGCTTCACCCCGAAATGACTGAGCAAATAAGTTAACGGCCGACAGACAAGTGGAGAATGTTAACGCCGAGGCTGGTGTCACTGTGCAGTCGTCTGTAATGGTGTGGGTATGCATGGACACACACACACATACGCACAATAGCACACTTCTTTAGGGGTGTGTGTGCATATTGTACAGAAAAAAAATGTTTGCTCAGCTCTCCACCGTCAGCTTTCACAGAAAGCAGCGAGGTAGTATAAAGTAGCCCGATGCTGTTTTGTAAGCAAATCATTATCATCGCTATTAATAGAACACTGCAGGTTTTGCTTTTCCACGTATCACCCCACCCCCACCCCCACACCCGGCCCCCCCAGGAGGTACTGCTAAATATTGTGATAATAAAAAAGGGAATAACAACCGGCATAAAGGGGCAGTAAGACTCACTAGCTGTTCGTACATAGCATTCTTAAAGAGGTCATCTTTGGATTTATGAGCGAGAATTAAAATAACGTTAAGGAAAATGAAAAATGTTTCGCCACATCCAAAAAAAAAATGCAAATCTAGTGAAGACACTAAAGGGGCTGAACATTGGAAAGGGAGTTTTATTGTGTCAGGAAATGGGATGATAGTAAAGATGTTCATTGGTCTGTTAATCATTGATAAACTGCGCGGGTCAGAGGTCATTTAAACATTTACAAACATGTGGGGGGGGGGCTAGAACGGTTCCTTGAGGAACTCCATCGTCAATCGACTCTCTGAAACACTGTGCTAAAGATGGACACTTTTTTGTTAGCAGCTACAATGACTCATTTATTGTTCTCCTTTAAATTTCAATGCTATGGTTATCTCGGTAACCAGTCCAAAGACTAGAAACTTTCTGCTGTGATGGTTAAGAAAGATATTTTTAAGAGTTTACCTCAGGACAGGCAACTAGGGCCTGACAGTATCTGGGTTGCATGTCTTTAGCAGAGGGGATTATTTGAAAGCTTTGGCTGTTACCTGCTATAAACACAACCAGATGACTTTAAGTAGCTGGATCAGAGGAACATCACAAACACAAGAGGACAACCTCCTCTGGCTAAAGGCGGCACAAACCGTCTCTTCTCTTATTCTAACAAAGGACTGTCATTATAGGTCCCAGTGAGACGTTATGAAGTCAGCGATATTAGCTCCCTTGATTCCAACAAAGGTGCTGCTTGACTGTGACGGAAACCAACTTTCCTGGGTTCCTGGGTCACATGATTGAAAATAAGAACCCATGATGTCCTCCAAATAGTTTTTCAGGAACTTAAAATTAGATTCCTCTTGATGATAAACATAAAATGAAGGGTTTTAAAGGGCAGCAATGTCGTAAATTCTTGATTTAGCATGGATGTCATGCTTGGTGCAGACTGTGCTCACCCATCAATGGAGTTACTCAGCAGGCTGCCACCATAATAACAACAGGGGGGTAGGGGGGGGGGGCATACATCTCCATCAGTAAATTCAGATGATAATCCACTGCTAGAAATTAACATCACATAAATTTTGAGAGGTATTGACTCACAGGTAGGGGCAGGTTTCTAACACCGTGTAATTGATGCGGGGAGGATAGACTTTGGTCAATCGAGTCGTTCAACCTTCACAACACATCTAAGGGCTCAAAGGACATTCATCTGACACACGGCGCAAGCCACACAAGGGAGGAAAACTGAGCAATTACCTCAATCAATATCACTGAAGCCGCATCGTCGGCTTTACTGTGTCACTTTGTGACTGTGTCTCTGGGTATGGTCACATTGTTCAGATCGACTCTTAAAGAAACTTGAAGAAAACGCCAGACGCCAGGGTCAACAGCTAACTTGCCCTTTGACTCTTACATGGTCTAGAGCAGTGGTCCCAAAACTATGGCCCACGGGCCGGATGCGGCCCATCTCCATATTTGGCTCGGCCCCCTCAACAGTACCAGAAAAAATTGGTTCGAGTTGGCCGAGTTACAGAACTGTAACTGGACCCAACAGTCTCAATGACTTCTATGCCGCCTCCCAAATGACATAATAACCTGAAAGGGTTAATAATGTTTGGTTCTAGAAGACAATAAATATTTAGGCACCCCTGAGACAAACTGACCCCTGCCCCCCATCAGAGAAAGGAAAAGTTACGCGACCCTTACAGGAAAAAGTTTGGAGACCTCTGGTTTGGAGAGTGAAATGAAAGACACTGATGATGATGAGGATGATGATGATGATGATGATGATGATGATGATGCCATGTCTCCTGGTGGATGAAGAGCATGAGACCTCATTTACTCCAGTCCATCAGAATCAAGTGAACCCCAGGAGGGATGATACGCTCTTCCACGCTATTTAGCCAAACCCCCAAAAACCAAAGCACTCGGTGTTATTGACCGATACATCCAGAGTGACAGCTGACGTAGTGAAGCTCATCAAAACACTCTCCGGGTGGCGACGCTAAGTGGTGCGAAAACCGGCAGTGGGCGCCTCATCAAAACCCATTCACCTGAGACCAGCTATAGCAGCTGCTGATGAGGTACTTGTGCTTTTCTGGCAGACAGTGTTATTGAGACATTTTCTTCTGTTCACAGCTAGTTGCCCCCCACCCCACATCTACCCATACCCCCCCCTGGGATGAAGCAGGCAGCCTGCAGCACCGGAACTGGAAGGAGGAACTGCATCCCAACACATGACAGGGTGATTCTGGTACCCGGGCTTCTAGTAATAAATAACTAAATAAACAAACAAGTAGATAAATAAATAAGTAAATAAATAAATAAATAAATAAATATACAAAGTTGCCCTTTGACGCCGCCTGCAAGGGGAGGGAAAAACTATTCCCCCAGCAAACGTCAACCCGTTTACGCAGCCCTACGTTACATAGGATGCTACGCTCTGAAAAGGAGAAAGTGAGACACACAACAACAAGAACAAGCACCATTAGCCGCCCACAGCTCGTGCTTAGACGCACGCACGCACGCACACACACACACACGCACACACTTAAAGACAATTGAATGTTCACCCACGCTGACGCATGAAACGGAGCAGCTCGCCGGCGAAATAACACTTACATTATTTGCACTCAGGTTGATTCACAGGTCCTCGAGCCTACGTTGTCATTAGAAAGCAGCCCTTTGACAGACAAATGCATCATTTCATGGAGATAAATGACTTTCCTGCACTCCTCCCATTCACCCCCCCTCCCCCCCACACACACGCCTGTACAAACCAGTCACCCAAGTCCGACGGGCGACTCCAGCTGCGAGGAGAGGGGAGAGAGCGAGCGGACGGACGGACTCGGTTAGCGACGACCTCCGACCGGAGCGCCGCGAGGAAGGAAGGAGACACAAAATGTTTTGGGCACAGATGGAGGAATGAAACGAGCAAAAGGAGGGTGTGGCGAGGCTCACCATTCTCAAACCAGATCTCGCATTCCTGAAGGCTGGAGCATGGCACCAGTTCCCCTCCTTCTCCCTCCAGCGAAAAGAGCAGTCCTTCCTCCCTGAGTGATGACCAGTTCATCAAAAAAATAAGAAACAGACTAGAAACAGGAGACGGGGGAGGGAGGAGGAAAACACCTGCACGGGAGCAGGGGAAGGGGAGGCGCAGACCGACTGAAGCTCGCTCTCGTCGCAACCTTCTTGTTTTCTTGTCCGAGTGAAATCTCCACAGGTTTGAGCGCCGATGCTGCTCGCTCAGTTCAGTCGCAGTAAATGATACGGAGCCGGGCGGATGTGGCGATGACGGGAGGAGCGAGAGAGGTGGTGTGGGGGGAGGAGGAGGAGGAGGAGGAGGAAAGAGAGGGAGGCGAGAGGGAAGGGAGGAAGGAAGAACGCAGGAGTCACTGTGTCACCGGCGGACACAGGGGTGACATCTCCGCAACGACGGTAACGCCGAGGGCCGGCAGGTGACCGAAAGCATCACCGATGCGAAAGACGAAGAAAATAAAAGTCAGGGTGTTTTTGTTTTTTTTGTTTTGTTCCCCCCCCCCCTCCCCCCGGAAGCACGGATAGGTCGGATCTCCCCGTTCTCCTCCGTGACTGCATTAGCGCTTAGCGTGTGTTACGTATAAATGCGAGCGGCGCGCACACTCTCTCCACAGGAACAGGAGCTCAGGTCTCCAACAGATGAATGGTGCAGTGCTGCTGTTGTCATGGCAACCAGAGAGCAAAAAAAAAAAGGAGGGGGAGGAGAAGGGTGGGTACTGAGGGAGGAAAGAAAATGGCATTAAAAAAAAAAAGGAAGAAGCGAGGGAGGAAAGGAAGGGAGGTATTATTAAAGGGACACAGTTTCTCTTCCTGCTTGTGGACGGAGCTTTTTAAGGGGGACAACTGGTGGTGGTGGGGGGGGGGGAGGATCATTTGATTGGAACAAGAGTTTCAATAAAAGCTACTCCATTTTCCTCTTGGACTCCGCCACCCCTGCCTGTCCTTGTTTTACCCTTGACGGTCGACGCGTGCATCCGCTGACGTGTTCGACGGCTGTGTAGGGGTTCAAACCCGCCGGGATTAGAGTTTAATGTGGGCCGCCTTTATTTTAACTGCTTTTAATTTGACAGTCTACTTCAAGTCACACTTATTTCCCTCAGGGTGACGTCTCCAAACACCGTTTGCCGCATGTAACCAATAAGCCTTAAAGATGCGTCGCAGTTCTAGACCGGTCTTTGAAATCATAACAAGACTTGAGTTCCGTTTTCATTTCAGTAACATTTACCGATAAACATGTTGTGATCTGACAAAGAGTGACCTTGAAATAAATAATTTAATCGCTCAGATGCAGGTTTGGATCTGGATCCAGAACATAATCTGGACCCAAGGGTTTGCTTGAGATCAACCATATATAAATGGACTTTTAGTTTTAGATCATATTGTACTATTTAAAATATGATTATTAATAAGATGCTAAGTTGTTCCGTTCCATATTCATATATAATACTTAAATATTAATCAGTTTGTTCCTTTGAGGTTTCTCCTGGATCTCCATTCTAGAACTTCCTTGTCGTCGTATAAACTGAACCGAGACGCCGCTGCAATTACGGCAAAAAGCAAAAATAAAAAGAGTTGTGATCTTGAAATCTGCTCACCAAGAAGAGTTTAAGTTTCATCAACAGATCATTTAGAGGCTCTTGATATTGTCGTGCGTGGACGAGCGTCACAGTCGGATAATCAAAGAAGCGAAATTCCGAGGTAAACACTGTTTGTTATTGTTTGGATGTGAACGCTTTAAGGAAATAGGCTGATTCCGGTGGAGAGAATACCGATGGCACGCAGATATCCACATCTAGTTAAATATGTGGGTAAATCCTGCAACTGGTTAGCTTAGCACAAATGCCTCTTAAGTTGATGTTATATCTCATATATGTAATCCACACAAAGACTGAAGTTTAAAAGCCATAATTCAAACACTCAAGTCGGTTTATTAGCAGCTTCTGAGGATTTTGGTGGGATTACAAAGAGCCAGGCTAGACTAAGACATGACATGAACGTGTCCTCAACCTTCACAGGAAACAGTTTATAATCACCTGACATACCGCACACATGCAGGAGAGCAGCTGACGTCAGCACGAAATCAAGAAGTTGTTCAGGGTTGTAATATTTTGTTATTTATAGGAATATTCGTCTGATGACTAAAAATATGAAAGGAAATTTGCTAAACGGCGCTGACTCCTCTCGGGACATCACACTTCCATTTCTACATCTAACCTCTTCACTCTTTATTTTTAGTCCCTGTGACAACCGAGCTGAAAATGTCACATTTCCTTTTCGGTTTGGAAAAAAAACTGATTCAGAGGGTCGGCGCCAACTGGGGACGACGGAGGCAGGAAGTAATGGAAATAATCGAGCAGCAATTTTCTCAAGATACGAGGCTAGGTAAGGAGGCATGGCGATGGAGGCGTCCAGGGTGGACTGCATTTATTTGTTAAAGGCGTAGGTAGAGACCGGGAGGTTAGAGGTAAAGTTCAGATGACACACAAGCCTTTAAAAAGGAAAGAATTTGAGATGTGGTTTTACTTTAATCTCCTAGATGGCTTTTCAAAATAAAATCCCCCCATCATGATGATGCTAAAATCTTATTACAGTCTACTCTATCGGCGCAAGACGTCCTGAGAAGCATTCCTGCTATGTCCATTAAGATATCAAACAATGACATGAGTCCATGAACGCAGCATTCCTCACCAGTAACTCATTTAACTTCAACTGTTTTAATGCGGATCTTTTTAGACTACCCACACAATGACCCGCAAAACCTGACTGAGCACTTCTGCACAATGCGCCTTGCTAATCCTGAGAGTTTTTTAAAATCTCCATCATGCAGCTATCTTGCCGTACCGCCGCTAATTCACATGTTACTGTAAGCACCGGAGAGAGCATTGATTTTAAAGACGCTCATATTACTGCGATAATTGTGACGAGAGCGGGATTCAAAATTAGTTGGCGTAATTAAATCAGGGGTTATTCGCCGAGTTTAAGGCCGAATAATGCAATTTTCCACCTTGATGTGGCGATCCATGAGGAGGCAGAGGTTGTATTGATCGCTGCCGTTAATGAGGGGAAAGCAGCGTAATCTGGGGAGGGTTGTTGAAATAATTCACTTTACGTGTTTCAGAGCGGAGCGAAGCCGATCAATCAGACGCCGACACTTAAAGGTGAGGCGTCTGAAGAACAAATAAGCAACCTTATTTATTAAAGCAACAAAAATGCTGAGATAAACGGCGGACGATGCATCACTGCCGGATGCTTTTATTCTGAGTACTGGTATTGATCAAGGAAGTATCACCTGAGTATCTACTATATTAAGAACCTGCATTGTGACGGCGTTATGAGCTCATTTTCATAGTAAATAAGGAGTTGGATGATTCACATCCTACCTGCCTCACCTCCCTGAGCCCTTTGAGAGCACGAGGGGCCTCCTTCAGGGAGGGGGTTGATTCAGAATCTTAATGATTCTATAAAAAGGTCACCGCTTTGATACCGTTTCCATTCTATCACAGATTTGAGGTTGAGAACCTCGCCGACGCCACCGATCTGCCTTCCCAAAAAGCTAATCAGGGGCGGCGCAGGAGGTCGCGTTTTGGCGGAGGCCACCGATGGGGGGTGTCAAAGCGCTCCTCTTCCTTCCATTCCCTCTTCGCTCTTTCTCCCACCTCTGCTGTCAGCGGCGTGGAAGGGGGGGTTCCTCTCTGGCCTTTCTTGTGTACGCCAGCACACTCACCAGCGCGGCGCCGTCAAGCTGCGCAGGAAGTGATGCTGAGTGGAATTAATTATATGGTGAGAAAGCCAGGGCGGCTGTGAGAGCATAGTAGAGTCTGCTGCGCAGTGCCAGTAATGGGGAGTAAGGGGGGCTGGGGGGGGCAACACAACAGGTGATGCGCAAGAGACGTAAACCTGACCGGTTTAGCACAGCCAGGGGTTAAAACCACATCTCAAATTGTGCTTAAAGGAGACACCCCCCCTGATAGTCACCAGTATTCACCATCAAAATCACTTCACACACACCTACCTATAAATACACACATTCACATACGACACCTGACAGATCAGCTCAGTAGACGTCACGACTATCTGACATGAGATGAAATGAACCTTTTTCACTTAAAAACACACAAAGAGAATAAATCACTCTGTCTGAAAGAAGTCAGAACTGGTCAGTGAGAGGCTGGTGCACCCTAGTGGTGAATCCTGCACGCAGCCCTTCACACCCACTCTGCCCGCTGTGTGGGGGAGCAGCGAATGATATCGGGCGAGGCGGCAAAATCAATATTTGATTTTGCTATTTCAGATCCAGTAGAGCAGAAAGCCGACGATGTCCACGCCGTCCTGTGTACCAAACCACAACGTCACAAGGCTCATAATCCAGTTAATGGGGAGATAGGTCATTAACTGGGGGATTTGAGGTGGGGGGGGGGGGGTGGGATCTCCATTCTCTGAATGTCAGAGATGAGTGAGAAGGAAACAATTAGCGGCAGCAGATATAGAGCGATAAAAGGAGGGCGGCTTTCAGTCCATCAGTTGTTCTTCCGTCGATTAGTTTGGGCTTTGGCGATTACATGAATTGGAAAATTGTGGGACGGAGCGGGGCGCTGCCTTCTGTTTCCACTCCTAATTAGAGGGTAAGTAATACAGTAAGTAATGACCGAGATGCCACTCCACTCCTCTTCGCTTTTGTGTCATGAAAATCTGCTTTAACTCGCCGTGCATGATTCTCTGCCCACAGTTAAGGGTTAAGGGAGGCTGCGTTAGTATAATGAATCTATGGGGGAGGACAGCTACAGGCAAAGACGTGCATTCAAGACCAATCTGATTCAGCCCACATCTCTGCTGGCTGTGGATTTCTTTCCAAACCTTTTTTTTTTTTTTATATATATATATATATATGTATATATATATATATTTCTTCCTTCTTCTTTTTAATTGTGACAAGGACGAATCCAAACCGTACACCCTCCACGAATAAACGGCGGCGTCTTTTTTTTTTTTTATTTTTTTTTTACCTGTGAGCTTCTTCATGGGCTGCAGCCTGACGCTGATGGTCTGATGGGTGAGCAGCGGGGAGGAAGGCAGCGAGCGGGACACGCCCTCCATGATGCGAATGTGCTGCATGCCCTCGGTCATGGAGAGCGGGGGCACGGCGTAGTCTCCTTCGAAGGCACAGTCGCTGTCGATGCTGCCACCTGCAGAAGAGATGGCGGGGGAAGGGGGCGAAAGGGCGTGAGGTGGGTTGCGTGGCTTTTAATAGAACGCTCAGTTAAGAGGAGGTCAAACAGCGATCACAGGAAGTGACATTTAATTCTAAAGGTGATGATGTAACACAGACGGCGTTCTGCTCCACGCAGCCTGAAGTTCTGCCGTGATTAAAAGTCATTTTGTCGATAATGGAGACAACTAAAGACTAAAGGACAGAAGCTATTTATCATCTAAAGATCGCATCAAACTGTTAGAATAAAATTTTATCAATAAATTTCATATCCTGCGTTCCTGAAAAGTCGCCACGAAAGCAGCTTTCAATGAATATTCAACAAATGGAGTTTAAAGAAAAAGTAAAAAACAACACAACTGAAGTTAGAATGTATAGAAATGATCAGAAACACACAGATGGACATATTGACAATGGCAGAGTTTATTTTACCTGAAAAAAAGTAGTGCATCCCTGGGATGCGCTCAAAAAAAATTCTGCATTCCAATATAATGTTTATGCATCCCATAAATAGAGTAGAGAGTAGAGTAGAACTTTATTAAGTAATATTTATTTATTATTTTATTATTTATTTAAGCCACTTTGTGATTTATTTATTTTATTATTTATTTAAGTAATAACAGAAGCCGTACTCAAGCATCGAGTTTTGCCACTAGTCCAATATAAAAACTAAACAAACTTAATTTTAATCATTTTATCCATAATGATGTCATAACCATGTAAGTACATAGAAAAAAAGAGCAAAATTACATATTATTTTTATCGAAATGTTAAAGCCTGGTAGACATTCTTTAAAAAAAAAAAAAAAGTTTTAGAAATGAATAAAAATGTAATAGTTTTTATTACTTTTGCGTTTCACTCATTAGTTTCCTTTACCTTTAATTCATACATACAGTATTTAAAGCTTGCATAACAGGGCGTTGTCTGAAAATTGTCAAAAAATGTGCGTCAAAGATGCAAAGACGTACGCAATCGAGAACAGCAGTTTGACAACTGAATTTAAAATGACGTGAAGCCGATAGAGGCAGCGGATTCTCATATTTAATGAGCTGTAAGGGGCGGAAGTTGAGCATTTGTTGATAACAGACATCGACTGATCGTTCTAGTCGTGTTCAACACTGCTCAGATTGGACTCGGTGGCGCCTGCGGCATTCACCTGCAATCAAATAGATGTGACCGCTCTGATATTACTTCAGCCTTGTCCCCCTGGATTCGGGTATCAGCGCGGCGCCAATATCGAGCGCAACAAGATTGGCGTGACCCAGAACAGAACACAGCCCCCGAAGGCAACATGTGGCGGTCCGTTCTCTGGTAAACAACGACCCCCACCATTGGGAAATGAAGGAGTTTTCACCATCAAATATAAATTTAGATCATCTTCAGCTGAGAAAAAGTTAAAAAAAAATATTGAATCCACTACCTCTGTTTATTATTATTATGATGATGATGATGACTTTTCTTGGACTAAAATTTCTTTTTTTTTTTTTCCTGGAATTTATTACAAACAGGCAATTTAGAGCCACCAATCATAGTGCGTGTTTTTAGACCGTGGGAGGATGCACTGAAGAAGAACCGGAACCGTCTCGCTGTGAGGCGTTCATGGTCACCACGGCACCAGCGTGCCACCCTCAGTTCATGGTAATGACAGAGGAAGCACAAACAGCTCCTCTTCACCACTGACCCAAAACTTTTTCCCCTATCATTTGCATTAAAAACCACTTTTTAAAAAAAAATAATAAATTCTTTAGAAACAGACACACATTCTGCGGGTCAGCTGTCTTTAAACCCCAACATCTATTTGGTGAATCGACCAAGTGTCTCTGCAGACGGAGCGCCACGCGGGACAACAAACCATTATCAGAGTCTTGTTGGTCACGAATGTCACGCAAACACCGATGCACAAGCAAGAAATAACAATATCACACACACGTCTGTGTGGTTCCGGCAGAGCTGGAGTCGGTCCGTACATCCTCCAGGGAACTGCAAAAGCAACAACAATACCCAGAGCTGGGGGGGGGTTACATCCCAAAAGCATGGAAATTCTCCTCATGTATGCATGAGCCTGGTGGAAATACCGAAGCGATCCACCAATTATTGGTAGTCGAAAGAGAAGTCGGTTGAAATGCATTCCAACACCAAGTGGAAACATGCAATTATACAAATTATGTTGCCAAAAAAACAAAAAAAATGAGACCAAATTAGCACTTGTGGTCGACAATCTTTCAGCTTGGGATTTTTTTTTTTTTTTGGCTTGAGAACAGATGATGTGTGGAAACAGAAATCAGGAGGTGAGATGTTAAGGCAAAAGTGCAACCTGGGGAACAAAAGAATCAAGAGGGGAAATGATGGTGTTTCATTAAAAGACTTGCGAGACATGGAGGTGTTCGCCGCAAGACGCAAAAGAAGAAAAACAAAACATGACATTATAATTACCCAAAACGTTTCCTGCCAAGTACCGACATTCCTTGTTTTGTGATAAACATCCGCCCGCGGTGCGTTTCCCTTCGACGTTACTCACATTTTACAGGTAAAAATTTACAGGAATAAAAAAATAGAAAAAAGAAAAAAACTCATTCATTCTGTGGATATAAATTCACTTTCAGCAGCTGTAAAGTTTTCTGAGTAAAAGACGCCGCCTGGTAAACACGACCTCAGTATGAAGAAATAGTCTGGAATGAGACCGCCAAGAGGGAAGTATTACAGGAAATGAGAAGGTAAGGGGGAACTCGCAGCGAAACCATTTCTCATTCACTCACATAATACTCAGACGCGCCCGGGAGCAGCTCAGTGCGCTCAATAATGAGCGCTGGAACAGAGGAGAGGAAGAACGTAACGTCTGGATAGTGTAGCATCCTCGCTGTCGGGGGACGGGGGTTGCTTACCTTGACCGGCGTGGCTCGGGTGAGGGTCTAGACCGGGCGAGCGGGGGTCTGCCAGGTCGTCGCTCCCGCCATCTGCAGAAGAAGAGCAGAAAGACAAAGACAAGGAGTGAGCTTGTTGATAATGTGACGATGAGGAGCGGTCCAGCACTCGCTCATGAGCTCTCTGGGATCCACGGTTCAATGAGCGAGTGGGCGTCTCCCCCGGTTGGATCCACATACAGTTAATGATATGAGGATCAATTACGCCCAAGGGAGCAGGCAGGCGGAATTAGCCACAGTGGATGGAGGTGAGAGGAGGGTGGGGGGTTGGGGGCAGTGTCATCAGGGATTGTTTCGTAATCCTGTTTAAGCGTGGATGGATCTAGCGTAAAGCACAAGAGGAGGTTTAGACCACATGATTTATACTAGAAATATATCCCAGTGGCATTACACGAGCTATTAATAAAAGTTAAAGCAACGATGTCGATGTGTGAAAAAAACACTCTCAGCCAAAAGGGTTTTTCCTCGTGTGGACGGATCAAAGAAGGTCAAATTAGAAAAGAAAGACCAGATTTATTCTTAACACAAAAAAACAAACAAACAAAAAAAACTATAGTCTATAGCAGAGCTCGCCGTCGCCCCAGAAATCCCAAACAAATACTGAAGCCTTATCTCTACCCCCCATCAGAGATTCACAAGCTGTGAGCCGGCAGGAGAGCAACAGATGAGATCGGCTCGCCGGTGGAAAGATCAAGCTTATCGATGGACGGATAGAATAAGCCATGGGGGGCGTTGTGTGGGAACTGGGCCAGGCCACAATTGACACTGATTGTGGGACGGCATTCTCTGCAGAGGATTATACACGGCGCTCCGTCCTGATCTGCGCCCCCCCCCCCCCCGGGTCAGGAGTAATTGGTACAGAAGAGAAATGTGGAGAAAAATTTTATTTTTTTTAATTTGAGCTTTATGAAATTTTCACAATGTGACCATCAACGCCTCTTTGATTAAAAAAAAAAAAAAAAAAAAAAAAAAAAACTCAAGAAAAATCAATGTCAGGAACGTGCACAGAAGACAACGAACACCCACAAGTCATTAAAGTCACGTGGAAGATAGACTTTTGACGCATCTGACGATCACCTCAGGAGACATTTGAACGAATCAATACGTCACAACTGTTGTTGTTTTCTGTTTTTTTTTTAAAGAATAAAATACAATGGATCACAAAACTCCGCGGCCTTCAGATGTCTGATTGTATTTTTTTCACATTCAAAGCAGAAACTGCACTCTTCCACTCTTTTTCAATAAACCTAACAAATTGTCTGTTAAAACCTTCGATTTAAATTTCTTTGTTGGTGATGTTTTAGTTGAAATTCCACACGGAACAAACGCTGCTTTTACCTCCTTTCATTCCTCCGCTATCATTTCATTTTACGCTTGCCCAACACGTCTTTGTAACTCCTTTATTTGAAAGAGAACGCTTTCTTTTCTTCTGTGCAGATTGCTCCCTTGTTACCAGCGATCGCAGCACAATGTCCTGCCACACAGATCAATGGCCTATTAAGTGTGGAACATGGAAGGGGAGGTCTTGCGGTTGACAGGAGACAACATTTTTATACCAAAACCCGGAGACAAACAGCGGACGTCATCTGAATTCTGTACACAACATCTGTCAGCCGCCGTCGATGTGAAAAGACGTCAGCATCTGTGCTTGTCTTCATCGCCTGTATAAGAAGGCGAAATTCCACGGATGTGAAGGGAAGATGATTTCATACTTTGATGAAAATGCTCAAGATGGAAAAATAAATAAGTTTGGTGAGAGAAGTGACACGTTTAAATGCACATAATCCTCACACTGGAATCCCTTTAAGCATATTTTTTCTTAAGAGAAATAAATGCTAAACCTTAAATCCTCATAAATAAGCATAAGAGTCTGAGCGAGCTGCAGTAATAAATCATTGACATTCAGCACATGAGGACGGCTCGACACAGAATTAAATATGCTTACTTATATATGATACAGGAGATTTTCTATGTTTTATTTTTTCTATTTGTAAAAGTGGAGAGATTGGCTATATGCAAAAAATAGTAATATCAATCATGGCCACAAGGGGCAGCAACGAGACACTTCCATGTTACTAACAGTTAAGTGTTCTTCATGGTGAATTTTAAGCTCCTCTAACCCTTAAATCAAAACAAGTGAAGCGTCGAGATGCTGAAATAAGCAGATGGGATCGATTATCAAAATAGTTGTTTAAAAGTTTCTACCGATCAATTAACTGTCTCATAAATGAATCAACTAATCCTCTCAGTCCTGTTTGTAAGTCGAGCTGCGAAATGATTTTTTTTTTTTTTTCACCAGACATATTGACAGCTCCAATATTGCCGAGCTGCTCCTGCGATCAATCAGCGAATCAATTACTGTCAAAGCATTCCTGCATCAGCATTGGCGGGAGCGCTGTGTCTGGAAGTTTGATCGAAGACAAACGCCGGCGCTCATTTGCTCTGACATTCGTTTAACCGAGATT
The DNA here is from genome assembly GCA_013358685.1 of Antennarius maculatus. Classification (NCBI taxonomy): domain Eukaryota; kingdom Metazoa; phylum Chordata; class Actinopteri; order Lophiiformes; family Antennariidae; genus Antennarius; species Antennarius maculatus. The sequence continues at coordinate 13,916,295 of CM023626.1, read as the reverse complement.
TAAATCATATTCACAACAAAGTGGAGCATCTTAATGAATCACCAGCTCCACTGAGCTCCGCTGAGCCATATGAGAGCACATCTGCTCGGTTGTAAAATCGCTGGACATCTTTATTAGCGTCGGCCTCGCCGTAAGCCAACACTCGTACTCGAAAGAACTTGGACGTCTTCTGCTCGAGGGGTTTTCGAGGAATGTTTTCTGTCCGCCGCCGTCGGTCAAAACCACAGGAAGCAAAGGGTTTTGATGTCCTGCCAGTGGATGAGAGCGGGGAGTCGAACCACAACACATCTACTGGAAATGTGCAGAGACACGACAACACACACGGGGACGAGACGGAGACGTTCTTCTCAATCTTTGCTCTTGAACGGTTTGGCTGCTTCCTAAGCTATAAAACGTTCAATACAGGAAAAATCTCAAAAATGAATCTAAGAATCGACAACGGAGGAACAAAAATTTTAATTTCAAAAACTTTTTAGTAGTTTTTCAAGCATTTTTTTCCCAATTCCAGGGTCTCCAATGTGTTGATTTATCATTAAAAGCTGTTACTTCCTGGTTTTGTTGTTCATGTTCTTCTTCTGTCTGAGCTGATTCTTCTAATTCTGATTCAGCGAGGCCATAAAAACCTTGAGTATAAAGAGCACAGACTCATCGACAGAAATAGCTGCTTCCCTGCAAAATGTGGTCACATTACACACTCAGAATGACAAGACAGTGTTTTCCTGTAACACACACACACACACACACGAACACACACACATATATGGACGTACACAAATAAATAAGCTGATGGATGGAACATTAGTGAGGCGGCGCTGCTCAGTGATTCCACCTTGATGTTGTGCTTTTAAAAGCAGTACAGACGGGGGGGTCTGAACTGGTCACCAGTGGCAGTTTTACTTGCCTAAGGTGGAAAGACGACCCCCGTCCACTCTGTGGCGATATGAGGGAGGGGAGGGGGCGCAGGGGCTTCCGGTTCGTGGGGACGGAACGATGGGAAGGAGACGGATGGAGGGAGGGCCTCGACCGAGCCCACGGCTTCACAAGCTGTTAACCGCGTTCAGGACGTTTCAGCCTTGATTTAATGTGTGTTCTCCTCTTTTACAAGCAAGAAGGCTAAAGAGAAAGCCAGCCAACCGATGTACTGTGTGGGCAGCAGACACTTTCTGAACGCTTCCTGCCTGCAAAACAGTCCAGCAATATACAGCAAAGCCTGAAATTAAACCACGAGGAAGTCACAGCGCAAACTAGAGGAGTATTTAAATTATTTTCTGATGTAAAACCGCTGCAAACCGTTTTACATGAATCTTTGTTACTGTGTTCTCTCTGCATGCCGGTCGACATGCTGACAACAAACCGCATCTTTCAATTTGTGAGCGGCGGCGGCGGACGCAATAAAGGAAGAGATATTCCTACATCGCAGCAGTCGCACCCAGAGCACCAGAGGAGCGTCTATTTGTCCCATTGTTACATAACTGTTGATTAAACAGCCACAGTGATGAAAACCGATGCAATTCTTCTTTTATTTAGCTTCTACTACTCTTGTTTTTATGATTTTTTTTTTAACCTCATCTAGATTTTAAACAAGACTATGTCCTGTTTTATGACATATTACAGCATAAGATCATTTTAATCTTAAAGAATACTAATACAGTCATTATAAGACCAGGATGTTGATAAAAAGACTTTACATGGTTTCCACTTTTATTTCAATGACTGAAACCAAGACCTTCTTTCAAAGATGTAGTAGAAATGGGAGTAGAAAAAACATAAATGAAAGTGTTTCCTTGACTTAAGTTAACACTTCATCTCCTGCCACCCTCCATTAAAGACCAGAGCTGGTGACCCGGTGGAACACACGGAGGAAAAGTGAGCAGTATGGCGGTGGCGTCCGGCCAGAGCGATGACGTATATGTGAGCGGCCGAGTGCGTCAGGATCTGGCTGACAGCGCCACGACTCAGCAGTGTCCTGGATGGATGGATGGAGGTGTTATGATGGAGGAAGTAGAAGCAGAGAGAGAGAGCGTGTGTGTGTGTGTGTGTGTGTGTGTGTGTGTGTGTGTGTGTGTGTGTGTGTGTGTGTGTTTGTAAACGAGAGAATGAAAAGAATGAAGTGCCCTGACTCCTACATCGCCATCCGATGCCGAGAAAAGCTGTGTCGCAGCACTGAGTGGGTGGGTTTCTTTTAAAAATAAAATAAAAATAAGAGCTAGTGAAGAATAGGCTAAAAAAAAATAAAAAGAGAGAGAGAGAGAGAGGGGCCGCATCAAACATCTCCTACCTTCAGTCTGACACACCACTGGGGTTACATCACAGAGCACAGAATGAAAAGCATGCAGCAAAAAATAACCAACGGAAATGGAAGCGATAGAGGGATTTTTTTTTTTTTGCTTTGGCTGCCTTGAGAATCGGAGAGAAACAAAGAAGACGAGCTGAGGAATCGCTGCTGCTGCCGCTCTCGGTCTGCCTCCGGGCATCCTGATGGAGGAGGACGATTTTGTCTCCATCCACTTTTAAATCACAGACATCTCAAAGTGACCAAAAAAATAAAAAATAAAAATTGTGGAAAGTGGAACCTTACCCTGTCTGGCAAAAATAGGTTTGAGCTTCTCCAAATACAGAAAAAAAACTCTGCTGATAATTAATTTTAGATCAATAACACAAGGATTTGTTCAGTTTGAAGCCACGACTGAAAGGAAGTCGAGACACAACAACATGCTGGATTTTTACCTTTCAAAGATTAGTTAAGCACGCGTTTAGTTGTATATTTGTTAAACTCCTCCCTCGAACAAGGATCGTCCAATCACCAGGTGAGACAGACACTTTGTTGAATGTTTCTACATCCCGGTTGTGTCAAGAACGCATTTTATTACTTTTCTTTTAATTTTGTGCAGCATTAAGTGGGAGAAATGGAATCAGATCCAGCTAACAGAAGAATGAAGTGGAGAAGCGTCAGAGATTCTCCCAAAAAAATGACAAAATAGAAGTAAACATAGAAAATGAAGCAGACGAGTGGAATTAAATCAGCCAAAAATGTCAATAGTGTTTGATTTATTTGACTTCAACTAGCTGAACAAACAGCCCAGCGATACGGTCGAGGTTATTTATGTTTGAGTTTGTAGATTTTCCCCGACGTGTCGACTCCATACACCCCAGCAGGCCTCCTCCTCTTCCTCCTCTTCCTCCTCCTCCTCTGCTACCATGGTAGCTCTTCCTCCCCTCTCTCTCTCTTGGGGTGTGAGTAGAATAACGGATAAGGGGAGAACATTTTGTTGAGGGTGAGAAATATTTAGCTCTGACAGCCCACAATGCTGTCATGACATCACAAAAAAATACTACCTGGGGAGGCTCCAACCCTCCAGATACCCCTTCAGGTGTTTTCCTCTTAAAGACGCCTCACAGGGCGTTTCCTGTTTGGGAGGCGGAACTTAACCTGACACATTTCTTTTATTAGATAAGTGGGGAGTTTGTTTGAATCAATCGAATCTCCTCGCCTCCCGGTTGGCTTTGACCTCTGACGAGTCTTCGGGGAGAGGAAGGAGCGTCTGCGACTCCTGCTAAGGTTGCAGATGCTCCCTCTCTGCTCCCACAAAGAGCGTTTAATGAGACAAGGTTGGAATGCAGGACATTCAAAAGGGGGTTGGGTGGGTGGGTGGGTGGGGGGGGGGTAGGGGGGTGGCTGAGGAGATGAGCGCCGCCGCTTTAGTCAATGCTCGCTCATTATGGAGGGAGATATTTACTGCCTTTCAAATCGCATCCTCACTGAATGACAGAATGAGCTATTCCCCATACAGCGGCTTAAGAGAGGACGACTGCTAAATATGATTCTTATTCCAGCTGCTTGGGGGGCTCTTTGTGCCGTCGGGGAGGGGAGGGGGATTTGTAAGCTTTTCAACAAAATCAGAAACGTGGCTGGAGAAGTTTGTACCACACCCTAATCTCGCGTCTGCCAGATCCGCAGAGGATGAATTAATTCTTCCGAGATCATTCAAAGGATTAAAAATGTTGGGGTTTTTTTGTTTTTTTTTACAAAATTAACAAGCAAATGCAAAACGCCATGAACATCAAACTGGGAGAGAGTATCACTCCTATCCGATTAAAAACTTTGCAACCATCATTAGTTGCAAATTTATTGATCTCCAACACAATGAGTGCATTAGTTGAATTTCCCTGTTTTCTGCAAAAGTAAAAAAGCTTGAAAATGATAAAACAAATGGAATGCACAAACCTGACTTGCACAATACAATACAAAGGCTCAATCCACAAAGACAAGCTCCAGAGGGGGGTACGTGGCGCCATGCTTAAAAGTCCAAATCTCTCTCGCAGGTTCATGCAGAAGATGATTTAACTTTCCACGGGCCGTCTGCAGGCCGTATGACGAATGTAAATGATTTGTGAAGTGGCCATCGGGTGATATTCACTTTGAAGCGAAGCAGCTCTCAAATGAGTAATGCTGTGATAGGATTCCACCAGCGTCCGCCGTTCATACCACAAAGACCTGCACAGACAAACATCTTTAAAGAAACGACAAGAATATATGAAAAATTGCACAAGAGCAACTTCAAATATCAGAATTTGATCATTACTTTATTTATATAGTGATTTAAAGTATCTCTCCCCGTGGTACACCACCAGTCCGTTAAGACTGAGACTCAAAGGGATGAAAAGATTTCAAAAAAATGAAGATAATTAATTATTATCATTATTTTTGAGGGTGTTGCCCTTGAGAAATCTAATGTCACCGATTTGCCAAATCTCACAAATAACATTTTGATGCTCTTTGCAGCAATATATGGGCGTCAGGTTCTTGTTTATGCAGCAAAAAAAGAATAATAAATCACTGTAGTGAGATGTTGGTGGAGCTGGGGGTACTTAGGAGGATGTAGAATGTCTCAGGGGGGGCATGATTGTTAAAAGTTTGCGAGCCGACGCAACAACAGATAGAAAAGTGCAGCATTCAGAGTCTCCAAAACAGCCACCAGCACAAAAACATGACCATAAAGAGGGTGTTTGATGTCGGATAGGAAGGGGCCGGCGGCAGGAAAGCAAAGTGTCATTTTGTGTGCAAAGAGTTCGACTTGCAATGGGGGGGCGAAGGGAGGGAAAGGATGGAAGATGGGGGGGGGGAGAGAGCGACTTTGCCCATAGTAATAGACGGGAGCGTGGAGGACGGAGGTGAAACAAAAAGATGAGTGTCCTTGCCACTGCGCCCTCTTTCATGGCGCTCTGCTACGCTTATCCGCCGCTCGCCTGCAGCAATGCAATAATTCATTCTGTTCTCGGTGTCATTGTGACGGCAGCAGAGGGAAGAAACTCCATTCACATACAGACCCACACACACCGTCTCGACCGACCGAGATGGCCTGCAACTGCAAACAAGAATGACTGAATAATGAACTAGACATTAAATATAAAATAGGCTTGGGGGGGGGTGGTGTGGGTGGTGGCAGAGCCTCCAATGTCACAGCAGACAGCAACACTTATTGAGGAGAAAGTAGGCTACAGCACGGAGCTGGGAGTCTTTAATCATTAACACAGCAGCTGCTGCACCCTGTCATACAGTAGGAGTAGTAAGTGTAGTAAATGTAGTGTAAAACTACCCACATGCCTTTAAACCGAAGGGTTTTTGCTACGTGAGCCGTACCGATGTTTTATCAGGGGTTAAAGATGAACATTAGATCGGATGTAAATAATAATCAGGCCTTTTTATGATTGACTTGGCAATACCCGTTACTATCTGTTTCACACAGAGTAAATGACAAGCTGCGTACAGTCTGATAATTAGTACGATGTGTTCCTGCACGCAGTTAAAACGCTGAAATATATGTAAAGCATTCGTGACCTTTCTGATCTTGCAATGTTGCTTCACAGCAAGAAGGTCCTGGGTTCAAATCCTCATTTGGAACTGGGTGTAGCTGTAGGCGTTCTAGCGTAGTAGTATCATGGATGGTGGTGAAGTAGGTGTGCAACGATTAGCTGACAGTCGTGTCTTCCACCTTTAAGAGTTTTTGAGGAAAGATGAAGGAAAAATTTGAAGGACAGTACAATAGCTATCCACAAAATTTTATCGCCCATCGTTGGTCTTTACTGTCAGAAAACCGGAATCGGTTAATAGATTTGTCATTTAAGCTCAAGTGGGGATCCGACTGTTAGGGTATAAGAGCGACAATTATCACACCTGTCAACACAGATCGTCCAGAAGCCCGATAAATCGAGTCCTTCCAGCGACTGTCAGCGGGAGTTAGAGCAACTGAGAAGAAGGCAAACATGGCCGCCGTGGATGCGAGCGGAAGGAAAACACCGGACAGACGAGTACAAACACGATTTACTCAACGAGCTTCCACCACAAGGCCTGCGTGGGTTCAGGCCATGCCTTGCAGTCGAGGTCCACCTAGTCAAGCGATGAGAAGAGGTAGAGCGTCTCTTCCTTTACAAACAAAGGCACGTGGCGTTGAGTGGTGATAATGAGCCCATCCACACCAAGACACTCAAACTGGTACAAACAACAGAACAGAATAGAGATAGATGGATTGAATTCTTTAAAACTTATCAACATGAGAGGGTGGGCAAAAGTCTCACCACCTGGAACTGTGAGAAACAATTTAGGAAACTTTGGGAGGACTGAAAAAAACTCCAGAGGAAATGAACAGAAAGGAAGAACCGTAGGATAGATGTCAGAAGAAGCTGTGATGACCATATGGACTGATGAAAAGAGATGGAGGAGGAGGATGGAGAGAAGCAAATGTGAAGAGGTATATGACTCAAAGCTGGGAGGACCTGAACGGTGGACGCGCTCGGCTGCGAGACGAAAAAAAACCCAAAACGGACGCAGCAGAGGAGGACGGCGAACGAGAAGGGGATGGAGTGTCGAAGGCCTCGTTAGCCTACGCAGGGCTGGTCCACCCAGCCTTCCCCACTCTTACTGTTTCAATCCCCTCTCCTCTCTCTCCTTTTGTTCTCCATAAATATCTGAGTGGGTGGGAGAGAGAGCGTGCGAGAGAAAGAAAGAGAGAGTTACAGTAAGTGAAATGATGACAGTGTGAGGGGGAGAGAGTGACAGAGGAAGAGGATGCCTGGTATCTTTAGAACACGTTCTAGTTCCAATAGAACACCAGGGTTCCACCATTACAGGAACAAGGTCTCTGATGTTCTTCAAGGGAGGCAACTGAACACAGGGTGACACAACTTCAACATGCGTTTAAGAAAAGTCTCAAGCGGCAAAGCAAAACCCAAATACCACAACTTGTCGATTCGCTACAGCTACAGATGACTGTCAAACCAAGGAGGATTAAGCTAAAGAAAATATTTTAAGAATCAGGAACACAAGGAAGACTAAGTTTGTGACACGGTATGGACAACTGTGGGAGTTTCACACAAGAGGGATGAATATTTTTGTACCCTGGCTAATGAGACGCCGACAAGGAAAACAATTGCTTCTGGGGGGCAGTCAACTGCGAAAAGATGAGATACAATAAAATGATTATATACAATCATAGAATGTCCAGATTTACTCAACTGATCCGGAGAGAAGACGATGGAGAAGTAAAAACAGGGAGAAGTGATGCGACTGAGTGGAAGCCAATCAGAAACAGCCATCAGAGATACCTCTGTTAGTGAACAATAACACCTGATCTCTCATTTCATAAGCCGTCCATTTGTCGGACGCTGTGGCTCCTCTGGTTCCATCACGCTGTTATGTATTTTTACTATTATCTACACTAAAACACAAAGTGTTCACGTTTAAGGTGTGGCATGACGCCGCCAACACACTGATTGCTTTGAGAGCCCACTTCCTGGGTCAAAATGACACCGGCAGCAACAAATGACAAATGGTGCAAAAACCAGTCTCCCCCCAAAAAATAGAAGAGATGCACAACTCTTAAAATGACAAACTGGTGTTAAATACAACCAGAGAAGACAACACAAAGCCTTTTGGAAATAAGGAGCTGATAACGCAACACAATGCCTACGACTAAATCTTGATGAATGGCGGTTATTTCCAAAAGCAGCTTCCATCTCTCCCCACATTCATAACTAAAATCCACATCCGTGGAATTCAACCATCCGTCCATTCATCCATCCATCCATCCATCCATCCATCCTCCCGCCCCAATTAATCCGTCTCACCTTTGTCAGTCGAGACCCTTGTCTGCCTAGGCAATAAAAATCCTGCACCATAGTGAAGGAGCTCCTACACAAAATGAGAGGATCGCAGGGACACGGAGAGGGAAAAAGAGAATGCGGAGGAAGAAAGGCAGAGAGGAAAGGACAAAAGATAGAAGGAGGGAGTAGAAGGGGAAAGAGGAAGAGAATGGCCAAGACCGGCGGCGAGCTCTCCTCAATATGAGCAGCGAGGGAGGGCGAGCGCCAGGTGTCAGTATGCATACACTCACTGAGACGCGCATGTACATACACACACACAGACACACACACACACACACACACAAAGGCCACTCTCTCTCCTCTCGCCGTCTCTCCCTCTTCGTCCTCCTCCTCCTCTTGCTCTCTGGCAGCAATAAGTCTCCCTCGTCCTCCTTGTCTCTCTTTTTCAACCGGGGCAGGATTCCTTAACTCTTTCAAAGCCAAAGATCCCCAAAGACCAAACGACCAAACACTCACTGTGCCTCCGCTCACGCTTACAACCCAATGAATGATTGCTTTATGCATTTAAGAAATCGCAATTTAAAAGGAGAGAATTTTACCGGATCACAACAGCGGCAACACTGACCACAAGAGGCTCTAATCAGATTCCAAATGGAGAATGAGTCTGCAAACAGTCTATTAGACATGATGCAGCAATAGTCTCCAACAAAAGTTCACTGTATGGTGAGATGTCTCAGTCAAATACGTACAAAATGGATCACCACCACCGGAAACTGTGAGCCGAACTAAAACAGTAAGGCTGCTGGCTGTGAAACCAAAACTATGAGCTAGAATACACTAAAAGTCACTGGAGTTCATCACTAAAGTAACTCCTTACTACGCTTAACTGGTGGATAAATATGCATAAATAAGAGCAGATCTGAATATACTTTACCTTTTTCCACCAAACTGGTTTTAAGCAACTGGCAAAACTTGATTTTGGTTTTGCAAGACTGTTTTGATCTGGTAAAGAATTAATGATAATATAATTATTGTTTCATGTGCATTATGTGATTATGGAAAAAAACAGAAGCCATATAATAAAATGTATTTGAAGGATAGCTTGAGCGCATTCAAGTCACTCACTTCGCGAATTTATTTTTAAATCTAGATTAAATTTCAGGGTTGCAGTTATGTTTGAACAGAAAATGTTTCACTCATCATCTGTGACAAGAAGTTGCAAACAAGGTATTCGGAGACTCAGCAAGGAAATTGCAAAGAACCTTTTTCAGTACGTTTTGACATTTTGTGGACTAGAAACAACTTTCCAATACAATGAAAAGTTAATGGACAAATTAAGAAGAGTAACATGATCTCACCATCACTTTTGCTCCGTTGCCACCCAAGAAAGGACATCATAACCGGGTCACAGTAACACCAACTGCTAAATATCAGTCACACTTCATCCACGAACGCCCTTTAATCAAGCTGTCAACGTTAAAGAAGAGAACTGACACAGATCCGGCACCAACTACCAAATGGGAGGACGCTACAAATGCGCTGACATCGTAATCACAGTCAAATATTTTTGTACATGTTCCTGATCATCGCGTGGGTGTGAAATATTTACTGGAAGGAAATAACAAGAGGAAAAAAGGCCATAGAGAGAAATCAGGATAATGAGTAATGTAAGGGAAGGAAAACGGACAGATGAAGATGGAGTGAAGAAGAGTCAGACCTCCCACTATTGACGATGTCATTGGCGAGTGGAGGAGAGGTTACACCAACCCTTCTTAACCCATGCATTTCGCCGCCCACTCCCTATCGCTAGACCTGGGATGCATAGTTCCCCTTTTACAAAAGATGCCACCGTGGACTCTCCGGCCTCCTTTAAATGTCACTCCTTCCACACAGCAAGTGAAATGACCCTGAACATTTCAAGAATACCAGTCAAACCACCATGAATGGTGATGTCAGTTGAGTTGAACATTCAAGATCCTTGCAAGCTGATGGCGCGACTTTCATGTAAGGCGCTGATTTTAGCAAAGGATCAAGGCTTCGATGCAGATTTATAATGGCAATCAAACCAGACATGCAGAACACGGAGGGGCAGACCAGTGGCTCGGCTGAGACGTGAGTCACACCATGCTACGGCATAAAAAGCATAAGAAGTACTTCTCTGTGATTACTAAGGTGATGGGAATATAAATGGAACGTTCAGCTGAGTACCGTTGGAAACAATGAGCACCAGCTATTACAAGACAAATGCAGTTTAATTCAGCGATAGAAATACCTCTTAAAACTTTCTTCAAAGCGCTGGTTCTTGAAACTGTGTCTCAACATTCTATAAAAAGACATCTTGATTTGCCGTGGTAAGACAGTATCAAAGGACCCTGAAACTGAAGCAGATAAACAGGATTCAGCCATTTTTAGTTTCTTTATCTTATTTGTTTTCCACTGCTGCATGCAAAATGTTTCAGCATCACTGATGACACTGAACAACTGCAGTTTGCATGAAATTATTGAAATAAAAATTAAATTCATACGCAATGGCTTCAACTCAAGTGACTCCATGGGACATATGGGTGATTTTTTTTAAGAAACTACCAAAACACCAACTTTGACAATCTCTGATTTGTTTGAAATGATAATTCTCTGCATCACCGAGACCACATCTGGACTTCCACTCACTAGGGGGCAGTAACAAGTTTTGCAGAAGCGACATTCGACACCATTGCACAACTTTTCTTGGGAAAAAGTTGCCCTTTACAAAAAAATCGAGGACAGAAAAAAAGAATCAACTAATCACCATTCAGTTCAGAACTGAAGACACCTCTTGGACGAGGGGTGAAACAGCTTCAACCAACCGTAAGAAAGTCCAGTTGAGTCTTTTTTACTCTTGATTTACCTCGACCTGGATGAGTGACAACCTCCACAGACATGCCATTAAAATGACAACTATTAAGCACATCTACCCCAACAGAGTCAAGCTGCTCTTTACTATCGCATCACTATTTCACGTCCACCACTCCCTGGAAGGGTCACTGAGGACATTTCAGGCTCACCTTCTTGAGCCTGAAATCTTTAAGGAGGTCATTCCACAAAAAAACATGGGTGTCCATGACAAGGGTGGTATGAGCATCAAGTGGTGCCACTGGACCATAATGATGTGTCCATAAGTGCCTCCCACTCCTCCCGAAATAGAGTGTCTCTGTTGACACTTGGTGCCATTGTCTCTTAGCCCACGGCCCTCTTGACAGTCTGTCTGGATCGTCTTTGACCTTCATCACACTTTTGTTTTGTTAGAACTCTGTTACCATGGTTGCCTGACGGCGGCGAGGTCACAGGTCCCCACTGATGAGTTGGCAGTTTTGGGGGCTGTGCTGCCCACCTGATGGACACTGGTTATATTGTCTCTGACCCTGCTGGAGGCGAAACTTCTCCCATCTTTTGTTATTCTGGGAGAAGGCTAATGAGGCCACAGGCAAGGAAGTGATGAGGGTTCATTACTGATGGCCCTACGTCAAACCTTTCAAGATCAACTGCGCAGCAAGTTTTCTAACAGACTTTATAAATGATAATGAGACTGAAGGAGAGAAGAGGAATAATAGAAGGCAATCATCAGGGGGAAGAGACAAACAAGCAAAGAGCCAAAAAACAAAGACTTTCTGGCAGTTCATTTAGCACTTTATTCCTTAGTGATGAGCGGAACGGATCATAAACACGCATTTATCTACATTAAAAGCCTGAAACTTGCAGCAACTTTACTCTGTCGATGCATTGTTGATTGGTTGACACGTCATGGAAGAAAACAATGACGTGTTGCAGTAAATCTCAGCAAGGTTGTAGATGCCAGGCTGTTGTCCTTGGTAACAAAAGGTCAGAGCTCCTCTAGACAGCTGTCCACCATATTGATTCATAGATTCATTGTGTGCTTTGCAGTCTACAGTCTGTTTCCACAGCATCATAATGTTCACAGTTGAAGGGAATTTAGGCCTGCACAGTGTGAGACGAAGCTGTAGCATAGCAGGAATATCGGCAAGACTGGCCTGAATACAAATCAAGCCGAGCTGAATCACTGATTAATCGCTTAAGTCATACTTTGGAAGATTCTCCGGCACCAGATTGTAAAATGGGAGGATTTCTCTTCTTTTTTTTCTTCAGTTTTAGATTATGTTAAATGTATTATTTTTAGTTTCATGGACTGCTCATCAAATCAATTGATGAAATAGCAATTAAATCATCAGCCGTAGCCCTTAAATTTAGAAAGGATTCTTAGCAATGGTGTACACAATGGTACAAATGAGGAGCTAAATACGATATACCCATGGAGGGGGATCAGTTTTCTTGCAAGCTAACAAAACCTGGTTCAATGAAATCTCTCCATTCATCTCCCCTCCCTTCTGGGTTAATTAATACCGGATCCTTCCTGGGGACATTCTGTAGATCCGTCGGTGCCGATCATCCACGCTCGGGTCGCGTTAAGCCGCCGCCTCTGCTCCTCCTGTAGCCTCTTATATCTATCTGACAGTCGGAAATGATTAATATCTACACAATAAATGTAGTCACTAATGTCAGGACACATTCTGCAGCTCTCTTTGAACGTCAGCAGCAATATATATGTAAATTTGCAGCATCTCTAGATTCTATTTTTTATTAGATTAGAAAATGTGCTACTAGACAGATTAAAACACAGGCAAATATAAAAATAAATAGAGGATGCATCAGACAAATAGTCCACTAACTCATTCTAGATGTATGTGTTATTCACACATACACAATAAACATTTTAACATGCAGAACATCTTTTAAGTAATGGCTACCATTGCTAAAAACACAGATATTCCATATTTGGTCTTACATTAAACAAAAAGCACCGTATATTTATTTTCTAATGTCTTATAACTTCCACTTTGTTCCCCAAAAAGCTATTAATGATTTAAAAGTTTAAAAATTCAATAGATACGAAATGAGAATATAAATTTGAATTCATAGTAAGTAAAACGCTAAAGTTTTCCATCAAATTTAAAGTTCCTGCTTCATATTCTAAATATAAATATGTGATGCCTGATTTTCCATTTTCTTTCCATACAACATACTTATTCATTTCATTCCTTATAGAGGCCAGTGTGATTTAAATATTCCTGCATATCCAGATTAAAAAAAGAGACTAAACTTACTAATTTTGTCCAGGTGGTTTTAGCTGCAGCATAAAATTGACAATAATTACACAGCATTAGGCCTGGCTGTTATGTCACTCCTCTTGTCACTCCTCCAGCCTTGGTGCTCAAAGCATGTTAGCTGATCTGATAATCTCTGATTAGATTTCTCCACCACTGTGGAAAATGAGCCATCAATTAACGCGGCGTGATTAGGGGGTTCGATTTGATTCCTGTCGAGCACCTGCTGCCTTAACATTTGTCGAGTTACTGGAAGGCTACGCGTCTGACTGACGGGCGGAACGTCGACGCTTCTCCACCGTAATGAGAAATTAAAACGGCATCTTCTAAAGAACATGAAAACAAGCCTCTTGGAGATTTATAAAAGTACATGAATCATTGTGAATGCTTTATATGGCATCATTCACATCAGAAATAAAGCATGAAATTAAAAAAAAAGTACTTTGCTGCCATTGCATCAGGTAAATAAAGCTGAATCTCATTAGTTCAAATTAAATTTTTTTGCAAGTTGCGCATAAATTACACCCTGTCTGTCTCGTTTGAGCCCATTTCTCTCAGAGATGGGTTCTAGATGTGGTATTTAAACATCTCCCAACCTTTTAACCCCATTTATCATTTTTCCAATCAGCCAGCGCCATTAATTGTAATTTGCAATGTTAGTCTGTCGACTTTGTTTCATTTCTTAATACGCTGATGGGAGGAAAGAGGAGAGGGCAATAACACCTGTAACACCCCGCTAATGAAACTACCCTCTAAACCCCTGTGTAAGTACGAGGTGAAATATAATACCCTAGAACACAAGAGGAACTTTTCCTTCTTCTTCACATTTTGGATTTTTAGAGGGGGATACATGAAGTTGCCGTGGGCAACGATAACAGTGGGCACAGTGTCTCAGAGAAAGCCTCACGCACACACTGGCTGAAGTCTGATCTGTGTCTAAACGAAAAGGCTCGGCGCATATCTGATATCTGAACGCTTCTGCTGCTGCCGTGACGACGAGACATTTGTCCTTTTTGTTTAAACACCCCGAGTCTCAGGGTGTGAAATTACACATGCTCTCAAGCGAACATTCATTACGAATCTTAAAAGGCGACTGAAAAAAAAAAAAAAATGGCAGAGTAGTTGGACCGAAGGGAAAACTGGCAATTTACAGACTGACTCATGTATTAATGATGGCATCTCACGCGTCTGGGTTCCCAAACATAAAACATAAAGCTCGGGAAAATGTGTAATTTTCTTCGACGTGGGTCCAAGGAGCGAACGCGACGCAGGGTGTCAAATGGAAAAAAAAATGCAATGGATGCAATGATGGTGTTTTGATTGCTTTCAGTTCAATTCTGTAAAAAAGATGTAGTGGATCCAGAGGTATGAGGCAACAATGGACCTTATTTGTCCTTGGATCAGACAAACAGTGAAACATCTTCTTCATAATTGTCTTTTTTTTAATTACATCTTTATAAATATGAGTGAAAGGATAAAACAATGTAGTTCAGTGAGATAAATGCTCTATCCTCCGAATGTGTTGCAGCAGAGATTAATGCACTTGAACATCATCAGAATCAGAACGGTTAATCTGTGTAATTCAATTTAAAAAAAAACCTCCATTCGCTATCTTGCTTACTCAAGGCTCACACAATTTCGTGAGGGCAGATAAAGCGACAATCCGGCACGTCTGTTGTCTCCAGATTAGCGAGTATATTCCCGCTCGGAGCCTTCGCATTTCTGAAGCCGGAAGCTCACCTGATGGCGATCGTCTCGTCGGAGTCTATGATCTTAAACGCAGCCCACTTTCAGCATCCAGTGAGGCCACATGTGGGGGCAGGTTTTATGGGTGTCAAAGTACCCCTCTTTGAGTCGAGAGCACCTCCCACAGTAGCAGGAGTCGGATGCAGTTTCCCCCGTCTGTTATAAGCTGATTAATCAGGGTTGTGCAAAGAGTCTTTCAGACGCCCTTGGATGGTTGGAGCTAAGAGAAGGCGACACATGGAAGTGCAGTCTCATTAATTGTCTCCAAAAACTTTTTAAAAATGGATTCATCCCTTATTTAGTCAGGAAGGTCACATGGGAGATACAAAATCTGTTCTCCCAGGGGAGCCTTGGATCAAAATGGCAGCACCAAAATCAAATTGTGGTTTTCCTTATCGTAATAGGGAATAGATACAGCAACCAAGTAATTCTGGTCCTCTCCAAATCTAAATCTGATGGGCGAATTAGCATAATCTGGCTACCAACCGAAGCCTTCCAACACACATTTGTTCAATGACACTTTGGAAAACTCTGAAATGTCTGGATATCGTCCTCCAATGTGACTCTAACTAAAGGCTTATAGTGGTTGATAGGATCAGGAAAAGCAGGACGCACACAGGACCTCCTCATCACTTCACACATGAAGGGAGAGAAGCGGTTGGTTGAAGCTTTCACGTATCGCAGTACATCTAGATGAATCCAGCTACCCCGTATAAAATGGCCTGATGCATTATTTACTACAGAATCAGGTCCACCAGACCTATCCGAGTTCATTTTAGAATAAAACTGAAGAATTCTGCAGACCTTATGTGAAAAATTCCAACATAATGTCGTATTTTTCTCCGGTGTACGTTGCCAGTGATGATGATGATCATGTGCAGTTACAGTAGGAACTGAAAAACGGTCTTCAGAAGCTTACGAGCAGCGAGCTTTTATTCAGCGAACGCTCTGTCACTAGTTCATTCTCGTAACAGTCAGCAGCTGATAGATAACAAGGTTTGCACAGATGACTCACACTCCGCGGGGAGGAAGAGGAGCTTTAAATCGAGTAAGAATGACAAAAACCAGAAAGTCAAACGTCAAATGAGGGATTTTGTTTTGTCCTGAAAAGAAGCACGGCCTCTATAGCTCAGAGAAACCAAAAAACAATGCATAAGGCTCTCAAATCACAGCAAAAAAAAAGAAGTTTAAAACATTTTTTTTTTTTTTAATCCTGAAGTATTGGACTCGCGGGAAGAGATGGTGAGATAAGAGGCTGGGGGGACATTCTAAAAATGAATTCAATTGAGCAAATCAAGCTCAAGGCCGAATTAAATCTCCAAGCAGCCATATTTTTACGCCATAATAAAGACCAGAGGACCCTGGGACGTTAAAGGGAGGACAGGAGGGCACTACAATGGCTCGGCGATAGCCTGAAACTTATTAAATTCAAATAAGAGTGACTGGTATAGAATGAAAACTCCCTTGCCTTGCTTTTGGCTGGGATTATCTCCCACATCAAAAGGCTCCTCCGGAGCGGGAGCCTTCCAGGGATGGAGTGACAGTAATGCAGGCAACAAAAGGATTCGTGCGACACGGTAACATGGTTACAGCGTTTTTACAGTTATTCCACCCGACTGAGGGGAACAAGGAACCCACAGGTTGTCAACCACACAGAAGTGATTCTGACTCGGCTGTCTGCAGTGTGGAAGGAAAGATTCTGCACAAAATCTACACCTGTATAACCTGAGTTATAAACCTGTTTAATATCACAAACAAATAAATGTAATAGTATTTCATTAAAGGTACTTTTAAGACTTTTCCACTCGAATTTTTAAGATGTTTTTCAAGACTTTTTAAATGAGACTTTTCAAGACAATATTTAGACTTTTCATACACATCTTTACAATCATTGAAGTCTTTTCAATTCAAAGCATTTTCAAGACTTTACTCCAGACTTTTCAATGAGCTATTTTAAGAAAATCTATGAGATAATTTTTAATACTTTTCTGTAAGACATTTAAAGACTTTTGTCAGATATTTTAAGGTCATTTTAAGACTTTTCCATCAGAACATTTAAGGTAATTTTAACGCTTTTATATGAGCATTTTTAACAAAATTTTACAACCTCTCTATTTGACTTCGAAAGACCGTTTTAACATCTTTCAATGGAACTTTTGATGTCATTTAAATATGTTTCCACATTATTAGGTAGACAGTGCATGGGGCTATGCATTCATATGCATGATAAAATCATCTCTCTATGCAAAAACAGCATGAAAGATGTGTTTGAACATTTCAGGTTTGTCTAACCTGCAAAGGTTAAGGTGTGTTTAAAAGAAAAGGCAGCTTTAACACCGCGGCTTTATCCCAGGTTTACAAGGACAGCAGAGGAACACGAATGCTAAGTACAGAGGCTTAAATATCAAACCTCCAGTGACAAAACGACTGAGAAACCAACGTTACACAGGTTCTACAAACACATTAAGAGTCCACGGCTTTACTGTCGAGCCAAGCTATTAACCGCTCCAAGTTTAAAAGGAAAAAAAGAGAATCTTCACAGCGGATCACGACATGCATGGAGGGCAGAAATCCTCCAAACAGGAGGTAAATCTATTCAGGCAGCAAAAACTGATGAGTTGGTTTTGGATCTATTTTAAGCAGAAAACACATTTGAATGCCTTCAGCAGACACAGATGACTCTTCTGAGAATGAAAGACAGATTTCATCCGCTGAGCCGTGTGTTCTCGTTTCCTGAAACACAACCCACAGAACGAGTGACCACCTCCTGTGCATCGACAGGAAAGACACGTCATTGTTTTGCAGCGGGCATCGCAAGAGGGACTCACCGCTGCCACGACTCTTGCGGTTGGCCTTCCCTCCTGTCAGCAACATCTTCAAGCTGTTCCTAAACATGATTGCAGCAGATGCCCCCTGACCAGATTAAAGGAAAATCTGTTGGAGAAAGAGGAGAGAATAAATATTAATGTTTCTGGGAGACCGGCTGTCTGCTTTGAGATCTAGCAGACATTATTTTCTGTATGATTCAGGAGTCAAAAGCCTTACTGGAGATTTTTAGAGTGACCAAAGCTATATCACCAACATGGGACAGCTAATAGAACCCTTTGGGGTCAGCGGATCGCAGGAGCTAGGGATTACAGCTGCCGGTCCTGCGATTATTGGGTTGGACGCCCCATAAGGTTAAGATTTTCACATAAAGACATGCATATGGTCGCTGGTTAACATCTCCGTAGGGAGCATCTCTGTGGTGAATAAACATGAAGTCCAAAATCGCTTGAATCTGTGCAAATAAAAAGAGACATTTACTTCACCTTTACAAGGTAAAAGCTGTCCAATAAAATGAGGAACCAACATTTGGCATCCATAAAAACCGTTCTACAATATCATAAAACGACAGGCGGCAGAGGCCGGGTAAAATATCTGATAACATAAACCACAAGTTTGTCTTCATTTCACGACAACTGTATCCCCTCAGACGCCCCCCCACCCCCCACCCACCCACCTCAACACATACACACAAAACACCCCCCACAACGGAGGCACACATCTCCACAGTGAGCAGCATGGCAGCAGATGTTCTCCATTAGGTGGGAGAGACTCAGCAAAGCCCCGCAGACGAGCTCCAGCTGAGGAGCCAGCTTTGGCCCGAACCATTAAGAAAAAAACTCAATGAGGTTTGGGGGGGGGGGGCATGAAAAAGCTCTCAAAAATTCCTCTTCTCACCCCCCCCACCACCACAACCACCACCGCCGCCACACAGCAGTGCTTTAAACAAACGCCTCCTGACCTTGAGACGAGAGAAAACGGCTTCCAGGATTAGAAGAGTGCGAAGACGCTGGGGAAATGACAAGGAGGCATAATATTATGGCAACGGCTCATAAAACATTCATATTTGGCTTTACTGATTGTGTTTGTCGAGCGTTTTGAGACCCCTTAAGTCGTACATTGTGATTTCAGTCAGACAAGAGGGGCCGGTCTACGACGATGCCCAAATGCGAAGTTGGTTTTTAAACGTTGACTCAGGATTTCTCAGGCTTACTTTTCCGTGTATTGTTTGGTGTGCGGGGCTAAGAAGCTTTTTTTTTTTTTTTTTCAGTGATTGTTCTAATGATGTCACATCAGCCAATGACAGTTGAAGGTCATATAAAACGCGTCTCAAAAAGACATCGAGGTAGAGTTTTGAAACTCAAGTCAGACGTGCCGGTGCCAGTATTCACATGAGGATTCCAAACCGGTTTAAATGAGAGTTGTAAATTGTTGTTTTTTAACTTCTGTTTGCGTCTGAATTCAATAATCCCACTGCTGATAAAACACTTCTCGGCTACTCTGATTTTAGAGACATCACTGACAATAAATATGAGTATTTTCTACCTCATTTGCAAAAGCAGCGCAGTGTGTCACCCTCGCCTTTGTGACAGCATCCGTTAAATAAAAAATGAGAATCAGAGGATCTTTCAAGGAAAGGCCGACAGTTTTCCCTTTATGTTTTGTTCCAGATCCCGGAGCAGCTCTTCTGTTTTGAAGCAAAGAGAGCCGTAATCGTATCTGGAGCTGTACGAAGGGGTCGCCTACAGGGCCGTTTTTTATTATAAAAGTGTTATCGGCACCTGATATGATTGTCTTGACAGCTGCAAGGCAAATATTCCCACGACAGATACGACACTTCTCCACTTTAGGGAATTTTGTTAAATTACATGTGCCACCAAAGGCCCGAAATATAATATAGTGATTTGTAACCGTTGAAGAAAGCAGCTTTATGTTGGCTCTTCTCTTCTTCACAAAGAATTTACAAATGCTGAAGGTTTTACTTCCAACTGTTCTAAAATGTTGACCATTTGGCCGGTGCCCTCCCTGTGACCATTTCTTTCCACTGCCCCCCCTCCATGTGGGTCCTATCTCATTTCCTGAGTTCTATACTGAAGACAAGCTGTCCAATCAAGAGGAGAGGATTTAATCAGACAAACTGTTAGTCATGTCTAGCTTTAGATTTAATTAGACTTTCATTTTAATGTGAAACTGAGGTATTTGGTAAACTAAATGGAAATCTTCCTACTCCCTCCCCACTTTGTCCACCTAGGTGTCAGAATCACATATGCGAAAGTAAAAGGGGCAGCAGAGGACTTCTACCGACCGTGCTCGGAAAAACACGACGAGAATTCTACTGAACTGCGCATCTGTGAGCGACACGCTGTACGCATCTTTTCTAACAGAAAAAAAAAACAAAAAAAAAACAACGTGTAATCACACCAATCATTGCATCCGCTTCATGATTCAGTGACAGACGCCACGTCGACGCCACAGGAATAGACAAAAAGCATTAGTCATATCCGTCAGTGGCGGCGGCACCGGTTCAAGGTGGCTGAGCAGTGACACGACTCGGAGATGACGGGTGATGAATAAAGCAGATTTCTGGCCTATTAATTAATTACCACTATTAAGGAATTAAGAATTAAAGGCTCGACTAATGAGGAGTTTTGTTTTACCTCGCAGAATTACACAAACCCTTCCCTACCTGAACTCGGTTCATCGATATTAATAAAGTACCCTCCTATTACTAGATGTAGAGGGTAGTAAGAGACTCCAGGGGGGCAGGAGGTCACCTCAATTGGCATGCATGCTCATCTTCCCTGATACAAGTCGGTGCAGGGGTGGGGGGTGGGGGGGCATCTACACAAGTATCCACGCATCTTCACCTTGGTATAAAATATGAATAGGGAGCAGCTTATTATGTGCTTGGGTAACCTGGAGGTCAGGAGGTATTTTGTGATTATAATGCTGAAACTTTCACCAAAAAAAACCCCACAACATATCGTAGTTTCAGGTCTCCTCGGGAGACCCCGGAACTTTAGTGATGAAATATAGCGTGTTTTCATAGTCCATCATAAATCTGGTTCTGTATCTATAGCAAGGCGCTAACCAGGCGAGGCTACACCAGTTCACAGAGCAGAAAATGGGCGAGATGTTGCTGAAGGAAGGCGATCGATGGTTGAAATCTTAGAGGACGGGATACTGAGTAGGCAAGTGAGTGCGCAAACACTCATGCAGACTCGCACGTGGCCGTAGAAGAGACACAGCCACGCACACGCACACACACACACACACACACAGAAATGTACCCGAGTATAAATCCGAAGAGCAATGTTTCATCTGAGGGTGTCAGCGCACACATCTCTCATTCCCACTCTCTCTGACCCTCTGTACCGTTCCTTTGTGAAGGGAAGCCAAGAAGCAGCATGCTCTCACAGATAATGTGCGTAAGCGGATGCAGCCCATCTCGGGGCTCTACCGCAGCTCGGGAATAATGCTCATCCAGCGTCTTAAAAGCCACTTAAAGGGACATTCGCCAGCCGGGTACGACGAGCCGCTTTCATCCGGTTACCTGAGAGGCCAGCTGATGGGACACTTGTTTGTTCTGATGGGGGAAAAAAAAAAAAGAAAAGCCATCATTGCTCATCCGTGGATAAATTAAGAGTCTCATAATCGGTGAAACGGTGCCATGGTGAACGGCGTTACACTGCATCACCAGTCTTAGTCATCAAATGTGTTGGGGTGGAAGAACTGCTTCATCACGGCAGGATGTGAATATTTCAGGATGAAGAATAACACGTTCGAACACATATAAAGAAATATAAGTGCTGCCAGCGCAGACGGTCCAACCTTCAAGGCCAAGCCTAGACTACAAACCGCACAACCCCACCCCTCCATTAATTACACAGCTTATTTATAATCAATAAAGTATCCTTTAATGGGGCCAGTCAAGGCGAAGGCCAGTGTTTCAGGCCTCCAATAGGATTTATCTCATGTTACCCCCCAGCCTCCAAATTAAAACTCATCTGAGAGGAAGCTGCACAGACACAATCATAGAATTAGAGGGGGGACACATTTCCCATGGGAGTGCTCTCAGTGTGATTACCTATAACAGAGAAGTTAGAGCAGCTGAAGAGAAGAGAGGGCTTTTAAATTGAGATGGAGGAAATTGCCCGGATAAAAAGTGCTTTTTTTTTCTCTTTTCTTTTTTTTAACAGGGCAATACGGCCATGATAAAATAAAATGTGTCATAGAGGTGAAAGACACGGGAGACTTTAATGTAAAAATCTAATTTCACATTAAAAAAAAAAAATTATATATATATGAACCTGTCTGAAAGTGGGTAACTAGGAGTCACCCGGAGAAGAAATATGGCTTAATATCGCTGCTGCAAGAGAGTAAATCCCTGAGCAGCAAAAGCACAATGAAGCATCAACAGTTTGAGAATGACTAATGGACTTTGCCCTCTGGGATACACATTTCTTGGAGCAATTACAGTAGAGTTATGTGGTCTGACTGGGAAACACGAATGTCAGACCTTCATCACATAAGAACAGCAGCACAAAAAGCATAATTTTGCATTATTTATCTTGAAATAGTTTGATAATTTAAGACGATTCGTCCAAAATCCATTGATTTTTCTCTCCACCTTCCTCTTCGTGTCGGTGGGGGGGGGGGGGGGCGAGCAGAGTGGCAGACGGACCTGTTCATTAAACTAAATCCTGTCGCAGAGGTGCATCAAAACCGGAGGCCGGTTCAGTCACAGCCTCCTCCTTTCATTTTACCAAGTCGACACCCTGCAGCATCAGAAAAGGATAAATCACACGCCCGTCTCCAGCTTGAGGATCGCCGGGAGAGCAGCGTTCCATAAATCACACTGATATCAATAAGGGGAAGTGTCAGGCCCTTCCTCACAAGGTGAGAGTTTCACAGGCCGATGGAGAAAACACTTAAGGTTGCCAGTAACAAAGTTTCACTCCTGCATCAGGATAGATTGTTTATTAATCTAGATTAATGCCACGGCGTTCATAGGTTAAGAGGGGAAAAGTGGCGATATCTGCATCCTGATGCCCAGCAGGGGGGTAAGATCTGTCAAAGATGTGACAGTTTTGTATCACAAGGAAGCTAAAGCTGCCTCAGTCTTTAATGAGTGGTTTTAGATGGAAAATACATGTGTTAAAATCACATTTATTAGTTTATTATTTAGTGACAAGTACGACACACACACACAAAAAAAAGAATAATTCATCCAAGAATGAGAAGGTATTTAAATTACAACTAGTCCAAATTCAAACCCATGCTGCTCTGAGACAGAATTGTCTTGAGATCTGAATGATTGAGGAATCAGGCTGGAACTGACATCTATTAAAGTCCGCTCAGATTAATGAAAAAGTCATGTCTGGTCTCTTCTTTAAAATATTCTCCACCGCTTGCCGATATCAAAATGAATTAAAAAATGAATTAAATGTGCAGTGATTAAAGCCCTTTTAAAACATTTGACCTCGAGACACGGAGCACTTCTTTGAGGCACTGCGAGTGATTATTCCCCTGACTCACTCACGACTACATTTCCATCTTCTTTGTCTTTTTTTTTTTTTTTTTCATAGCTAAAATAAAGCCCTTGTGTTGAGCGCGCCATCTGTGCCCCGAAGCCTCAGGAGTTCATCGCTAAAGAGCACGAGAGACATTTGGCATCGGTGTCGGGTTCCCAAAGCGTCATCTTCACAGACGACGTCTCCATCTCGTTGCTGGAAGCTTTCGCTAATGCTGCTTATCTGATCTTTCAAAGTAATGTTACGCAGCTACAGCCAACAACTTGTGGATCTGAGCCAGCCTGTCCTCGTTGACAGCCCTTTATTTCAGTCCATACCGCTAAAGCAGATTTGTTTCTTCTCCGGCACACCGGCGTGGTCCACATATATCCATGTGATTTATTACCTGCTTTGGTTTCCCTGTTAGGAAACAGAAGTCTTCCCACATGGGCCAACTGGCAAAGACTTTCATTACTATTCCCTACGCCCAGTTTAAACCTAGCTAGACCTCTCTCTCCCATTCAGACATGCTCCAAGCTGAAACGGTGACTCAACCTTTACGGGAGTCTGAAAGAGTCCAACGACGGAGGAGATAATTCATCGGCTTTTGTTTTCCCTCTGTTTGTTTTAGTGAATGTCTGGGCAAGGCCGAATAAAGGAACGAAATGGTGCAAGCTGTGCAGGCAGGTGTGGAAAAAAAATCATCCAGGCCGATTGAGGAGAGAAATAAATCGTCTAAATGCACAAAATCCATTTAGACTCAGACGTGCACAAGGGTAGTTTTCTGCATGTCTTCTTTTATAATCTCTTCAGTTTCAGACAGTTGGGAATTGGGCATTGTTCAGTGATTAATAAAAAGGCCTTTTTTTCCCCATGCAGATATCAAAATGACAACAGCAGCCGAGCTTTAATTTCAATCTAATTTAATATGTTGTGGTTGTGCTCCTCCTCTCCTGCTCGGACTGAGAGGATGACGATGACGGATGGGCGGCACAAACCTCCACAAGCCAGGTAGAGGCAGAGATTCCTGGAGGAGGAATGAGCCGCTCGGCATGTTAGACGTAAAAAGGGGAGCATTCTTAAAGGTATACCATTTCACGGATAAATGAAGCTGGATGGCGGTGTGAAAGGTCAAACTGTGTGCTAAATGTGCCCAGGGAGAAGGACGGTTAAATGAGACCGTTCGATTAATTCCATCGAGAGCTGCTTAGCATTCTCTCTCCGTTCCCGTTCCTTCATCCTGCTTCTTCATTCACAGACCTCACTGCTACACCTGCTGGCCGTTTTTAAGTTCTGCTGCTCCGTCTGCAACGATACCGAGTGGAAGTGCCAAGAGTTGATATTGATGAAATGATAAATCTAAACCTAATCTTAATAATAGCCTTTAATCTTTGCTGCTGACATTGTGGCACCGGCGTGCCCATCATGTGGCCAGCAGAAATGTAATTTTGCATAAATCCATTCAGACGCCTCCCTTTCCGATGCCCCTCAGCATCCTGATCCTGTTCAAACGGATGGGCTGGAGCTTGAGAAAAAAGAACGGCTCGATGTTTGACAGGCAGCTTAAGGAGGCTAATGCAGTCCTGACACTAGGACAGAAGGTCGCTGCGCGGCAGAAGGCCACCATCGACAGATAATCAACGTCGGCACAAGTGCGTATTTGCATGGACATTGGAGGGCATTTAAAATGAAATTCTTAGAATTAAATAGGCGTCGGGTCCTTCGGCGTCTCCTGGTTTCGTTCAGTCTGCTAGGATCGGCCCCTCCCGATAGCCGCAGTGTCTCCACTCGCTTGCAAACACTTGAAACGAGATGAGAGAGCTACAGGGTTCCAGAGCTGAACTGCTTTGTTTACTGAAAAATTATTCACCCTCAACATCCTCTTATTATGTTTACAACACTAAATCACAGAGCAATTAAGCTTAACACTCTTGACACTGATTAACAGTTAAGTTCAGCCTACGGGGCAAATCCTCACCCGCCGCTGTGGAGACCCCAGATTTGATTTGTGGTAGCTGGACTGTGTTTACTACTAGACACAAACGACTGGTCGTATTCATCAGTGAGAAGACAGAGGCGGATCGGCAGCATCGTCTGTTACTAAGGGGTTTGACGACCAAAAAGGCAACGCAGTGCTGCACTACGTCTGCTAGAACTCCAGGATTTTGACTGGTTTGAAACGATCAATATGAAATTTTGCAAGGAAATCATAACAAATTAATAAGAGAATTTTAGGAGCTTTAAAAACCAGAATGTCATTATTACAAAAACAAAACCCATATCTAATCAAACTCTGGACTTTGACGCTCAATCATGGGGATAAATACCTTTAATGATTTTAATTTGAATTAAGGACACCTAATATTTTGCTGAACAGAGTCAAATTATCTTAATACAAAATAATGACTTTATCAAATGTGATTTGTTGCTAAGAAAACATAATAATGAGCCAAGAAAGTGTGAATTCTTTTTCTTATTACCCGTCTATCTTAAAGCATGAAACGACCGTGATACCTTCTCATAACATCCTCACACATCCTTTCCTGACACAGCTGTCACATGGATCTAGTGCCAGCCTGAAGCTTGTTTCACAAAGGATCGTCGCTGCCTCTCTTTTTGCTCTGCGCTGTCAGTTCTCCCGACATAACTCACCCTCACGTGATTCTCGTATGAGTAGGTCTTTGTCGTTTCAGGAGACGTACCGAACAACAAACAGACACCACTAGCTGTAATTTCAGGTCGACGCGTGCATCCCATCTAAATGCCTTTTCTTAAAATGCTTGACCACATGGTGCTTAGCCAGAGGTCCGTAGAGGCCTTGTAGTGACTATGTATCTCTGAGCAGCAGAGCCAGATAGAGTGTGAGACTTCCTTGCCTTAGGCTATTGTGAATCAAGTGCAGCCAAGTGGTTGATAGGCTTATAGCATGGCTTCTAAAGTGGAATAAACCCACAGGGGCACTCCTGGGTTGGTTTCCTTTGCGGATTGGCAGAGTTACAAAAGTCTTTGTCTGAAATGAACTTCAACTTAAAAGGGAACTAAAGATGAGGCATCAGAGCAGTATGGGGAAACATCTAAGGACAGATATTTGCAGCTGAAATACATTGGAGACTGCAAGAAAAATCATCAACCTAAGCTCAGCTCGCATTTTGTCAGTCTCATCAGTCATAAGGCATATGTCTGGGGCTCTTTTGCAAACACAAATACACTCAAAATATGAGTATGGAGTCTGAAGCGATAACGGAAAGTGTGTGAAAAGAATAATTTAATGACTACTGAAAAGATATTGTAGAAACAGCATGGATAAAAGCAGTCAAAGATTGTGAATATGGCAAATGATCTATGGCCATTGAGAAATATTGACATTTCAGTTATTAGATATGGTTAAGGTGTTCTGCGATGTTCTGGTTTGACACAGTAACATCTCAAATTTCAGGTCATAAACTGTTGTGTAAGACAACAATAAATCTCGACTTTGCTGTCTAAAATTAACATTCACAAATAGTCACTAACAAGTAAAGTAAACCCAGAAGGAGTCTATAGATGTTCCAGGCACATCCCAAAGGCCTGGGCAGAGAGTCATCAGACATTCAGAGGGTGGATATGTTTTCAAAACCACAGGGCAAGAATAGAACAAATCAATAGAGTATTGTCATCCATCCAAACAGGTAGAGAGAGGAAGAAGAGTCGCTTAGGCACGTCAAAATTGAATCACTTGAGGACATTTAGAGCTGTTCCAAACGTCTGGGCTCAACTTTAACAATACAGCAACATGAAATCGAATAAATCAAGAGACATTTGTCAGAAAAGCTTTACTTCCTGTTACCAGCAGGTACTACTATGACAAAAATAGCTCATTTCTAAGTACATGTTGATGTCTCCAGGCGAGGATTCTTATCAAACATCCAAAATTTGGACCACATTTAAACGATGGCAAGTGGAATGACACCAATTTTGTGTGTTGTGACAAAACATCAACATTGTACCTCTCAAAATATAATAAACTCTAAATTTTCATCTCTTTCGAGATTGCACCAATCAAATTTCATGTTAGCAACCTGCTGTTGAGTTTAGTACTTGGCACCAAGAGGCTTATTTCTGCATCTTGACATGATGCATGTGTTTACCACATTTCATAACCTCTAGACGAAAAACCCATTGGGGTGCTGCTTTTTAAAGTTTTCTGTGAGATGTTGCAGAGCTATTCTATCACAACCCAATCCTGAAACCCATATCGGAGTGCGATGTTTACGCCTTTCAACAAATGTCAAAATTGTCATCGTCATACAGTATATTTAATATTGTTGGAAAACGTGCAGGACCACCACTACAAATAGTCAAAGTTATAGTTTTTCAAAGATAAAGTTTAGCATTTCAAAGGGTGACGTGTTCACTCACAGATGTATGGAACTTATTCCAGCTTCTCCCAGTCCACCTTGTGGGGGTGGTAGTGGTGGTGTTGGGGGGGAATGTGTTTGTGAAATACAAAGGCATGCATATAAATGTGGTTTCATTTAGCAGAGGCACACTGAGGGAGATACGAGATCCAATCTGTTTCTCAATGGAGTATGCATTGTTCCAGGTCTGTATTAACACATATACCATCACCACGCTCACATTCACTCTGTCAAAAGCATCACTGTGTCCTGAAAATTAGCAACGCCCTTCTAATATCCTTTTATACAGATGACTGTGCCGTCAGCTTTACTGGAACAGTGAAACGAGCCACTGAGGGTCCCTGGAACTGTGTGACTGTTCTTTTTTTTTTTACTTTTTTTTTTTATGTGATCAGTCTTGCTTGTGGGTAGTTTTCTTCTTTCATCCAGACTCACCATTAATCCCACAGCCAGCAATAAGATACCTCAAAGAAAAGCACATTAGTGTGCCTTACAAGGGCAACGGTACCTTCAGCGATTGCTATTTGTGGCTATGAATCTGGATCTAAGAAGACAATATCAAGGATAGAAGGGAGCGTGGGCAGGATAGAAAACATGTGATATTACTCGCTTTTCCAGCGCAGCCCACCACCTGATTGCTGACAGGCTGGAGTGACGTTTGATGGAAGGCGCGGATGAGACCGCGAGACCCAATTAGCGCTTTAGCGGGCCGCTGACCTCAGATGGCAATTTGATGACCGACAATAAAAGTTCCTTTGATTCCAGCCGCCAATGAACCATGTGACAGGGCATGGCGATGGAGCTGCAGTTTACTCCCCGACTCACATGATACCAGGAGCTCGTCTTGTAAGAACTGTAAAGATTGTCTCAGACAGATGCCGGCAATCACCCACGCTGTTTTAACTGTAGTAACCATGTGTTTAAATGTCATTCACTTGAAAGACCTTCATCGTACATCATTTCACTAAATGATCGTTTTCATGCCACACTGCTGTTGTTTGTCTTTCTTTTTACAATGAATTATTGACAGCGTCGGGCTGCTGAGGAGGCTGTGTGGAGAAATATGATGACCTATACATGAAAGAAAGGCCATCGGTTTATCTTGTCCCTATCAATTTCAATTAAACGGGACAGCCTGTTCTCGACGGGAAGCCTCAATCCTGGCCTGAATGATGAGGCAGTAGGTGTGTGTTTGCATTTGCATGTGTAGAAAAAATACGTATTTGCCAAACAATCAAAAAAAAAAAAGCATGATTTAGTAGAAAATCCAGGCGAGTTCACTGTCTTGTTCAATTAAAGCAGCCTTCAATTGAGGGTGAAGAGTTGCGCAGTCCTTCCCTTTCCCTGAAGGTCACGAGCCAACAAATGAGTCGGCTTTTTGCCAGGCCTTATGCCACGCACATTAGCAGGTTGAAGGAGGCCTTGCAAACATCAGCAAAAGAAAAAGCCTAGGTGCTAATACCCTGTTGAGAGTGTGCGAAAGGCTGACATATTACATCCAAGAGAGACCGCGGGGAGCGATTGAGGAGCTGGGGATGGAATTAGAATGAAAAATATAGCTCGAGTCTATCAATGACACTGCAGAATCAAACTACTCGACGCTCCTCGCATCCTTAACCGATCCGAGTTGAGATTTGACACACGGCGGCCAGTTTCTGCTGTAGGTCAACGGCAGGTGGTATAAAATTACCATCACCATCTGTTTCTGCTGCGCCGATCAGCAGGACCTTGAAAACCTAATCATCAATAAAGTTTATATCACAAGTGCACGCTGACATTGAAAGCAAACATATGGGATATTCACTAATGTCACCCTGCACACGCATTAGCAGTGACGGTTTTTGGAAGTGGTCAGCTGAAGTGTTGGCTTTACTGAACTTTAGAAGCAGATTAAAGCATTATTGGAGAGAATATTCACCAGATTAATCAATAATGATGACGATCATTAGTTACTGAGGCAAATCTGACCTACAAGGACCACCCACACATTCGCAGTGGTTGTTACCCAACTGTTTGCTCTCCTACAAAGCATACACCCAGGACACTCTTTTTGTTTTTTAACGTATTAGATTTGGGGGGAGGAGCGACAGCTGTTAGCTGGGCCCAGCTGTCAATGACGACCGGCGTAGATGAGAGGGGAGGAGTTGATTTTGAACAAACCTGTGCACGCTCGGTCCCGAAGGAGCGTCGCTTTAAAGAATTCCCACAAAAGCCCACATGACAGCTGGATATCTCCATCTACCTCCACGTCTGCAGCATTTCTGCAACCCATTTCTACTCCCATGGCCACGTTAATTATGCTACATACACTGATGGACGTGTGAAAACCATGATTGAATAATCCACGTTATATATTTTGATGTTTTCATTTTACATTAGAGGGTTTTGAAACATTTTCTCGACAGTCTGGGACTAGTGTGCTTCCAGCAACAGCATTTACAGTCTTAGCCTGTTGTGTTCTTGTTGATTATGTAACATACAAATGCAATACAACAAATTTCTCAGGATAAATTGAGTTGAGGATGAACTGATTGGGATTTCTAGGTGAAAACAGTAGTCCTGAACTTACGTTTATGAGGCTTTTGAGAGAATTAATGAGGAAAAAAGGGCCAGATTTAGCAGAATGAATATTAATTTAAAAATAGTTTGGCTGGGTCCTATCTTCTACCCTCCACAATTATTATGCATGAGGTGAACGAAGGAAGGAAATTGTGGCGGAGCTCAATCTAGAGTACAATGCATATTGGATTTTCTCTCCCTGTCAATGCTGCATTATTTCTAAAACTGTACATTAACACAGACTGATTTACATGCCCTGCATTTCCCCTGTTGAACACTGTGGACTTTGCAAGTCATTACAGAGGTCGCTGGAAGCCATTATGCTTAATGACAGTTCTTTAAGATGAACAGTTTAGGTCTGTTGTTAAAGTAAGACTTTCACTTGTACTAGCCTTTCTGAGATTAGTTTAAAAAAGCCATTTGAAAGCACTGTCTGAGCATTAGCAGTAAAGTTCATTCAACAGAATTTCTCTTATGACAAATGGCCTCTCAAAAGCTTTCCGTGTATAATTTCCGTCCCCCCCACCCCACCCCATCCCAGCCGAGAGTGATTCTTTGCTCAGTGCAGCTGCCTCCCATCTCGAGCCTCCGACTCCAGAGTGAACCGACGTGTCCAGCTCCAAAGGCCATCAGCTGGAAATGTTTTAATGAGCCGCATGACAATTACACTTGCCTTTAGCTATCTGCACCCCAATAACAAGGTAACGCCAGGGCACAGGTGCATGATTGCGGGTGGGCCTCGTGGACTCAGCTGAGCACGCCTTACATGGCAGTAATCCTGGTGTCTCAACATTTCCGATAATCAAGCAGAAGTGATGATTACCATCAACAGAATGGTATCAGTCTTGTGTGTTTGTGCTGGAAGCCATTAAAAGGATAGCAAACAGTGTAAACTTGTGTGATTAAAAGGCCCACACAACGTTCAAACCTTGGCGCGGCTCCTGCCAGGATATTTCTTTTAAAACCAGTCGTGGCGTGTTGGAGATGATACGAATGACGAGTCAAAAGCGCTGGTAGGTAAACACACCGTTCTCAGACTGGTTGCGGTGATCCTAGCAACTCTGGATCCCACTTCATCTAGGTTCAGATTGGGGTAACTAGTGCAGAGACTCAAACAGATCCCTCACTGTCTCCCCACTTAAATCCCAGAAATGTAGGATGGAATGCATGACTAAGCACAGGGGCGGCCCCACCAGGAACGGAGGCCAGGTTTCTGTGGGTGAGGGTTCTGCCTGTGTGTGACAAATTCATGGCAGAGGCGGGGGGCATTCCTAAGCCTTTATCTATTCATCTTTCTAAACATTTAGGCTGTGGCTTCTGTATTATGTGTACAATAAGGTGAGAATGTGCACCATTCCTGTTTATTTTACATTCCAGATATGGAGAAATAAACTCTTTTTTTTCTTCATCTGCTGTAAATCTTCAGCAGATTTGACACTTTGCAATCCTAACAGTGCCCAAAGAGAGAGTAGCCAACCTGCCTACCATACATGGATGACTAAAAGATAGAACCATGATCAAGCCAGGGAGGACAGCTCCCCCACAATTCAAACAGAATGCATCTTGCCTGTAAATTGGTTTTCATCGCAACTGGCTGTCAGTGTTGGCGTTTGTGGGTTTCGGTGTGTCAGATTTGACACAACTCCCCTCCAGCAGCTTTGGGCTGCAGCTAACCACCCACGTATCCCACTGGGGAGCATCTTCTTCAGATCCCCTTCAACAGTTTGACAACACTGATCCCTCTCATTGCCGTCCCCTGCAGCACTCAGCCCAGATTTACAGCCCGAGGCATCTGATTGGAAAATGCATGACTAATACTATTGGAAGACAGTCTATAAATGTAGTTGCCTTTCTGTAGTGGGAACCTGAGGCATGTGGGAATTAGTAAGTACTGCTTCTCCACATACTGCAAACCACCATCACCAAAAGTTTCCAGAGGGTAATGGCATATCACGTTTGATGACATGCACAACTGGAGGACTAGAATCCAGCACTTTGTGGACCCGGACACGCTGTCATGTTTCTCTGTGCCACTGACCACCACGGGAGCCGTGCCTCGTCAATCACAAAACAAGGCAGTCTTCCCCTGGTCCTTATACATCGAAGAGCTTGCTCATCTTTGTATTGATATTGGAGAGTATACTATACATGTGCTGGTGTTTCACAAAAGAAAGCTTGGCGTTGAAGCAAAATTAAAATTGTTCGCAAGCAAGACTTGAAAAATGAAAAGGTTTCATGCATACAAACCCAATTAACTGCTCAAACAAAGAACATTCCTTCCTCGCCCTCTAAAATGTGAGCAATGCAGACCTTTCAAGCCCATTTTATGGTATGACTATAATTTATGCCACCTCCTAAGCAGCACTCGCAGACTGTGTCTCTTGTGTAGCCCCGGCTTTACGCCGGCGGAATCTCGGAGGAAGAAAAGAACCAGTGTCATGTGGTCAGAAGGCATTTCAGTCAGACAAAAAAATCTGTGTCAGCGCTTTCTGCTGGGGAGTCAGAGGCCAGTGTTCAGAGCTGTTAGTCTCTTTCTCAGAGGAGAGCCAGAGTTTAATGGGACTACTCTTCCACTCCATTTCCCGGTTTGCAACTTGCAGGCCGCGGCTGCACACGTGCAAGCCAGAGACTGTCACTCCACATACCTCTCTGCAGCGTGCGACCTCAACACCTCTTCAAACAGCTGACAGAATTTATTCACCCTAGGGCACACATTTGAAAAACTAATCGGACTCCAGGAATAATGTGTGAGGATGATAATAAATGCCAATGCCGAGGTCAACGGCAGATGCCATTGTAATGTCCATACACTACTCAATGGTTGTGCCAATCATCCTACCAACTTCTGGGGCATTTACTGTCATAGTCTTTCTGATTAGGGCAGAGCCAGAAGGCCTTAATCTAAAAAAAAGCTCTCATGATATGACTTTGGATCTATTTCAGAGACAAACAACAATTTCATGGCTGGGCAGTCACAGAATAATTACATTTGGTGCCAAGCAGACACATCGATCAGTACTCCGGCCACTTCTCAAAAAAAAAAAGACCTTTTTTCTGACAAACAACTTCTTGTAAGGGAATGACAAAACCTTCACAGTATGTATTTTAAAGGTCCACTATAAAGATAGTATCAAAGTGCTATTCCTAAAGAAATTGCCTGAGGGTGTCTTTGCAGATCGTTTGAAATTTTGATGTGATGACGGTGCATTCTGAGGCAAACTGGAGGGTGGGAATATTGGTTTTTCTTGCTTTATTTTTGCGATCGATTCTTCTACGGTCTTGATGTGGCTTTCAGTCCTGTCTTTATCAGATTTGTGACAGCAGAAAACCTGAATCTTTCTCTGTCCCAAAGAATCCTTGGCTTTCTTTAGTGCCACAGGTGAAAGGTTAGAAGAACATGACAATCTCGTTGGAAGTCAGGCGATCCCATAAGCTTTGTGAAATCTCATAACAATGTGGCACATAAACAAGATGGCACCTCAGATCGATGAAGAACCACCAACCCAAACTGTGAAAAGCCGTCTAATGGTTTTCTTACTGTGATTGTGTCATTTCTCGGGCAATTAGAGTCCTTCTCAGGAAAATACCAATGCATGTTGTGCAACAACATCACATGCCATTTCAGGCTAAATCAGAATTTTGTTGAGAAGTAACAAGGTGTTACCCAATTTGGAAAAACACCTGAGGCTAAATCAATCTGTTTCATGATAATGGAGTTTTACTGGATTACGTTACTCTACAGAGACAACTTTTCACTCTCAAAGTGATGTATTGGGGTTACTCATGCAGAAAAAATTGATTCTCCGTGGTTGATATGAACACTTGCTGAATAGTTAATTTTGACAAAAGTCTTTTTTATGAGTAATTTAGAAACTCGTACTATCGGCTTCCTTTGTTTGATGCATTACAGTTTTCCAAGATGGTATATTTATAACTAGTACTGCGGGTTTACCCAGAACCCGAGGACTACTTCAAACATTCTTCTAAAACTCAAAGTCAAAATACGAAGATGGAATTGATAAGGTAAACTAGTAGCATGTGTTCATCTAAACCAGAATGAACTGAGGTATTTGAAAAGTAAGAACTAAGCGAAAATGTAAGAAAACCCATTCAACTATGAGAAACCGAAGAGGAGTAAAAATGGGAAAGAAAAATCCTGACAATATAGTTCAAGTGTGGATCTGGAGGACTGACTCACCATGAGCAGACAGCACCCAGGTCTTCAAATTCGGCTTTGATGGCAGTGAGGCGCTACATTTCGCTTGGCTGAACCACAGTCCAGATCCCTCTCCGGAGGGGACACCCGACTGATCACTACAAAGGCAACCACAGTGAAATAAACTTTCAATCAAGGCTGGCGAGTGACCGAGAGAGCTTGGTATCGACACAGCAGAGGCGACAGAAGCAATATGACATCCGCTTCAGTGGCGTGAAAGTCTTTGCTGACGACCGTCTGCGCTGTCAATGTTCACTCTGTTGATGAGCTTAGAAGGCAATCAGCGGCTAGTGATGCAAACATGCCGTTTGGAGCGGCCACAAAGGCCGGTTGTCACAGAGCAGACCGGGACAGTAGACAGTTGTCACCCTCTTCAGGGGGGAGGATCTGACACAAAGTGCTGCTTTCAGAGTTGTGATACAGACCCACTGAGTCCCTAAGTACTCCAACCAATGTGTCATTATGTCATTAAGTGGCGAGTCAAGGATGGGAGGGAGGCGGGACTGAAATTTTTGTGGTGTGGGAGACGCTAACCATCATGTGATAAACATTAAAATTGAAAGGGAAGGGGGCAGGGGGTGGGTTGTGTTACATGTTTGATCCATCACAACATTTATGAGATCTGAACGTCTCATTTGGTTTCTTATCTGGTCACAAAACACAAGTGCCACATTCCCTTTTATCTTATTATAGACCGTGCAATTAAACAAATAATGCCCCAAAATAAAATTAAACGGTTAACGCCGCAATGGCCCACACATATGTTCCAGTTATCCGGCAGTTACATAAACACAGTTGGCAGTTCAGTTTCTTTAGAGAAAATTAATTAGCACACAATCTTGGAAAGAGACATTTGCTTGGTAATGAAATTAAGTAATGATAGCAGTGCACAAGTATTTGTTCAACAAACAGTTCCCAAAGAGTAAGAACCAAAAAAAAAACTCTCCCAGTATAATTCAATAAAGTAATTCAAGCATCGCAGAGTCAACTTGGGCTAACGCTTGAATGTCGCTCTGCGATATCCGATTTTGTTCTATTCATAAAGGACTTCTAAAAATTTTTTCCCCAAAAGGTAGAAAAATGTCATTTCAGCACAATAGAATTCTTCAGACAACACTGCAACACAATAATCAAATTTCCTCATGGGTGTCGCAGGCTCTTTTCATTTTCCAATTATAATTTGCAAAATGCACTCTGTAGCGAACACTTTATATGACTTTATCTAAATTTCACACTGAGTTTCCAAAACATTAATTAAGATGAGCAAATCAATGGGAGTGCAAATAAGTTCCAGTAATTATTATGTGAAGCAATAAGTAAGTCAAGCCTCAGTTTGAATATATTTTGTATTGATATTGAAATGTTCCTTGCTTTGAAGGCATCGTGGGGGAAATTTAAATAGCGTCTGTGAAGGCATGCTTGGCGCGAACATTGGTTTCTTTCAATTTAGATTGAAAATAACTTTAGTGAAATCTCACAAAGTGATCATTTCATGAAATTCAATCTCGCCATCAAACACACTGTTTTTTTGTCTGTTCTGGATTTTTGTTTACTTATTTAGTATGCTAGTTTTTTGGCATCTATGTGTGACAGAGACACGCCAGAGAAGATGGATTGGAATGGTTCGGGGTTAAAGAAATGCGACCACAGAACATTTCCCAAGGTCGACCCCCCTCCTGCCGCTCGTAGCTAGAGGGGTCACAAAGGCCAGGCAGCTGTCCCGCCTCGATCTGAGCAGATGATGATTAGATGAGAAGCATGAGCAAAGCACCTCCCTGTGTTATACCTCTGGGTAACAAAGACATGGATTTTTGAAGCTAAAAATGGGGCATTCACTTAGAAGAAAAACACAATTTAAGTCTCCATCATGTGGCGGAATGAATAAATCTCCTTCGTCCACTGGGTTTCTTTATTAGTAGTTGAAATAGCCAGAAAACAAAACAAGCTCGGTGAGTACCCGCCCGCATTTTCCCTGATAAATATGGCATTTGAGATTTCCCTCTCATCTCCTTCTCAGAGGCCGTGAGTGTTTAAGCTTTTATGCGATACAAATGGCTCCGTGTAACGTCTGGCGGTTCCACAAAGTCTTTTTCTCACGCTGGCTGAAGTGTACTGCTTCACATCTTGAAGAAACCACTATTTCCTCCAGCTTGAGAAATAGGTACTTGGATAAATTGGCTTGCTTAGATGCTCAGAAAAAAGGCACTTGAGATCTCGCCTGATCGTATTTTGTCCAATGTCAAAAGGTCTGGAACTCAAATTCGGGTCACCACAGACCAATTACTTAGACAAAAAAAATGAGAATTCACCCACCTGGGTTATGACCCATTAATTTGATTACACCGGCAGACAGGCAGAACCTCATAAAAGCAAGCCCGGATACATTTGTGACCGAAAAGGTGACTCTTTCAATTGTGTATTGAGAGTAATACCAATACCTACTTAATTTCATGTCTTACAGAGAAGTAACACAAAAAATAATTACTGACAGTGAATTTAAAAAAAAAGAAGAATAGTCTTATTTTTTACTGTAGTATTAATTCAGAATTGTATTTTGGTTTGCGTTGATGTTGCTCCGTTGCAGTTTATTCTTGGTTCCGTCTGGAGTCTTGAAGGTGACAGACGAGGAAAAGATCCTACAAACATTTCTGCAGACACGCATCCAGATTGAAGACCTCATGACCTGCCGCTGCACCGCTTTCCTGTTTGTAGATTCAAAGCGCTTCAGGGTAAATTTCCCTGGTGTTTGCATTGAGTTTGAATTTTTCACCTTCCACCCCTGGCTTTCAGTCATGTGCCTGCCTCACCTGCTATTCCGCAATGTTCTGAGTAGCAATTTGCTTGCTTCACACCGGTACAAGTATCACCTCAGTCTTGCCTTACGGGAAATGTACTCCAACGACAGTGCCCTGTATCACCTGTTCATTTTTAGCATATTGGGAATGAATGCAGCAGAGGTGACGTGCCAAGCACATTAATCTATTAGCTACACAGATATACTCCTTGGAAGACACAAGGCAATTCCTCTAAAAAGGATGTGTGAGTGCTGCTGTTGTTGTTGTTCCATTTCTCTTCACCAACCTTAATATAATTTTTATTACAGTGGTCTAGCTTTTTCTCTCCAAAACCAACATCACGCTGTTTTTCACCTGCTTCTGCATCTTTAAAGCTCGGATGCCTTTTCATCCCTGCCCAAAAATGAGGAATGCCTCCTCTTGTGCTGTGCTGCCAGCAGAAAGAAGCTGAGAAGCACTCTGCAACCACAAAACAAGTAGGTTTTCAACCGCCAACGCTAAGCAGTTGCAAAGCACACTGTCCTCAACATCTACCAAGTAAGTAACCTCAAATATATTTATCATCAGGTACAAAAATAGCCCACCTGAGCAGCACCCTGGCAGGTGCATGCGCTTCAATTGGCAGATACAGGTTTGAATAACGAGTGTCAAGCTATAATCTGAGCAAAACAAATCGACTTTAAACAAGTCTAACCTTTTTCAACGAACACGTCCCGTCTGCCGGTCTACTCTTCGACGAAGCATGAAACGTCTGCAGTCGCTTCACAGCCAACGTTATTTTGGGCGTCAGGTTGATCTAAGTCAGTGTTGATCAGGAAGAACAGGAACATTTAAGCAAACACTGTCATGGCTTTGGGTTTAATCTGTTATTTCCTGTTTTATTTTGAGAGTTTATTCCCCCATGCCGTGATTTTCTCTTTCTCTTCTCGTCTTTCCATCTGTTTTGCCCTATTAGTTTCACGTGTCCCCGTTTCATCTTTGTTTTCACCGTCTTTGTCTTCTTCTGTGCCTGATCACTTTCTGTTCCTTCGTCTTTGTTGCCGTTTTAACCCGTCTTCCCCTTTAATTCTCAATCCAAGGGCCACAGCCACAAAGGTCCAGGTCAACAGCCATGCCAGTCTGTTTCTCAACTTTAGTGTCACTTTACAAGACATTTTCCTCGTGTTTCCAGTGTCTGTCTGTTTTAACACAATGAATGCGTAATGGGGTGTCAGTTGGTTCCACCTCTACTTCCCCAGGAGGTAGCAACAGCACGTAAACATGTCTGCCTAAATGAAGTGCCCCAGCTTTGATGAATTGGTGTGATGTTGTAGTAATATGCTCACGTGTGCGACCTACCCATAGCAACAGGAAGTCTGGTATTTGAAGAACAAGCACAGAAAATCCTGGCATTGAGGTGGTGTTGTCTCGCCTTGGGTTGGTCCCTTTTGAACAAACCAAAGGGGTCACCGAGAAGGGAATTCATTTCGGTGCTGTTGTGTACTCTCTGTCTGAAAGTTTGCTCGGATTCAGACTTTGTCTTATTGTTCTGGATTGTTTGTTGTGCCCATTTCCTAGGGAACATTGTATTCATGATCTGAACTACTCTCTGGCGTTGACCTTTGCCTTAGGTTTAAGATATTGATGAAATCCCTGAGCTGCCCCCTTTATGAATCAGCTCTGTCTCTGTGACTGCCTTAGGGTTCTTTATTCTGAGCTGGTTGGAACAAATATCGTCTGAAAGACTTTCCTGGCAGATGGGCTGGGACCTTTAAAAAGCACGGAGGATGAGACATGGTTTCTTAAGATCTGTCTCATTACCACAGCTCCATCTAATATATAAATTGGATATGACGTGCGTGTTCCAGCCTCTCTTTATATATCGTGATCCCGGATGACAGCTGGAGGAGGCACAAAAACGATGACCGACCAAAAGAACATTAATGAGTTCGGCCCAAGATAGTTGTCTCCTACTTTCAGAGCCGGAGCTAACAAACACAAAAGGAGAGAAACTGACAATGTGTAAATGTGGGTGTTTGTGTTATCCATCTGTGCTCACATTGTGAAATGACTGTCATTAGCTCTCATTACTTCTGTGACTACATGTTAAAAATGTATGCTTCAGGGCGTCCTATGTCTTGTTGGCTAAAAGAAGAGGGAATCTAATGTGCCTTCCTTGGAACTGGCATTAACACACCGTGGGGTTTTCAGCTGGATATCAATTAGAGGCTCATTAGGCATTTAGAGATGGCATTCCCTCTGGCTTCCTGTCACCTACTGTGAAACTGGCTGACCCTGACCTTGAGGGAAGGCTGGGACTCAGTGTTTTTTTTTCTAGTCCTGGGAGATTAGCTATCAAGCAGCTGCATCATATGTGCCTTCCTTTAAATGCTGCATTTCGGAAACACACATTGTTCAAATGCAATGCGTCGATAAGAGCAAAAATCCCTGATACAAAATGCAGTCCTCACCTCAACATTGCAGCATGGGTCAGCAGGCTGTGACGCACATGCCAGCGTGAGCACGAAAAGCAATTTTCAGTTGCTCATGGGAGTAAATACTCCACTAGAATACTGACGGGTGTCAGTAGGGTGGGAACGTGGCATTGAAACGGAGTCAGACAACTTTCTAGACACAGTAGGAAAAGCAAGCAGTTGGATAGAATGTCAGGATGGCACAATGCAGCATGCATCGTGATTTTTTACTATGGAGATGTTGTAAAAATAATAATCCTGTGAGCGGTGCTTGTACCAATGTGCGCGTGATAAAGCAAGAAAATACTAAAATAAGCATGGGAAAAGTTGAAAAATAAGTCTGATAAAGTTGAGGTCAGTGATGGGAGTGTATTGCCAAACGTGGGAAACCATCCACAGACAAAGAATACATAAAGAGGGCTTTCCTGAACAGTGCAGAGGTTTTATTTGATGGACTACCAAGTAAAGACTAGGAATAAAGTCTTTCCTCTATCTATAGGAGCTGTTGAGAGATGTTATTACAGGCAGAGGAATGAAAGGCAGGGAAATTTTTGTGTGATTCGTCCATTTGTACTTGTAATTGTTCAACAACAATGCAACAATTTGCGTACAAATCAGTCAGTCAGAGGGGATCTTGTGCAAACAACAGGGCTACATCAGACTTTATATCCGATTGGGCATTTAAAAGTTCACTTTTGTCAATTCTAATTGACACGAGAAATTATCCCAAAGGCTGAGCAGTTGACTGGATCACTAATTTAGTTAATTCCTTACGCTTAAATGTTTGCTTATAGCTGGAAAACGCATCTAGTTCCGCTCAGCGCTGCATGATTGCGCGTTTCCTCATCCCGTCCTATGCAGCTCGTCTTTATTCCTGCCCCTTGGTGTGCAGTTGGTGGCAGGGGTGGTATGGGGTATTTTTAGACGGACTCAGAGGGGACTCTGTGTTCTGACAGCAAACACAAAGGACTCTCATGCATGAACAAGGACATACTCTAGTGACTGGAGGCAGAGCGGTCGACCGCTCCCCTGCTTCAAAAATGAGTCAATGTCGAAGAAGACCACTTTGTGAAAGTGGCCACAACGTATGGACTCAAACAAAACGAGCATTTACTCTTTCATATGTGGTAAGAGAAGTGGAAAACCTTCCCATGGTTTTAGTGCATCAGATACAGGACATCCGGAATGGTATTTTAAACTTAGTGTTTTGTTTTTAAAGTCAACTAAGAGTCACCCAGGAGTTTAGATCACTTGATACTAGAGCAGAGACTTTTCATTTGCAAGGGACAAACCGATTGGAACTGCTCGGTAATCAAACCTTGGGTTAACCCGGTGTATCTTTTAAAACAGTGTACAAATCCAATGTTTGAAATTTACAAGTCTGGTCTAAGCAAAACACAAAAGTTTAGCAGAGAGGAGTCTTAAAAATAGCCTGCATACTGCGCCACATGGCACTGCAGGGCTCCTGCTAACAGCATGCAGAGCAAAGGCCAATTCACTCCACTTCATCAAAATGTGTGGTTTGTGGACAGTCTATTCAGCATATTTAGTCAAGCACAACCTCTGTGTAAGAGCGCTCCTTCTTTCAATTTCTGTTTATTTTACTATACCCACATACAAGCCTAGAAAGAGCTATCTTGAAGCTACACCTCCCAGGGCTTTAGTCAGCTTGCACTTAATCTTGAACAGCTGAAATATTCGAGCGTACTTAAAGGTAACATGAAGAGTAGCAATAACTCTTTTTCATGTATTTTGCCATTAAGATCTGCAATTTCTTCACTGTGCATATTTCACATTTATACATCCTTTACTCAAATGATTCCAGGAACACAGATTAAGATCGACTGCAACTAATGGAATTTGTTTTCATTCTTAATCTTGGGATTAGTTTTAAATTGATCACGATAATGATTCACAAGAATATAGATGAAGGTTATAACGCTTTCAATAAAATCAAAAGGGATTGAATTCACAATGATGTGAATTAGAAGCTCTGAATATGAACAGAATAAAGAGGCCAGCTTCACGGACAGCTTCAACTTCAAGAGAAGTTTTAAAAGAAAAGGAAGATTTTAAAAGAAAAG
Organism: Antennarius maculatus; assembly: GCA_013358685.1. Taxonomy (NCBI): domain Eukaryota; kingdom Metazoa; phylum Chordata; class Actinopteri; order Lophiiformes; family Antennariidae; genus Antennarius; species Antennarius maculatus. Next base: position 13,874,447 of record CM023626.1, on the reverse strand, counting down.
GAAGAAAATTTTAACAAAAGTCTTAAAAACTTGACTCAAATGTTTGGCTTTGACAATGGGACAATGTGTCTGTTCAATGCAAATTTAGGAATACTAGAAGTGAAAACAAGAGTAACCTGGGCTGACCACAGAGGTGTTTCAACGAGAGACTACCAGGACTTAGAGATCCAGAATTCAGTGCTTTGCTCATAACCAAACGGATCATGTTTGCACAAGGACGTGCGACTCAGCAGGCCTTAAAAACCTGCGGACTCACCGGAAATGAAGGGGTTAAATGATAGAGCAAAGACCTGATAAAACAAACATGATGACAAAACCAGAGAACGCCGTATACAGAGGACTGATAACACACCAAAGTCAACAGATCGCAAACTGTGTGAACTATACTCTGACCCGTGATCTAGCTTGATCTGACTAACCACACGGCGAGCCGGGATCTCATTGGCTGAGATGACAGTAAACGCCAGTCAGGGCTGGATTATTCACCTTAAAAAGTGTGATTTTCAGCCACTTATTTCCTCCGATGCCTTCACGCAAAGGGCAGCGTGTAAACGGACTCAAGACAACGCTTCATTTCATAAAAGTCTTTTTTCTGTCGCACTCCTACTCTCGATGGTCACACCCTATTAAAGCACACAAAGCTGCTGTACCAACAACGTCTCCACTGTGTCCTACAGACACAAGAACGCCTGAGCAAATTGTAACGAGTTTAACCCTTTCATGACGCCTCACATCACAGACAAGAGGCCTATCCGCCACTGATAACCGAGCGCCATACTCAAGAGGAACAATGGAGCTTTTTAGATATGACATAGCACCAGTATTTCTCTGACAACTTCACGGTAGCCCGCAGATCACGTTACAAGATTTGGCAGCGGCGGTGTCGACGTGCGGGCCCTCTGCAGGTGACACGGAGGTAACCCCATTTGTCTTCTGTTGAAACGCACAGCTTATGAGGAATTGCAAAGTCCCTGGTAATCTGCCAATGCTGACAGCAGATGTTGAGCGGCGCTGAGGAGAAGTGAGAGGACGAGCGCAACGCATGGGTGACGATGATGATGTCTCTAGTGTGCAAAGGACAAAGCAGGACAAGATAATACCTGGTGGGCGTAGAGACAAAGCAGGGGGGTAACAGGGGTCGCCGGTCGCCACCCCAACAACATCTGGAAAGCAGAGGGTTGTCGGTGTCGTGGTTGTTGTTCCAGCTCCAGTCAGATGCATGTATTCATTTGCCCTCAACAGCAGGGGTCGGTTCAAGCAGCCGACTAATTGGCTGATGGAATTGGGGAGAGAGGGGGGGGGGGTCTTCTGTTTCTCCCCCGAGGAAGGTTTGAGTGGCGGGCTGATTGGGTAGAGCTACAGAGCCAAACTCTGTTATCTAACAGGTAACAGAATCAGGTAATGTCACGCAACGCATGTCGTGGTTCCAGTTGTCCAAAGAGAAGCGATTAGTTTGATTTCATTAAAGCTGCAGCGCAGCAATAAGCTCAGAGACTCCAGTCGCAGCAGCAGCTGCCAATATGAAATATATCAGCCCAATCTGTTGGCGTACGAGTGCAAACGGCTTCCCTTCCATCCCTCAGCAAGAATAGGCTCCTGGTCTTGGGGCTATGTTCAGATATCAGCGTTGTTTTCTTTGTTCTAAATAGTTCCCTCGATCCACATTAGCATGCCAAATAAAAGAACACGACTAAATTTCTTCTGAGAGGTGTTTACAAGATGCCGGAGCCGGTAGCTGTACTCCAATTCCAGCAAAGCGACTTTCCACCGTGTTCAATTCGATGTCTATGTTCAGTTCTGTTTAGAGGTGAGTTATGATGATAAGAAGTCGATCTAGAACAGGGGTGTCACAAACTCATTTTCACCAACGGATGTATCAGCATAACGGCTGTCCTCAAAGGGCCAGATGTAACTAATAAATGTAACTAAATGTAACTCAATGTAATGTAAAATAAATGTAACTACTCCTTAATGACAATCAATTCACAAGTTATCACTCATTCAAGTTACAAACTTCACAGTTGCACAGAAAAAAATATGGTTGTTTGTTGTTCCGTTATAACATAATCCTTTTAATTTCTCAGGATATTAAATCCACAGAACTCCATCAATCAAGGATCAAACTATACGAGTGAATAAAGAAAAATAACATCAAACACAAATTAGGACATTAACTTTGCTCGAAACATTTTTGTCAAAGTTAAAATGGACTTAATTACTACATTGTGGGAAATGTAGTTTTGGTCAAAGTACACTTTTGACATACATTATTTACTTTAAGACACTCTGACTTTTATTTTCTTACGGGCCACATAAATTGTGGCGCACCACATTTGGCCCCCGGGCCTTGAGTTTGACACATGTGATCTAGATGAAGAAGCTTTACCATGATGTGCCACAAAGTGAGTTGCTGGGTTATAGGGTTCCATCCATGCACGTTAGCATTTTGGTTCATTAAGCGGGAAAGTTTCTGCAAGCTCCAACCTTACACGTGAGGCTATTTGTGCATTTACTCACGCTAATGCCATATCCAGGTTTTGTTTTCAGTCTTGATAAATCAAATGAGGCGTGCATTAAAAAAACAAGACGTGGAAACCGGAACAGAGAAGGTACAAAGTAGAAGACAAATTCAGCCACACTTTATGAAAAGCAGGTAGACGAGATCATAAAGCTACAAAGACACGATCCTCATGCATGTTGATGCAACGCCCCACTTTATTATAATGAAACCCTTACCAGGTCTGCATATCGCAACGGCCTCCCTGCTATGTAGCAGATGAAAACACCAAAGCAATTACCGGCAGATCCTATGCTGGGCTGTTTTTTTTTCTTTTAAGGAAGGCAAACATACAAAGCAGCCTCACCAACAGCGGCCTTCAGTCGGTTTGTAGTCATAGATCTCGGCATAGTCAAAATACCGCAACAATATTCTTGTGGTTTTAGCTTTTACATCAAAACAATGCATATTTTTGAGGAAGTATACCCTACTGCAACTCCTTTGAACTGCAAAATCTTCATCTAGTGAGCAAATTGGTGGCAAATGTAAATTTATCCATCAAGATTTCAGAAATGTCAGCAGCAACAGCTAGCCGGCCGCCCAGATGAAACGGCCGAGCCTACCTCCGCTCCAGCAAGAAAGGAGGAAGAGCTTTAGAACACGTCTACGTCGCATCATTATTACACAAACAAAGGGCCACAGAGAAACGAGGGCCACGCTTGGGTAGAACCCGGCCCTCATTATAGGAGTTCAGTGCACCGTTGTTCCCACCAAATGAGGCAATTCCGGTGTTTTATAGTTTATCAGGAATGTCTTTGTTCAGGTTTTTCAACATGCTAAAGCCGCCGTGTCGTCAGCGACGCTGTTGCATGCCCATTGTTGGAGCTGAGAATGGAGTTACTGGTCAACAGGCGAATGAATTATGAGCAGAATATCAATTTCTATCCTCTTTACACTGCATTTCTTTTCCCCTGAAACTGATGATCTGACGCTATTCATACCAAAGCACACAAATACGACCGCATATGCATATAAAATTAAATTTTCCAATAGGCTTTTTCCTGTTTTCCTCGACTGCATTTTCCCTCATTAAATCTGCATGTGGAGCGCCATTTCCCTCAGCACTCTGTGAAATTAATCAAAACATCCCAGGAGGACGACACCTTTATTTCCTGTACGGAATGCATTTGCACATTTTCAGACCCGATAGGATTCAGAGAGCGACATCCAAAGACGTCTGGCTCGGTCACGGACGCTCACGAAAAAAAGAGCAGCTCTGCCTCATTAAACAACAGACGTGTTCATATTTGAAGCGGCGATCAAACGCTGCTGCAGCGTCTGTTAACTAACTCCAACCACTTTAAAGAGTATAAAGCACGGCGAAATGCACTGTATGTATATTTAGTCCAAGCTGTGGAAGGAAAGTTGTCTGCAAACAGCTGCTGGTGATATTTAGATAGGGAGATGACTATAATTCAATGCATTAAATGTTATTTTTAAAACAACATCCTATAATTTGTCTTTTCTAAGGTAATGACTGGTCCTGATTGGTCAATTTCTTGATTTTGAGGGGAACCAATGGAAAAAGAATGATCCTCCCGTGGGAGTAGGTGACAGTCTTTACGATCCAACAGTGTGTAAAACTTATAAACAGGGCCCTTCTGGTTTTGAAGGGTTGGGCTTCAAAACCAGTTCCAAATTGGAACAGCAAACAAGTCAAAGTTCACCAAATCGTCATAAACTGTGTCAAAATCAAATGACAGAATGTAGATTGCTAACTCTAGTAGCTGTTTGACTTCGGTGGTGGTCCCACGGCGTGATGCAAATACAAAAACAAGTCGATGCATCTTTACCACACACACACACACGTTGACAACAGGCGTTTACTGCTTGAACAGGCGCGTCCACACCTCAGTAACGCCATGACAACTATATCTGAGAACGGACACGGCGCATATAAATCAATACATGCCATGAAAACAAATAGGAACGCCAAACCCAAGGCATCCAGCGGGGCGATTACCTCCTGAAACCAAATTATAAATATCAATAAGGTTTAGTGATTTCGAGCAGACGTTTCTAATTGGGATTGACCGGAGGGATCCAAACTGGAGATGTCACGATCTGTGCGAATTGAATTTCTGACAATTCCACTTAAACAGCGTCGTACTTCATCAAATAATGACTGCAGTCAGGATTTGGCTCGTACTGCCGGTGATGTGAGTTTCCAAATGTTCAGCTGAAAAAGCCATGGCAACAGGAGCAACAGCAGAATGTCTTTGTGGCGACCTTTGACCTTTCGGTGACTGAAGACAACAAGACCCTGTCAAGCGCTGGGAGACAAAAAAAAACAGTTTCATCGTCCAGGAGAAGAGCAGCTTCGTGATCTGGTAATGGAAAAACCTCCAGTGTGAACTCAGATGTGTGTCAGGAAGAGAAGCGAACGCTCCCCTCCCTCCGTGTCAGCGATGTGATGAGAGAACACTTTGAGGATGACTGTCTTTTATCCGTGACGAGCCGAGCTGACAGCCGAGAACTTGAATATAAAAAAAAAAAAAAGTACAGCGAGGCAGCAGTTCGTCTCCAGCCTCATACAAAAACCATGAGCGCTGAAGCCCAAACCCAACCCCATCTGCAGACCTATTTTCACGATAAACGCTTCATCACAGTTCTTCTCCGGTTACTATAAAGTCAAGGTTCGAGAGGCGTAAAAGCGACTGAGAGCCATGCCCTTAAAAAAAAAAATAAAAATTCTCCATTTGACAAATATGCACCTTGTTGAATCCTAACCGCAAAAACATCTGAAACAAGCGCTGAGGCTTTCACGTCTGGTCACGTTTCCCCATCACAAGCAGACTTCCGCCATCTAAACCCTGAATGAATGGCGATCATAGGGAAATAAGTGTTTTCCCCCTCCAAACAACGGGCATTACGTAGATTAACAGCCTTTGTTGAAACATACTATTAGCACATAAGTCTGTGTGGAGAAGGACCAGATGTCAGATAATAGGCTGTGCAGAGTGAGGTAGGTGCTGGCCTGAAGCCATGGAACAAGTAACAACAGCTTCCTGCACATAAAAGCCATTCACTTGTTGTTTGGGTGGGCGGTCCAGGAGAGGTGTTACCTGTCCGCTCACCTGAAAGCACAACTAGATGCTTTAAATGCATTTGAATGTAAGATAGAGCAAGAATTCTACTTTAAATCAAATGATTATTATGACTGTAACGCATCTAATGTCAAAGAACATGCACACTTCATTCCCATAGATACTGCAAAAACAGTTAAAGATTGTGTACAAAGGGCCGGCTGAGTCTATCTCGTTAAACACTACTGGGGGGGTTTATTGGCTGGACGGGCTTCGCTTTGGATAAAGGCGTCATGTGTTGGAAATCGGCTGCTGCTGCTGCTGCAGCCCGACGCCTCCGACTCCCGCATTTTATTGAAGGTGCAATAAAACGAAACTTTCGAATGCAAACAGCTGAGAAGGAGCGGAAAGTATTTTTTCTCTTTCTTTCTTTTTTGTTTTTTTGCAGAAGAACAACAGATTACCTTCTCTAGATTCGAACCTTTGTGTTTTCTGGCATCACATCCGCACGTCCCGCTCGGTTCCACCGCTGCTCCGGTACCGCGTCTGCCGCATCGGATCCTCGATCCAAAAAAAAAAAAAATTTTAATTAAAAAAAAAAAAAAAAAAAAAAAAAAAGATAAAGATAAAGAAAATGAAAGAAAACAGTCCGCACGTTTCCAACCGGTTCGAAATAGCTGGAGCAGAGCGCCTCTGACGTTAACCGCACCGATCAGAGCTGCCACGGTAAGTCCGCATGCGGGAGACGTTCACGGAATAGCGACACCCTAGAAGGAGGGGGACGCGGCGAAAGCTCGCCCCGCGGCGGGTAGCGGTGCCCGGACTGACGGCTCTCTCTCGGCCGCCAAACGCGCCAGGTGTCGGGGCCATCCACAACTTCAGTCATGTGTCGGTGCGGCAAAGCCCGTCCGTGATCTGTGCCACGCAGCGCCGCAACATGGAGCGCTGACCTGCCTCTCACTGGTCAAGTTAGACGGAGCGCCCGCAAATCACGTTTCCGGTAGGGTTTTTCAAAATAAAACGGAATCTAGTCGAAACACGTATCACCACGAGGGGAAACAAAATAAAATCCAACATGCAAAAATAAACATAATAAGATTTATTATTATTATTATTATTATTATTATTATTATTATTATTATTATTATTATTATTATTATCCATCATCGTGGCCGTAATTCCGGTATTTATGTTTTATTTTTACAGTGAGATCCCGGAGCACAGGAACAGACACACAGTGGGGGGTTGAAGGCAGGATGATTGAATTATTTACGATGAAGGAAGGCACTAATACCTAAATCATTCATAATTATTCAATAGAAGCAAGGCCGGTGCCAATCAACCTTCAATCTCTCTCCCCTGCATGGCGGCTTTTGACATTTGGAAAATGATAAATGGAGAAGAGGTTCTCCAGAGCCAGACGTGATGCTGATCTCTTCCTCAGGCGGTCAATAAAATTGCGGGCTCATCAGCCATTAAATTAGCTGTAAGGTTAACTAAACACAACGCTCAGCTGTGCCATGCAAGCTCAATGAGCCTCAGCTGACATTTAAATGCATGTATTTCATGTATCATCATTAAACTCAAGGTGTTCAGGCTCACAATCCAGATCTGGGGCCCTTGAGTTCTTCGTATCTGATCATCATCCTCCCCCCAAGTTCAAAAATCATCCAGTATGTATCATGTATGACACAAATAACTCCAGAAGTGTTCTAATATATCAATGCAACAGATGTCAGAACCGTCACAAGATGCTGCTTTTCCCTGACTGCTGCTGTCTTTAAATGATTCACCCCTGAATGACAAACATCTCCAGAGGCCCTTTAGCAGCTACGTTCTGATGAAGACATGATGCCAAGCCACAAATCTGCTTCTGATGGTGTTCCAGATGAATCTTAGCCCATTCCTCGAGGATGAAAATGTTTATTTTTTGGAATATTCTTGGGTTTGCATGCAAAACCGTCTCCTCTCTTCTGTGGAATTCAAGTCAGGTGATTCCTGAAATCTTCTGAAATCAAACCAGATTTTGCAATATGGAGAGATGAGTGATTTGAGATGAATTGGTCCAGATAGAATTCACCACTGATGTAAATATAGTTTGGATGGTTATTGGCAATGGTTGTATTTTAAATGTTCTTTTTTTTTAAATTTATCAACACAATAATTCTCATTATCCAGTGACTGATGACTTAATTAACTGGGATTATCTGTAATCTATTCATTCTAACATCCTGTGATTGATTTCACAACCGGTGTTCATTAACAGGAAGTACTGTGTATCTATAAAGAGACTTGGGTCATTAAATGAAGAAGTCTACTCAGTCTTTAGCCACTTTTTTATGTTTGGTTTTGTATATCTCCTTCAACTTTTTTTTTTTTAAACATGCACAAGGACATTAAATCAATATTTCAGTTCCCATCCTTTTTGTAAATTGACTGTTCGTAATGTAATATATGTTAATTTCATGTGCTGCGACGGTGTAAACCCTTCTCAGCCAGTCTAGATGAGGTGGTGGGGGGGTAATCCCTTGATGCTGCATTTGACACATGCCAGGATTAAGACATAAACATCATACATCTCATGTAAAGTGATGCAACCAAATATATCCTTCAGTAGGAAAATACAGCAAAGCGCCAAAGGGGATATTTGTACTTTAAGGAGGTTCCTTTTCTGCAAATAGTAATGAGAAATACTTCAGGGAGGCCCTGGAAACCGGCTTTGGTGCAGGGCTCCTGTGAGGGTGATGGAAGAGGTGTTCACACACACAAACACACTTCCACCGGTGCTGAATCAAATCCTGCCAGAGCTTCCTCTGTCTCGCTCTTCCCTTTTATTTCCCCCTTCGTCTGGACCTACAAAAATGGAACCAGTGTGTGTGTGTGTGTGTGTGTGTGTGTGTGTGTGTGTGTTCCCTGAACAGGCGGCAATCGGAGGTGAGATTAATGGAGATCATAAGCGTCGTGGGGAGCCGGATAAGTGACTCAATAAACCCTGGCCCCGGATCTTCTGCTAATCTCCTGAAGGTCCAGCTCATCTTGCACAGATGTCCCCCTCCCATCCCCTCCCACCCCCCGACAACCACCCCAATTCAGACCAGAGGATCACAGAGTTTTTATCCGAGAGAAGTTTCTTACCTCTTTATAACAACTTTTTCATTTTCTACACCTTCTTTTTACTCCACCACATTCATTTTTAATCTGAGTAATTTATTAGACTCAGATTAATAATAGAAAATCCCATCAACACACCAAACATGAAGTATTATTATCAGTGAGTGTTTTAAACAAAGTTTTCCTGCTGCAATTTTAAAGGATGAACGAATTCATGTAATTTTATTGTCCAGGTATTTTGGGAGGGGCATATCCTGCAAGAGCTGATTGGTCATTTGGGATTTAACAGGATATCCATAAAAGGACTTCATCAGAGCGAAACTGGAATTAGATACAACACAAAAAGGTGTCATAAATGTGTGTGTAGTGGTGGTGGTGGGGGGGGGGCAGCCTTAGCATCGATCCGTCTAAAGGTCGAGTCAATAAAATGTTTTCCTCTCCATCATAAATCAACTGATTTTCATGAATGACGCTGCTTTTGGGGGGAAAAAAAGCCCACGTATGAATTCAATTTAAAACTACAGTATATCTCCATACATTTAAATAATCTTTCTCACTGTAATTTAATAATTCACTTTGACACTATATTTATTCTTTGTATCTTGTTTTTAATGCTGAAGAAATTATAATAAAACTCACAGTTGAAAGGTTCCTTGACGCAATGAGACGCCTTACTCTGACAGGTTAGCCCCCCCCCAAACACACACACACACACACACCGCCACCCCTCCCTCTGGTGTGGGATTACTTCACACCTGTCAATTAGCGCCATTTAGCATTAGAAGATCCACCGGCTGACGTTAAGGCAGGAGTCGACAATCCTCTTTGTTTCTTGCAAGATGCACTCCAGAACCTTTATTCTCACCACCTCCAGATATGCCCCCCAACCCACTCCTCCACCCCATCCCCACCCCCAGCTCAGAGGGAAAGTGCTTTGTCTGGAATAAAGGTTCAATGTCTCCCCTTTAGTGGAACCCAGAGCTTGACTGCAGAGCTGGCAACGACTTCAAAGATTCCCCACGGAGGAAAGCCCCCCCCCCCACGGGGTCCAGATGTCAGTTATTGAGGGGATATTTTTCTCTGCAGGTCCAAAACATGACCGTCCAGAGTCCTCATTACTCGGTGCTTGTTAAAATGTTTTTGTTTTTTTTTGGAGCTGCTTACTTTTCATACATCCTCCCTGTTTTCACTGCGACTCCCGTTTCTTTTGGGTTCGTCTCCTTCTCTAAGTCAAACAGGGAACATCGCGGCATCAGAGCGGGAGAGCAGGCCTGAGCATGTGAGGGGTCGAGGTATCAAATGGATCCACCCCTCAGGAAGCGAACACAAAAGGAGAGAACAAGATGAAACATCTCTGCCACAAAACAAACATCCAGGAAATCATAGATTCCGGAGATGAGACTCTGGACGTCTTCTCGTTGGTCACAAACGCCTGATTGGATGATAACAGGACAGCTACAGGTAACCTGAGACCCGATGGACAAAATAAAGAAATTTGCTTTACATTATGGCGACATTTATGTCCCACGTCCTCCTGTTTGAGGCGATCATCAGTGAACTGTGTAATCTCTGAGAAGCGGTTGCAGTATTGACCTTCTGGTTATTGCCCTCCTGGGCTTCACAGGTGACACCTTCCTTGCCCGTTACCCGGGTAACGATACAACCTCAAGCCTTCGCTTTACTTAATCATTCGACAAACTGTTGCACAGAATGCAGACTGACCCCGACCACAGAATTGGGAGGGAATGACTTTCTAATGAGAGGTTACGTTCAGCGTGGAGGTGTCCGCTGGGATCCGGTCTGACATGAATCCAGAGCTCTAAACTGTTAGCTCCAGTCTCCGGGATGCTCTCGAGAGCTGCTGCTGAATAATGACCTCTATAAATATACTGACCAATCAGCCATTGCTTTGATATGTGGAAGCAATTGCCTTGACCTATGGCACTAATTACGCCCCCCCCCCCAACTAGAGAGCAGGAGGATGCAGATCCCGTCTTCATAACTCATGAAACGGATCTGAGACCGGAGGTTGGTCTGAACACACAGCTCTATAGTGACGGGCTCAGTCATTACATGAGGTGTATGGGTAACAGACGGTGCTTTGTTTTAATCCATATCATTTAGGAACATATGTGTCGCATTTATATTGTGAAACAGACAACAACCTTAACCATACAGTAAGAGTAAACAGCTGCATCTCGGGTTCGGGTCGGGACTACGGGAGAACCGGCTTTCTAACGATGTGGTTTAACGTCACGTGAGCAAAGTCTGTGATGCTCCTGCTGGAGATTCCTGTGATGTGACTCAGTTCCTCTACAACCTGCAAAGCAGAAAATAAAGCTGGGATCAACACAAACCGTTTGATACAACATAGACTGATTTTATTTTAGTTTTTTTTTAATTTTACAGATTGTTGCTAGTGGGTGACATTAAGGCTCTGCACACAGATGTACATACAATATACATCTATATAGAGCAGAAAATAAACCGTTTGCTTCACCTGTTCCCATTTTCTGCCATAGAGAATGAATGAAGCCACAGCGATTACTCCAACACCAAGAAGCATGTAGTCTTCAGTCACCGTCACAAACTTCTCTCTGTCAATACAAGAAAGAAACCCAACTGTATAGCAAATATAATAAATATTTAGAAATTATTCTATATGTCCAGCACCATGTTGAACAGATATTCTCACAGGCCTGAGCCATAAGGCAGGGCTGAGCTGCTCTCTGCTGTCCTCTAGTGGCGTACAGATCAATAACACCACTAAAAAGTCAATTCATGGTTTTCCTAGGAAACAACAATAACTGTGGCAATAACAAATGTGATCCCACGATGAATGATTTCACTAAATGTTACCTCTGTTCTCTAGACGGGTTGGCACACTGAGTTGTCGTCACCAACAAGGAGTCATAGATGGCCGTTCTCTGCAGGCTGACAAACTGGAGAACGTGGCAGCAGAGACGATGGAGCCGATCCACAGCGATGGACGGTTCGTTATGTCCTGCAAAAGTTGGATCAGAGTCAGTACATCTGGACCGGGACTGGGCTTTCTTGACATTAAGACATTTGTAGAGTATGTCATACCAAAAACCTCCAAAAGAGTTTCCACATAAGTCAGTGGGTTTGGGACATTTAGTCTGAATTCAAGGCCTTTTAAGACCATCAGCTCTGATTCCAGGAGAGTCTGCTTGGAGACACTAAAGCCGACTGAATGCAGGAATTGTACAGCAGTGTCGTTATTGATAATCTAGAAAGGTATTTGAAAAGAAAAATGATAGGAGTAAACTTTACATCCATTTTTTAATCACATGGTCATCACAGGTATTAAATTTTGCATTAGAGAACTTACTTCACTGTGCAACGACATTTTGCTTGCAAGTTGCAGACAAGAAAATATGACAAGGGGAAATTTCTCCTTGAACTTCTCAAATACGTCATCCACCTGACCCACCGGTGGATCGGCGGCGGCATCTTGAGGCGTTTGCATCGCCAACAAATCCGAGAGGTGCTTCACCATGAACCTGGGAGAGACAATTGTGTACATGAAGGTGTAGCAAATGCTTGGTGCTGTAGGGAGAGGCAAATTTGCTTCTTTCTTTCACCTTTGAAGTAATTCAATGGCCTGGTACCCAGTCAGTAAATCAAGAGCCAGTTCTTTAGCCATCAGGAGGATGTATTCTGTTACATCAGGGAGGAATGAGGAAATTTGAAACGGAGTTACAGCAAATTAAATGCATGAAGAATGGAGCTGGTAAGGCAGTATATGTGTGTGGGCACACAAATGTATCTTATTCTGCAAAATGGGATCAATACCATTAAATAATGGTATCTAAAGGTATGTAAGCAATCATACTAACTAGAAATTCTGGCGATGAAAAAAACCCTACAAATTATCATGTATAAATAATTCTCTGGATGGCCATATGAAGATTTAGGGATTATTTTTTTATTATTAGAAAGTATTAAAATTGACCAGTTGCTTTAAAGATGGCACCGAATTATGCAGTTTCCATGATGGAGAAACTTGAAATGATAATAAAACAAACAAACATAAAAACAGGAACAGCTGCTCATCAAGCTGTAATGATTAACGCAGCTGTGTGAGATACAAAAATTTAAAAAAAAAAAAAAGATTATTATGGACGGTTTAAATCGATCGATGCGTGTTTGTAACAACATAAAATTACAGATTACAAACAATAGATGATTGTCGATATGTTCTGACGTCATACATTTTCAAAACAAACTACTTACCAACAGCCAGTTTGTGGTCTGAGCGATAAATTGTATATGAAAACCTCGCTTACCAATTATTCTTTCATCTTTGAAGTTTCCACTGCATTCTGATAAATTGTTGAGGTGATCTTTGTTCTCATTGTTGAGATTAATTAAAATATCTGCGAGCAGATCAGAACAGGATTTCCTAAACTTCAAACTTTGGCTTGAAGAACGAAGAAAATTTCTCGCCATTTACACTGACTGTACTCACTTCCTGGTTGTTACATTTACAAACCACCAAGTTTGTAATCGGATATGTGTTTTCTTTTTTAAAACTGAATTGAAAAACTAAAAAAAAATTAAATAAATAAACCGTGTCTGAAGCTGATATTTTGCGGAGGATGGCGCTATTTCTACTGGTTTTCGGTAGAACTGGTTTAACGTCTCACGGTAGGAACCAGTTTATTGCAATGGGGACTCATTTGAAAGGTGCACATTGTAGCCTCGTTGGCGAGCATTTGTTGGCGCTCAGCGCAGATCTGACAACAAGTGGATGGGCCCCTAACGGTATCCCCTACCCAGCAAACCTTTTGAAATTCAGCTGTGCGCAGTTTCGTTGCGGTGATAACCTTTCACCTCCCGAAGTGACCTCAAACAATGGCTGACAAGGTTCCTGAGGGGTCCAACGCTCGCTTTGCCACCAGGATAGACCCGGAAAAAGAGGGTCTTTCTCATGAACAGATGCATTTCATCCGACAGGTAGAGCTTCAACAATGGAAGAAGAAGACTCAGAAGATACGCGGGCGAAATGTTGCGACAGGACTCGCCATTGGAGCAATCGTTATGGGAATCTGTATCCTTGTCTAGCGCGCTAGCTTCCTGCGCAAGGTGAATTACGTATGTAAGTTAGCTTAGCATGCTAAAGTTACCACAGAGTTGCTTTTTTTTTTGTTAGATAACGCAAAACCCAGTTTATTTCATTGTTGCCGCATGTTGCGTTTGAACCTTGACTGTCTGTACGATTATTCAACTGGTTACTGGAGAATGTTGGCCTAAAGGTTTCATGGCTTCCAATCTAGTTAATGCTAACATGACACTTAGCTCATTCATGGTTAGCATTGCATTTGTTTCTGCGTTGATATTAAAAGTTATCCACATATAGTTTTATTAATTCTGGACTTATTTAAATTTATTTTTTGATCACTATTATTAATTTTATAGTATTTAATCACTATTATTTCTAGAAACTGCACATTATCTTTCAGGAGTAAATCAGCTGCAGGCTGCATTAGTTTCGGCCAATTTCTAGTGCAATTCTTGCTTTGTGTTTGTTTCATTTGTTCCACTTATAATCATTTGCCTTGACCACTTCCTCCCCTGCTAGACGGCTACACGTTTTACTCAGTCGCCCAAGAGCGGTTCATCGATGAACTGGATGAGGAGGCCAAGCGAGCTAGAATGCTGGGACCAAAGACTGGTGCCAACTGAGATGCATGACCCTCCTGCCTGTTGTTGGACTATTTGTCTTTCATGCACTTAATAATGGACTACTGTGGATGCTGATTCCACTGATTTGTATTCCATCAGTGGTCGCTGGAGTTGCAGCTGTGGACTTTGGTTTGTGCGGGATGAGTGATCTGTGGCTCTGCTGCTCATTAATCTAAAGTGATCTTTCCTTTGATAACATTTCTATCAGTGAAAAAAGGCAAATCCGTTGACCTTAACATGACCAGATTACAACTAGCCAGAATGGCAGTAGCATTGAAATGACACGCAGATGAACCTAATGACATATATTTATGTTGATAAAGTGATATGTCTAACATATGAATCTTCTGCATTTAATTGTTTTTAACATGTCTGTGGAACAATGTTTGCTGGAGATAAAAACACTGGGTGAAGCAGTAAAGATGACAAACAACCTGTGGTATTTACAACTCTTATTTATTTTTATCCAATATATGGAGTCTGATCTTGCTACCAAATCTTTGGAGTAAAAGTATAAAATAAGACATCAAAAAGGGGAAAGGCACAGATTCAGCATGGCAGAACAGCAGCAGCTTCAGAAAGCAAATACAATTATTTTACATTCAACATTTTGAAATGGAACGTCTTTGAATATAGAACAAACTTTGGAGAATCTTTAGTTCCACTGTGGGTAAAATTCAGTGTGTTGTGAACATTTCATATAAGGCAACAGCTACACATTCACAGCTTGGACTGATTGCTCTACGTCCCACGACAGGGTACCTACATCAACCTGTGGGAGGGGAGATCACCTTCACTGCAAGCTGACTGGAAATCATGATCAAGCGTAAAAGTAAGGGAATATTCTCAACCTCCCTGGTGGAAAAGTGACAGGAATTACATCGGTTCTTCTTGGAGTGAGAAGTTAAACCAGCGAGTATTGCATGATTGAGAACTAAAGTACAAGTGACTAAAGTGCACACGATGCTTGATCCATGGAACAAGCGACAAAATCAGATTTTTGCTCAAGCGAAACTTAGTTTTCATTTAGTCATGACTTGTAAACATCATCTATAAATGTACGCTTCTATGTACACATGTACAATCAACAGGAAACAGTAGTCTAAAGCCTAAGTGGATCCTTCAGAACTAGTTGATAAGAGAACAGTTCAAATCAGCTAAAGTGTAGCATCAGCGCTAACATCGTCTGAACATTTACTGAAGATCCAGAGTCTTTCTGGTCCAGGAAGTTGTTCACCATCAGTCCTAACAGTCCAACCTTTTTTCTTCTGAACCATTAAAATCTCACCATGCACACGTCGATGGAGCCCAACTCTTTTTGCATTTTATGCATAATAATTGGAAATATCATTTGAAACAAACAAAAAAAAGCTTCCATCAGGATTCTGGAAAATGCATGCTGTCTCTTCTAAAACGGTGCATTCACTGTGATCAGCAGGTACTGAAACAAAAAAAAGAACAACAGCAAGTGATTTGAACTGTATCGCTAATGTGTGAATGTCAGCTACGCATCAGAGCTTTGCGTTTGTTCCACGTTTCTGTGCTCGGACTGATTTCCAACAGCGAGCAGAGACGAGCAGGAGGACGACCGTCGTCCGTCTTGGTCAAAGTCGTGTTAAGTGCCACTGTAGCACTTGATACCGTCGCTTGACTGCGTCTGAGAAAACGACCTGTGACGTTTTCATTTGGAACTTTCCAATCTGGAAAATGAACTCGGCACGAAAACCGATTCTGTGCTCGAGTCGCCAATCGGTCGGAAAGGTTTCGGCTCCTCGTGTGAATCCAGGTTCATTGACGACAGTTTCTATGCGTGCTGAGGTAAAAACAAACAAAAACAAAAAAAAAACACGGCTGAGCGAAGCGACTTGCTGATTGCGATCCATCTCCTGGACGGGTTCGATCGCTGCAGTTGCGCTTCAGATGAGGTAGTCCGGATATACAGCACGATTGGCTGAAGGATTCTTACTGGGGGAAATGAGAGGAAACAGTTGAGAATAAAGCATCTTTGTGTCTAACTGAATTGAGATAAGCGTGTTAATGCAGGAACTTGACTCACCATTCTACTAATGTCAGTGGAAAAGGTGACACCTTTGTTTGGTTTATCCTGGGAGCCGCTGCTGCTGCCACCGAGGGAGTTCCTCCGAATGATACCTGGGAGGAAAAAAAAAAACACATTTACACACATTTGTCACACATGAACTGATAACAGACGACCACTTCTTGACTTGTGAGGTGGATTCCAGCTCACCCTGGAGCGGCAGGATGTCCAGCCTCTGAAGGCTGTTCCTGCGGGACGGGGGGAAGCCGTTGCCTTTGGACAGGCGTCGCTGTCGACTGGACAGCATAGCAGCGGGAGAGACGATGCCTGCGGGGGGAACCTTCCCCATCTTCTCGTACAAGTCTTCGATTTCTCTCTTCTGAGCAGCCTGGAGGGCCTGGACCTCTGTCAGGTGTCTGAGGAGAGACAAAAGAAAAATCACTCAGGTGAAAAAATCTCTAAAAGCTTTTAATTTTCTCAAAAACCGACAGCATGCCTTATAATCCAGTGCGCCTTACAGGTGGAGAAAAAGTTTTAAAATAGGCCGCAGAGTCGTGAATGCAATCCCTTTAGTGCAGCTCAATCTAGTGAATGCGTAACGCAACAGAAGCCACTACTGTAGTTTTTTATTCTATGCGCCTTATAATGCTATTCTGGTGAAAACAGTTTTAAAATAGGCCATTCATTGAAGGTGCGCCTTATAGTCCAGTGCGCCTTATAGCGCAGAAAATACTGTGTTTAGAGTGTTTTCATCTTCGGGATGTTCTCTGCTGCTTCAGAACTAGTGATGTGCAGACAGCAGCTTCATAAAAGTAACTGAAACGAATTTTTCTTTTATATTCATGTGAAACATTTTCAGATCTGATCCTGAGTGGAATCTATTTCCTGTCATCTGAGCGTCTCCATCGGGGTTCTTACTTCTCTCGGAGCTCCTGAAGCTCCTCCACCATGTCTTCGTCATCGCTGTCCGAGTCGTCGCTGCTCAGATAGGGGGCGCTGCGGCTGTAAGTCATCATCCATAAGTGATGAAGGGCGTTGCTGTACTGCGGGCTTCCCGCCGCCCCGTCCCACATCCTCCCCTCCACCTCGGCGGCCGTCACGGACAACCCGCTGTCCGCAGACGTCCCCATCAGGCTCAGGCTGTGCGCTCTCCTCCGGCTCCTCTTCTTTATTCGCTGTCGTTCTCCGACAGTCTCCTCCTCCTCTTCCTCCTCCTCCTCCTCTCCTCTACTCCGCTCTGGCTCCTGGTTCCCGCTCCATCCCACCTGTACCTCCACTTCCTGGAGGAGCCCCGCCGATCCTCTGTGGGGAAGCAGGTGAGGGGGGGACATGGTGAGGGAGGTGGCCAGGCTGGTCTCGGACTCGGCCTGCTCCTCCGTGCTGCTCTCTGACGGCTCGCTGCCGCCGATTGACGGTTTGGGAGCGGCGGCGGCGGCGTCTCCCGGCACTGGGAGCACAGGGATGTCCATACTGGGTGTGACCTGGAACCTCCCAACAGTCACTGGTGCGAGCTGCACTTCTGTAACACGGAGAGGGAACGTGTTTAGTGTTCTTAAATGCATTGGGAGCAGAATTATCAACATCAATCCCTGTTTTAATTGTTTATGCCTTCAGCGAGAATTTTCCTCTCTGTGGGCAGCGCAGCACTTTCTAATTTTCCACATTCCACATTTCCTCACAGCCGTTCCTTTGTGAGGATCAATGAAGTTGACGTTAGGTCAGGTCAACATTTCTTAAATTGCTATTCTCGGGTGGCGGTGATGAGCGTTTTCCTTCTGATGTGCACGTCTGTCATGAATTTGCATTTGCATGTGTGTATCATATTAAAGGCATTCATACATATAGCGTCTATATAGGGGAGGGAAAGGGTGGATCAGGAGCACCTAAGCCAGAGAGGGATTACATCCATATGTGTGAGAGTATCTGCGTTATGTTACTGGGAGCGAATGGTTCGTCTCACAGGGTTTACCCGAATAAAGTAGTGACGCCAGCAACCGCACGTCCTCGCACAAGCAGAACCTGCAGTGGCCCGGTTCGCCCACTGAGCGTCCTTACAGCCAAACACACAGAAAGAACGTGTGCCAGTTTGTGCCAACTGAAACAGAAGGCCTCTGTTGCAGGCGGGCTTCTGAGGAAGGTATAAATACTAACAGGTGTGGATACGGGAGGAGAGGCCTGTAATGAGCGCCGACGCTCCCTGATTGGTCCAGGCGGTGGGTAGTGCTGCGATCACACCTACATTTTGTGTTTGTTTCAAATGGAACATTATATCCAAGCCCCGGCGGTTACGCAATGGCTCCAAGAGGCACCGCTAATGGATGATAATGTCGCCAAGGAAACGGAGGAGAGAGAGAGACGACTGAAAAAGGTAAATCCGGTGTAAAAAGACACCAGGTCTGTATTTTGTTTTGTTTGTTTATTTTACATCACAGCATAAGCAGAGGTGGGGGTAGATGGAGGTAGGTAAGGGAGGGGGGTGTATGTGCAAAGCATGTTTGTGCATTTGTTTGGGGTGCAAACATGAACGTCATCCCGTATGTAATTTTCCAGCTCTCCTGACTAATAACACAGAACGGCATGAGGTGTTTACGATCCAGAGACGCAGGAGAAACACTTCGCCCCCCCCCCGCCCCCCGTTTTAAGACGTGAGAGCATGCACTGATAGTTTCTTACCAGAGACGGTGGAAGAAGGTTGCGGTTTGGGGCCGCGGGCGTTCATCTCGGGTACGGGGGGGTACAAAGGAGGGCTGAGGGACGATAACTGCATGGGAAACACAAACGGCGTTAGAGTCAGAGACACGACCGGATCGGTTACACGTTGAGTACACGATGTTCTGTCGGGTGTCACATGTTTTAAATGATTCAAATAGTGTCTAAACATCATCGTTAATCTACATTTTTGCCAAAATGTCTTAAATGATTAATAGATTCTTCAAAATTTGTGGATTTTTTTTTTTGGTATCTTCTCCTTTAGATGCTGAGGGAAACACATTTTCGGGGACTCACAGTGCTTTCTGTGCTTTCTGGAAGACATGGGGAAAGATCTGAGGAAGAGTTGGGACTGGAGACTTCTGATCTGACATCAGCCTCCGTCGCATCTTGGGGTTCGTAACCATGGAGACCGTCGTCCTCCTGGGTCAGGATGGAGGGGCTGGAGAGTCCTCCCGGCTGCAAAGGCTCCTGAGGAACCAGCGGAGGCGTGGATGGCATGGAGGGGGGAGAGACGGGATGGGACCAGGGGGGATGACTGTTGGGGGGGAAGCCGTCCATCTGATGGATGCTTTCAGGGCTGGGGTAGAGGTTCTGTGCCGGGGGGTAAGGGACCTCTGCTGGTGAGGATGGGTAATGCTGAGGGTAGTAACCGGATTGTGGCGCCATGTGAGCGGGCAGCTGGGGGTGAAAGCCTGGAAAGGAGGGCATTCCTTGGGTGGGGGGGATAAAAGACTGAGCCATGCTCATGGCCATGGAGATGACGTTAGCGAGAGAAAAGAGGGGCTGCGTGTGGGGGGGCCACACGCCGGGATGCGGAGTGGCGGGCGGAGACATGGCGATGCTCTCGTTGCTGCCAGGGCTTGGAGTTTCATTCAGGGGTCTCGGGGAGCCGGGGGCTGGGGAGGGAATGGAGGGAAAAGTGGGGTTACTCGCAACACGGGTGAGGGGAGGGTGGTGGGCCGGTTTGGGGGAACCCGGGGAGCCCGGATACGGGAAGGGGAAGTGACTGTGGCCCATGTAGGGTAAGTGATAGCTGTGGTGGGGCAGGAGGGAGGCAGGATGGTGGGGGTAGTGCTGATAATGGAGGGGCGACCCTAGAAGACAAAGAATAAAAGAGGTTTTGTCTTGTGGAATAAATTAATAAATAAATAAATATGAATAAATAAATGTGAATAAATAAGTGAATAAATAAATGTGAATAAATAAGTGAATAAATAAATGTTTTGTGAATAAACTCAAAAAAAAAAATCACAGGAAAAAAAGTAAAAACGTGCAAATTTAACGCAACTTTGCCCTCAAGATTGAAATAAACGAGTGAGATCACTCGTTCGTTTCTCAAATTCTTCCCTTCAGCTCCCCGCCAGGACGCACGGCATGCGGAGCGAAAAAATATTTCCTGCACATTTGGACTCGTGGTTTTTCCATTATGTGTGTGTGTGTGTGTGTGTGTGTGTGTGGGTGGGGGGTGGGGGGATGTTTATTTGAAGAGGAATCTGACGATAATTGCATCCTGCGGGCTCACGCGGCCACGCGGAGGGGATTCGCCATCGATGGAACGAGCAAAACCCTCGTGTCCGGCAAATTTTGGATGTGCTTAAATGGAACACACGTGTATGAACACACACATACACACACACACACACACACACACACACTGATTGTGAGATTAAAGTACAGTAATCAGGATTTCCACACTACTCCTTGGGGGAAATAATTTAGAATCCCGATGGATGAATCCACAGATTTGACATTTACCTCAACAATGGCGCTACAGTTATGAAGCCAATGATACAAACCAGTCTCTACTTTTTTTTTTTTTCCATGCAGGCATTGGTTAGGAAAAGCTCTACGACGGTGGCGGGTGGCCAAGAAGCGTTACGAAAGCGGCCGTGCGGCGGCGGACCTCCGATGGAGAGAGGACACGGGACAAGACGACGTTCAGATGGCTGAGGCGCAAAGAGGGAAACGGGGGGGGGGATATGTATTCTTTAAGAGACTTCAAATGTCCCCTCCCCCCCCTCCTGCGGGGATGGAGGCTCAGAATGGAGGAGGAGGAGGAGGTCTTTCTCAGAAATCCTGCAGGAGTTTGTGCTGGCAAGCAGATGTTGCCGACTATCGCAGAACTTTAGAAAAAGCCGGAGCTCCACAGCGAGAGCATTCACAGCTCCCTAAAAAAAGCAAGAAAAGCGGCCTTCAGGTGAGGTAATTACCCAAGAGGCCCTGCTGCAAGGCAGACACAGACGGAGGCTTTGAGGTGTGGGGATGGTGGATGGCGCCGTGTGGATGTCTGAACAATACCGAGAACGTTCTCCGAGGAGGGGCGGGAGGGTTTATGAGGTAGCCGAGTTTCACTTTGATTTATTCTTTGCCAAATGACTAACAATTTTTCACTGTGCTGAAACACTGAACAATACTCGGCCTCTAGGCGATGGGATGGGGGGGGGGGGCGAGCGAGGAGGAATGGCTGTTTTACCTGGGGCGTTGTGGAAAGACTGCGAGCGTATGAGAGGTCGCCCGGGTGAAGTAATGTCTGCACCGAAGAGGTCTCCGTTAGGGCCACACACCCCAACACCCGTGTTAACCACACTGAAGTCTGAGACAAGACACACACACACACACACACACACATGCATGCATGAGTGGATGGCCGTGCATACACACACACACACGTAAAGATCATGCAATTAAAAAAACATACAAATGCAAGTTAATACGACACGTCTACGAACATTCATAGGTGAATTTCAGACTCGCGGGGGTGAAATGATTACGAAGGGGTATGAGGAACAGTCATAAGACATTAATCTGCTTAATTCATATCATGTTTGAATTCCTCGAGCATCAAATTATCTAAATTCATCTTATGACCCAGGCCAGACTTACCGGGGAGAGACGAGGAGGAGTTGTTGCGAGGAATCGTGTGACTGTGCAGATTGGGCTGGAAAAAAAACAAAAAACAAAAACACACACACACACACACAGGACAAAAGTCAATCTCAACTGGTGTTAATTATGTGTGAAAAATTGTTCTCATGCAAATGACTTTCTGATCGCGATCAGAGCGGAACTACTTTGATTGCAGGTGGTGTATCCGGACCTGGAGACCCGATCACGCGTGTTAAAGTGTGTGTTTTGTGAGACTTCTTTAAAACATCAATATGCACCGAGAAATGGGCTCCATTATTATTCTTTCTACTGTATCACTATGCTTGAGGCTGCAGGCTGCAGGCGACTGTCCCCGTCTTGTCACTGGTTGCTACAGGAAGATGCGTACCCAGGGACTGGAGCTCCATTTATACTCAGTGTCTCTTCCCAAAACTCCCAGAATAGCAGCCTACCTCACAGTTACAACAATTACAAAACAGATAAACACATGTGTCTCCGGGCTTGTGGGGGATTTTCTTCCTAGCTTAACTAGTTCGATCTGTTTTTTTTTTTTGTTTGTTTTGCTGGACGGCGCTGGTGAGGGGAGCGTTACGGTTTTCTTGGAGGATTTGGTTCATGCGGCGTATTTAAAACCCCTGGAGGGTAGCCAGGGCAGATTTATCCACACCAGTTCTGGGTAATTAAGAAATGTGGTGAACAAGGTAATAAAGGTTTATGGTTTCTACATGTCTCCTCTCCGACATGAAACCACTTATTATTCCTTTTCTCCATCATTAACGAATATGTTTGATCATTTTTTTTTAACTAGGGTGCACAAGAACATTTTGTTCTACTTGTGTTCTACGAGTGGAACATATCCTGGCAGAACAGTTGCTTCTTTTCCTATTAGTGGACAAACTGTACCTGATTAGGCATCGAGCCATATCTTGAACATGGTAGAACTGCTTTTTTTTTTTCCTCCCGGATGCCTCCATTTAACAGCTTTTACAGATTCCCCAGAATCAGAACGGTTTAATAAATTCTAACGGTAATTATTTCACCCATTCACTCAGGCAGATAAGCTGGAAGGGTCATTACAGTGCTCGTGCTGGAGAGGATTTCTGGTTGTGTGAATAAATAGATGTGGGAGGGAAAAAAAAAAGGAGTCCGGCAGCAATTTTCTGTAAATCAGTGTTTTCTGTCATGAGTGCTTTTAGCCACATTGTTTTCTTAATGGAAGCAGCGGCGGCGTTAGAATTAAGAACACTTAAAGGGGTCATATCCAGGGAGACCAAAGCTCTTTTTATTTGCTTCAGATTGATGGATCTGCCTTAGATAATTCATGATCGACACGCTCACATTACCGTTCCTGCTTTTATTATTCTGGATAACAGGAAATAAGCGAGTGCTGCTGCTGCTGCTGACCTGTGAGGAAGACAATGAGTTCACGCCGCTGTGAAAAGCGGGCTGGGGAAGCCGGTGTCCGCCGGAGAGGAGTGTCTGCTCTTTGGCCATGAGCGACTCGGCCCGTTTGATGATGTCGCCCATCCGATGGATGAAGCCCTCCTTCTCCGACGGCAGGATGAACTCGTTGTGCACCTTGAAGATGAAACAAGGATAAAAAATAACTTAATGCTCTATTAAACGTGTAAAGAAAAGTCTATCTACTAGTGCTGTCAGGCGATTAAAAAAATTAATTAATTACAGGATTAGTAATTATTAATTAATCTAATTAATCGCATTTTAATCTCATACCTGCTAAAGGCCCCCAAATAAAGAATTTGAATTCAAGGATATTACAAAAATTGTAGTGCATGACTAATCAATAGAATGCACCAAGAAGAGAAGATTTGAAATCCACATTTTTATTGGTTAAGTGTACTTTATAAATGAAATTCAAAAGAAAAAAGGCCAAGCACATCAGCAAACCAATTAGGCCAGGTGGATTTCTCAAAAATGCAATACGAATACAGTTAAATAAAATAAAATTCAGAAATAAAATAAGGCTGAGTCTCAAATAGGCACATAAGCAGACTCTCAATCAAAATGAATACTAAAGCAGACTCAATACCGCAATTCAAATAGTACAACATGCCTCTAAATAAGGCAACTAAATAGCAAGATGCAAACAGGCTTTTCCTTTAAAAGGGTTAAGCTAAGGTTCAACTCTGTGTCCTTCACATGTTTTGCATTTAAATGATACGTTACGCTGGAGCTGCTTCGGTGATATGAAAATTCTCTTTTACAAAAGGTACAAATAATAATAATAATAACAACAATAATAATAATAATGGATTAGATTTATATAGCGCTTTTCTGGACACTCAAAGACGCTTTACATCGGATCCATTATTCATTCACTCCTCATTCATACGTGGTGATGGTAAGCTACGTGTGTAGCCACAACTGCCCTGGAACAAACCGACGGAAGCGTCTACAGCGCAGAATCACAGCGTTTTTGTTGATAGTCCCGTCTTTGTTCTTTTTATGAATAAACTTTCTGCCCAAAGGTCCGAGTGGGCTTGCCTCGCTCTCCTGTGTCGCCTCCATCTCTGTTGTCAATCACTCTGGTTTTGACTAGTGGCGCAGGTAGGAAGTGACGTCACTGCAGCCTACGGGTCCCTCAATGGGCCAAATTTAAAATGCTTGCACATTGACTTGCCACTCGCGATTAATTGCGTTAATTTGCAGCGTAATTATTAATGTAATTAACGCGTTAAAGTGACAGCCCTACTATCTACTGATGCTTTAACATTAAAGTTGTGTTAGAGGAGATTTTTGCATATTCATCCCGTTTTATTTGTTGCTGTGAATCGTGGGCGAGGGCGTGGTGACCGTGTCCTGTCAGCGTGGGCATAATTCAGCTCATTTAAAGCCCTGCTCCTGGAGCCACGGGGGCTGTTGTGATGCCAAGGGCCCCCGCCGAGCAGAGACTCAGTAAACAAAAGTCCACTGTGTTTTTAAGAGTCATGAAAACAGAGCGTTCAGTGAACAAAAAAAAAAAAAAAAAAAAGTGTTCCTGCACACGCCGCTCCATCACAGGCTCCTGTTGAGCGACGCCTCCTCCAAACTAATGAAGCTTAACGACAATAACAGGATGGAGCTGCTGGTCTGCGTCACCGCCAGCCCAGAGGTCGATATATAAAACAGCTGTTAATTCAAAGCAGGAGGACAGAGGTCGCATCATTTTACCTACAAGCGACCAAAATCTCCTGATGCATCTGGTGTCTTTTTTTTTTTTAATTAAATTTTGAACTGTTGCCATGTTTGAAAATCAGATATGGTCAAAAATGAGAATGTGTGAGAAAGATTATTGGCAATGTTAATGTGGAAGCAAGCGTATAATCAAAGCATGATATTTTTGAAGGTATAAACCTAAAAAAAAAATATCAGTTTTTCAGTGAAGGGAAGCTTAAAATATGAAGGAAACTGCTGCACAGAAAAGAAACCAATTCTCAGAATCAGAAAAAGCTGAACTTATCCCCCCCCCCCCCCCTAAAAATCTATTATCATTAAAACTGAAGTCGAAAACAAATTAAATTGTTCTTCTTGCTCCCTCGGCGACGTCTCACCATGACAGCGGCGATGTCTTCGGGGTTGTCGCCGTCCAGGTCGAACTTGAAGGTCACCATCTTGTCGTTGTGCGTCTGCAGCTGACACTCCACCACGCGGTCCACTTTATCGGAGAGCTGCGGGAGAAAGAGAGGATCGATGCTCACTACAGGTGTGTGTGTGCGTGTGTGTGTGTGTGTGTGTGTGTGTGAGAGAGCCGGATGGAACATGCAGTGCGTTCGTGCGTTGTGTACGCAGATACAGATTGTGGAGCGTCCTGATTGGAGGAGAAATGAGTGATAACGTTACATAATCCGGATGCAGCCACGCCGTTTAATCTACTAATTAAATCACCGCCTCTGACTGCTTGATTTATTTGTTTACGACATGCTGAAGGGGAATTTGCAGTGATTAATGGACGCGAAAGTCTCGTGTGTATCTACTGTACCCCCGTGATGCGCAGCCTCGACCGCGCCCTCCTCCGGAAAAGCTTCCCGGCGGTTCGCCT
This sequence comes from Antennarius maculatus, assembly GCA_013358685.1. NCBI lineage: Eukaryota > Metazoa > Chordata > Actinopteri > Lophiiformes > Antennariidae > Antennarius > Antennarius maculatus. The sequence goes on along the minus strand of CM023626.1, from coordinate 13,848,369 downwards.
GGCGGCCGTTTTCCCGCTCTTCTCCGTCAGGCCCTCGTAGCCGTCGCTCAGGCCTGAGGTCACGTCGGAGGCGTAGCTGCAAAGAAATGAAACACGATTAGAAAATAAAAGGATTCATCTTGAAATAAATCGAATCGAGCAACGGGGTCTAACGAGGCCGGTCGATAATAATCCGCTGATCCTCCAGGGAGTGGGGGGGGGGGGGCAGGTCCATGTGAACTGTTGCATTCACACAATGAACGAGTCTTAGATTTCAGAGAACTCCAGGACATCCAGTGAGCTTTATAAAAAAGCTTTGGTTTGGTTAATTGCGTCTCGCGGGGGATTGTTGGATCCTTGCGGTCGCAGCTTCGCCTTGAGGTATAGGCTGCAAACATTTACAAACCTCCTGGTTGGAAGCCTCTGTTTAAAAAAACCCTCCATGGTTACTGGAAACTAAAGTAAAACCTGCTTTCACCTTTTCAATGAGGACAATTTGGTTTGTTGATGTAATTGTGAAAAAATATTACTGTTAATAATATCTTTGGAGTTTTTTAACTGCGAATCAGATAAAATGAGCCGATATTTAGCTTTAAAAATGCATCCCCCCCCCTCAATTCAGTCAACATGGAAAACAGGGCCCAAGATTCACATCAATTTCCAAGCCTCTAACCTAAATATAGAAGGAACTGAATCCATTGTCCCTCGGATGTTTTTTTTAAAAAAACAAAAAACAACAACAACACACACACCAGAAAGTAGGGGAGAACATTACCTGTCCACTGGGGAGCTGAAGCCACTCGGGGATCCTGAGTTGCCATGTTCTGTGTTGTTGGATACAGCAATGCTCTATGAATAGAAGTGAGGAATGTGGTGAGGAACACGTGGATGATGTTCCTTTGCTTTATTTGTCTTCTGAAGCCTCGAGTGTGGGACAGCAGGCAGGCCTCCCCCAACCCCCCCACCCCACAGAGAATTTATTGTGGCTTATTTTTAATCTCTTGGTTTGTACTTTTGACTTCTATCATCATAGCTGAAGCTTTGGTTTCGATTAAAACCTCTGAAAAGCTATTGGTTGTTTTTTTATTTTATTTTATTTTTTTTAAATATTCCTGCCTCCCACGCTCTGGAGGCCCTCACCTCTACCGTTGAGGATACTCACCGAGGGGAAGCGGAGGGCTGGGACGGGGCACCCGTTGGCGGTCGGCGTGTTGTCGGTGTGTGTGCGCGGCGGCGTCACGGGGGAGCTGAAGCTGCCCGCCTCCAGCGGATCCTGAAGCCCAGAGGAGCTCAGATAGCCGTCCGTCTCGCAGTCAGCTGTTTCAACAAAAAAAAAAAAAAAAAAAAAAAAAAGGATGTGAGCGATTAGCATGTGACTGACTTCCTGACTGGTACAAACTGCGCCGCTCTCATATGGATGGAAAACATTTCATGACCCCCCCCCGCCAAGTCCTCCAAAGGGATGCAACCCCACGACCCAAACTGTGGATTTGGACATATCTGGAGACAGAAAGTACATCCTGACATTATTTAAGCAGCAAATCCATCAGTAGGATTGATTTAGTTTAGATATAAAATAAATTATAACCTTATTCAGCACACTGGGGCTGAATAATGTGATGATCCACAGGTTCACATTTCACTGACGGTCTCCACTGCTCGGAACAACCGTACCGTGAGAAACATTTGTCTCCCGGGTGGGGGGGGGGGGTTTATTGCGAGCGCCGGCCCTGAATGTCCCACAAATCAAACTGTCACAAGTTGAACTTTGATAGATCCGACAGATACGCTCCGACTGAAACATTATGCAAGCGTCATACGTTTCAAAAAACACCATCAACTCGCTAAAAAAAAAAAAAAAAAAAAAAAAAAAAAAAAAAAGAGAGACGACCATCAAGCCAAACGGATGTCGTGTTTCTTTGCCTCATGTGTGCAGATAATATAAGTTCTTGTAGTTCCTGCAAACGATTCAGATTAAAGCTGCGTTGTCTGTCTTATATCTGCACATCCTAGTTTTACAGCTCATGACAACATGAGACAAACACTCTGCGCAAATTTGTCATGAATATCATGAACTCACAGTTTGCAGAAGACAGGCTGTTGCGACGCATGTGGAAGTGCTGATCCGCCTCCGGCTCCTCCGGTTCCGCCGGGTAGTTGGAGCTGACGCCGGAATCTGCAGAGCTGGTGATGGGGGACAGGTTGGGCACCGGAGGCCTCAGGGACGGGGTCGCGAACTCCGCGGCGTCCACGCCTTTGCCGAAAGCAGGCTGGGGTTCCGTTTCTTCTTCTATGGCTTCTTGCTTCTTCTTCCGTTCCTCCGCCTGCCGCTTCAGCTTCTCCCTCTGGCGCTTGATGGCCGTCACCCTGTCCCTGATGGCCTTGGCCACGATCTTGAAGTCCGCCTCGCACACGAACCCCAGCACGACCTGCATGAACAACAAGCAGCGACGGTCAGGGCACGACATGAACGTATGCACGGAAGTCACGGTCCACGAGGAAGCTGCAGAGGTCCCCGCAGGTGTGTTTGTACCCGAGATCCGAACATACAAAACCTAAGGGGCGGGATTCCATTTGACAATATTTTTGTGTCGTAAAAAAGATCCGGGTTGTCCGTTCGTACTTTTGCACAAACAGATCCAAGCCGACTGGGACACCCAGTCCGAACCCCGCCTGTCGACACACGGTCAGCTCACACCCTGATCCCACGCCGGACAAGACGTCCCCCGGCAAAATCCTAAATTTGATCTTGATGAAAACTACCGCTGAGGAGGTAAACAAGGAACGGAACCGGAGTGCTTTTTCATTAAAAGTGACCTCTGCAGAGGTTTCTGGAAGACATAATGACCCGTTTCGTAACCAGCGAGAAGGGCCATTATATTATTTAAGATGAGACCTCGGCCGCTTCCTGACACACGCTGTCACATTTCCAAACCACGGGTGATTAAATGCTGGGTCGTGCCCTTGACACGCTCCACGAAGCGCTCTCTATATCGGCGCTGGTGCGTGTTGGGGACTTTCTGTCATCATAACAGAAGCGTTTAGAAAAAAAAAAAAAAAGCTTAAATGATGTCAGGGCGTATTAGTGAGGCTGCTTTCACCGCCAGGGGGTCAAGGGTCATTCGCCTACCATCTCTTGAGACACCTCTTCCGGGACGTCTTTGTAGAGCTCGAAGAGGAACTCGATGGCGTTGTTGTCCTTGTATTTCCCGTGGAGCTTCTTGGTGTCGTCCATACGCAGCCACAGCTTCAGGCCCGACTTCACCGTGTCGTCCTCCTCCGCCAGCTCCACGTGGACGCCGTTGTTCTCCTGGAAGAACGGGTGATCCAGGAGATCCTGAATGGTGTATCTGCAGGCGAAACAGGCGAAAAGATTGTAGATGATTTATGTTATGTTATTTAGGTCCTGCAAAAGTTAGTAAAAACACAAAAGGCCAAAATAATGGCTGAAGATCCATAAAGGAAGCTTTGCTTTTTGGATGTTTTGCGTTTTAGATAAAGCCTGTCTTCCACTTGTGCAAAGTTACATCAATAAAGATATATTTTACCATATTTGTCAGCTTTATGGGTTTTTAGGGTTAGGGTTAGGAATTCAAAACAGAATTTACAGAGTAAGATTTTCTTATCGTCTAGTTTGAACAACAGTGATTTAAAGGACTGTTTTATCCCACTTGAGCCATAATTTATCCTTTTTTCTCCTCACGTGACATTTTAGTTCCTTGATTTAATGCTGATCAAGTAGTTCTACAAGGAATCATGTCAACTGAATCTGATTCAATTTCATTTGACACGTTTGTGCTGGAAAAATAAAATCACATCTGTGCAAGATGGGAGCTAGGAATTGGACTATTTATT